>OY970820.1:51680019-52090019 GCA_963853835.1 Calendula officinalis | reverse complement strand
CACCAGATAGTTAAAACGTTTTTCATCTAAGGCCTTTGTAAACAAATCTGCTAATTGAAAATCTGTGGATACGAAGTACAATTCAACATTGCCTTGTTCAACATGATCTTTTATAAAATGATACCCAAGATCAATGTGTTTAGTTTTAGAGTGTTGAACAGGATTGCAAGATACTGCAATTGCACTTCTTGAATCACAATATAAAGGAATACGACTATATGAAAAGCCATAATCCTTACATTTTGATTGCATTCATATCACCTGGGTCAAATAGCTTGCAGTGGCAACGTATTCCGCTTTTGTAGTTGAGAGTGAAACACGGGTCTGCTTTCCAAATGACCAGTTGACCAACTTATAACCCAAGAATTGAACACCGCCTGAGGTACTCTTCCGATCCAGCATGCAACCTGCATGATTAGAATCAGAGAAGGCAGATAGATCAAACAAAGTTTCCTTTGGGTACCAAAGACCAAGATCCCTGGTGCATTTAAGACAACGAAAGATTCGTTTGACTGCCTTTGGGTACTGAGCACAGATACATGTAAAGAACATGATGTCTCGCCGACTGTCTAGTTAAATAAAGTAACGATCTGATCATACCCCGACAATTTGTTACATCTACTGGTTTACCATCAGGATCAGCATGGAGTTTAGTACCAGGAGACATCAGTGTCGAGATAAGTTTGCAATCTTCCATCAGATACTTTTGTATTAAATCAGAGATATACTTTGATTCATTGATGAAAATACCAGTTGGAAGTTGACGAACTTGAAGACCAAGAAAGAAATTCATTTCTCCCATCATGCTCATTTAAAAACGTTTCACCATAAGGTCGGAGAAACGTTTACAGTACTTAGGGTTTGTAGAGCCAAATATGATGTCATGGACGTAAATTTGAATTAAAACAATATCTTCCCCCTGACGTTTGATGAACAATGTGGTATCGATCTTTCCCTTTGAGAAGCCAGATTCTACCAAAAACAAAGAAAGGACATCATACCATGTCCGAGGGGACTGTTTTAAACCATACAGAGCTTTGTCAAGGACATGATATTGAAATTGGGGATCTAAAAAACCTTCTGGCTGATGGTTGAAGGCTTCTTCTTTTAAAATACCATTTAAAAATGTAGTTTTACATCCATCTGATAGATTGTAAATTTTTTGTGAGCTGCATATGCCAAGAAGATGCGAATGGCTTTAATTCTTGCAACAGGAGAAAATGTTTCTTCATAATCAATGCCTTCTTGTTGAGAGTACCCGTTTGCAACCAAACGAGCTTTGTTGCAAATAACGATACCATTTTCATCTTTCTTATTCTTGAAAATCCACTTAGTTCCAACAACTGATATTCTTGGTGGTTTTGGAACTAAACGATATACCTTTAGGCGTTAAAACTGATTAATTTCTTCATGCATGGTAATTATCCAGTCAGGATCAGAAAGAGCTTCACTGACTTTCTTAGGCTCAGTGGAACTTAAGAATGAAGAATATTCACATTCATCTGCAGTGGCTCGACGAGTTTAAACAGATGACTTTGGATTTCCAATTATTTGATGCAAAGGGTGTTCTTCGGTCCACTTTGCTAAATGGGGAAGAGGAAGTTGACCGGGATTAACGTTTGAGTCATCGGTGAAAACAAGATGTGGAATGATAGCAGTTTGTAGATTTTGGGAAGGGATGGACGGTGGTGGTTCAGCACGTGAAAGATTAAATTGAGAAAAATCAATCACCGGAGGAGAAACAATATTTGTCGGAGCTGGGGGATCATCTGGGTAGATTGAGTTTACAGTGAAGCAGATGAAGGTTTAGTGTTTGTTGTGGGTACAAGTGAAGTTGGAACAGACGAGGTTGGAGATGGTGAATCATTGGATGTGGGAGTGTTTATCTCAGGAGTGGTGATGGATTGAACATCAGCAGGAGGTGCAGGCGGAGGTGGAATGCCAGCTTCATGAAGTAGTGTATGTCTGATGTTGTGATATTCCTTATAAAAATGTTCAAATAAAATATCAAAATTATTTTGAGATGTTGAAGGATCAGAGGAAGAAGTAGGTAAGGGTGTTTCAATGCTCGAAGTGAATGAATCAACGGGAAATATTTCATCGAATGAAACATTGACACTTTATCTGATCGCGCAATTTGAACGGTTGTACACTCTGAAAGAAGCTGATTCTTTTGACACTTTCTCTGATCGATCATTTGCTTTGGCTTCAAACTTGTTGAGTTTGTATTTATCATTAAGAATGAAGCATCGACTACCAAAAATATGGAAAAAATTTACATTTGGGATACGATTGTTGATCAGTTCATATGGAGTTTTGTTGTATGTTTTGTTGATGATGGAGCGGTTTTGAGTAAAACATGCAGTGCTGATGGCTTCTACCCATAAAGACAGTGGAAGTTTTGAAAATGAAAGCATTGTACGTGCAGCTTCAACTAACGTATGATTTCATCTTTCAATAGACCCATACTGTTGGGGAGTTCGTGCAGCGGAAAATTGATGAGTGATGCCAAATGATTCAAGAAAAGAATCAAGAATTCGATTCTTAAATTCAGTACCATTGTTAGTACGAATTTTCTGAACATTTAATTCCAGGTTCACTTGAGTTTTCTTGATAAATGAAATAATAATTTCTGCAGCTTCATACTTGGAGGGTAAGAAATGGACCCACGTATATCTTGAGTAATCATCAACGATGACCAAAACATATCGTTTGCCACCAAGACTTTGAACACTCACTGGTCCACATAAATCCATGTAAAGGAGTTCAAGAGGTTTAGAAGTACTTGGTGTATGTTTTGGTTTGTGAGACTTTTTGGTCATTTTTCCCATTTCACATGAAGAGCATAAATGATCTTTGTCAAAGGACACATCAGGTAATCCTATCATGTGACCTCCTTTTACAAGTGTTTTCATGGTTTTGAAGTTGAGATGAGACAAACGACGATGCCATAACCATGATTCATTTGATGTGCTGAAAATTAAGTTCTTTCCTTTTTTTCTTCTATAGTGGAGATAGTCGCACGTAATGACAGACATATTATTCAATTGTGGTAAGAACGGGTTTCATTCTAGTGCCCGATAAGAATATTCCAAAGCTTTGCCTTCGAAACCAGACAAACTTCTTCAAGTGGAACAACATCATTCAGGTTAATGGTGAATAGGTTTGAATCACGAATTCGGGTTAAGAGTTCTTCACATTCATATGTACGAACAACACATCGTATTGTACGAAAGTTGACTTCCAGGGTTTTGTCACAAAATTTGCCGATACTGAATAGATTATGGGAAAGATCTTCGACAAAAGCAATGTTTCGAATAATTAATAAGATTAGCCAGAATGATATCTCCAATTCCTATGATTGAAGCTAAATGATCATTTCCAAATTTGACTGTTCCCTAATATTTGTTACGATAATTGGATTAAAGAGCTTTGTTTCCAGTCATGTGCCTTGAACATCTAGAGTCAAGGTACCAGAAATTCTATATAAAATAATTAAAACAAATTTTAGGTAACAAATCATGTATGGGTCCAGAAAGATTAGTGACAAATGTTTTATCCAGAATTATTTTATGATTAATTTAGAGCTTTGGAGAACTGCAAGGAGGCAGTTCATGAGTTATGGATATGACGACCCATTTTAAAGATTTTTTAGAGGATTGATTAATCCAATGAGAGTTTTCATTTTTGATCCAATTGTATTTCACAAATGTTGAAGATCTGGTAGGTGTTTTGTTATCTCTTCTTGAGGAACCTTTAGATTTTGGTTTAGGTGCGGAATTTCCTCGAGAGACTTGGTGACGAGTAGACGAATGTGTATTACATGTTGGTGGGGAAATCTTCATTTGTTTGGAAATATTTGAAGATGTACCTGTTAGATTAGGTTTTGGTGGACGAGAGACAAATTTCTTGCACAGTTGTGGAACACATGTTTTGCATGATTTTATAATTTTTGCAGATTTATGAAATACATTGATTTTTAAACCACATGGAGCATTTAACTTTACAAAAATCGATCATCATTCTGAGAAATTTGTTTCTTTATAACTTTATCATACATTATCTTTTTATCAAATTTATCAGATTTAACAAACACAGTGTCATAATCAGGTGAGTAATTAACAGGACAATAAACAGAAGCATCATAAATAGTTCTAAAAGCCATTGCAGGAGATTTAAAATATCTGGAGTTATTACAAATATATTTAACAGTGGAAGAAGGAACTAAAGACGTAGATGGTCTAGACTTCTTAAGCTCGCAAGGCTTCTTAAGCATACTATCCTTAGACGAACTAGGCTTCTTAGAATGCACATCTCCTTAGACTCCATCGGGCTTGGACTTCTTAAGCTGAGACTCTAATTTTCTATCTGAAACATTTAAAACATGTGTATTAGAGTTTCTTTTCAAAAAGATTGGCATTGGATTAACAGGTGAATGACTTACCAAAGGAGTTTTAGAATTTTGAAAAACATTTTTATCAGTTAAATGTTTTAATCTGAAATTGCATCTTCTAATTTATGAATTTTTTTTTGAAGATTTAGTTTTTCCTTATCAAAAGCTTCATGAGTTTCATCAATTTCAGTTTCAAGTTGAACAACTTTCTTTTTTAAATCAAAGGTGGAACATAAAGCTTGGGTTCAACGATTTGTTTTAATACTGCATCCTCAGGTAATAAAAATTCTTCTAGAGTGATAATTGGAAAGTATTCATTGTTTTCAAATTTTGCATTCTTCCTTTCATATGTAGTATTCAATGCAGAATAATTGAAGCTGATTGGAGCATGTTTTTTATTTTCTCTGTTGAATTTTTCAATTTATGCTTCTTCATCCGGCATATGTAGGAAGCTTTTCCAGAGTCCCTAGCCCATGTAATCATAATTATATATTATTAGAAGTACATCACGAGCTTTGTCTAGATAATGAGGATTATCTGCTCCAAGTCCTGCTTTTGAATTGTAATATCTGAATTCTTTTGGTTCACTAAATTTGATTGTTTGTTTCGTATGACCTGATCTGACAATTGTTTGCTCCAATTTTTTTGCAGAGATCTCCAGCCTTTTCCTTTTCATGTGTAAGGTTTTTAATAATGGATGTTTGATAATTGATTTCACCTTTTAGAGTACCATTAACATCTTGAATGGCTGCATTTAACTTCTGAATTTCTGAGGTTGATGACTTCAATTCTTCCTAATAAACATTCATCTTTGCTTCAGCTGCTTTTACCCATTCTCGTTCGTTTTTGTAATTCAGCTGCTGCATCATAGTATAACTTGCGGAAATCTTCTATACTATTTGGAATTGTTTGCATGTTTTTTAAATTTGATATTTCAATATTTTTGTCACTGATTATCTTATTTAATCTTGTAACCTGCAACATGAAAAGTTGACAATTGATATTGTAAATCTTGAGTTTTTTGTTTACATGAGTTATTTTGATTTACTTGTGGAACAAGTGTTTCAAGTTGTCCAAAAAATGTTGCATTTTCTGATTTTAAAGTTATTATTTGTGCATTCAGATGATTATTGATGTTTATTTGTTGTTGTAAATTTTCTTTTAGGGCAATGCTTTCACTATGAAATGTAGATTGTGACATTGACAACTGATCTTGTAATTTCCTGTTTGATTGTTCAAAAATCTGCATTTGTTCTATATGAAGAGAGTATTTTATAAATTGAGTTTTCTCATTTTCTAAATCAATTATTTGTTTAGTAAATTGAGCTTTCTCTTCAAGTTTGAGTAAAATATTTTTATTTAATGATTCAACTTGGTTTATCAGGGAATCAGTGGAAACATCAGTGTCTGAGTCAGAAGAAGAATGTACCTCATTTTCGCCATTCTTTGGAATTCCCATGTCACCTCTAAGCTCATTTGATCTTGCCATAAGAGCCAAACTTGCATTGCACTGTTCCTCCTCTTGGTCATCCGAATCTTCCACCCACTGTTGGTCCTCAGCTAGTAGAACTTTGCCACTTTCGATTTTTTTAGCATTAACATCTTTCTTTTAAAATATTCAGAATCTCGAACTTTTGGCTTTTTGCATTGTTTGGCAAAGTGCCCGGTCAATCCACAGTTGTAACACTTCTTTGGTGGCTCAGTAGTGGAAGATAATGTTTTGTCATTTGAAGTTTGAGGAGATGAGTTGAACTTCAAGTTTGAAGAAGATCTGAGATTGTTGATGGTTGGTTTGATGTAGTACTTATTCTTGTAGCTTGAGATGAGAGCTAAAGCTTGACGAACTGACTCGTTTTCTTCATCAGTTTCCTCAGGTATGACAGTCTTTGGTTCTTCCTTAACCTCTTTTGTTTGAGTGGCCAATAAAGCGTGGTGTTGTTTGGCTAACAGTGTAAGAGTGTCAGCAATTTCTTGCCTGGTCTAGGCAATGCCTTTGACCATTGGTTCGTTCTGATGCAGATATTCATATAGTTCATGAATATCAATCTGACTTAAGTCTTTGTGCTGCATTGCACTGTTACCTAACATTTCTCATTCAGGGAGAAGGATGTTGATGAATTTAATGTTGATCTCGAGGTTTTCCTTCTTGAGGTTGTTCTTTCGAAGGTCATTTAACATGTTGCAGAACCTGCGGTAGGTGCTTTGAAGTACTTCTGCTGGGTTTGCCTTGAAGTGACCATATAGGTATAGAGTTGAAACCATCTTTGCCTTATTCCCGAGGTCAGTGCCTTCCATTTGTTTCCGTATTTCATCCCATAATACTTTACCAATTTCAAAATTTTCAAGGCTATTATATATTTCATTAGGGAGGCCTTGGAACATATAGGAATGAGAATACAGATCAGCTCTAGCTCTCTCTTTCTGTTCCGAAGAGTAATCAGCAACAGCAATTTCAAATACACCGCCAACAACTGGTGGATTAGAGGTTGGATTATCAACAACAGTGTTGAAATTTTTTGCTGGTCCATGCTCTAGTATGTGGAGGATATGCACCCGATTGTTGACTCCGGATGAAATGAAGAAACCATTGTTGATTCGATCGACAATGCTTCTTTGGAAGTCTTTTTTGAATAGTTCACGGGTGGGGATAAACAAATTGCGATTATGACGGGTTAAATTGTGAACTTTGCCGGTGAAAGAGGTTCTCGGGTCGACATAAGTCTGCGGGTTGAACATGTTCTCGGGTTGGACAAGTTCTCAGGTCGAGTAGGTTCACGGGTCGAGAACTAATATTATAATTCAAATATTGCGGTAAATGGATCACGGGTCGTAAAGGATCACGTGCCAAGAAGTGATTCCGGGCCAAGTAGTGATTCCGGGTCGAGAAGTGTTCTCGGGTCGAGATCGATTTCCGAGTCGAGAACTAATTCCGGGTCGAGAACGTGTTCTCGGGTCGAGAAGTGTTCTCGGGTCGAGAAGCGTTCTCGGGTTGAGAAGCGTTTATTTCAATTGCAGATGCCAAGATCATTCATCGTTGTTCAAACAGAGCAGTGTGATACCGAGAATATGAAAATACACACTAATTTGATCCTAACTTCCTCAATTTTTTACCAAAATAATTGATTCAAATTTCAATTTGTTCTAAATCGTTTTTAGCACGAATTGATCTGATAAAACACATCAAAACTTAACAAATCTGAGCTCGGGTTTTGATTTTACAGTAAGAAAAAGTGTTTTCATGGTCTTTTGTAGAAATCAGAAAATCAGAATCAATACTTGACCAATTCAAACGACATTTGATTCTAAACTTAATGAAATCAGTAGACGAAGCTAAAGATCAACTAAGTACAATGAGAACTACCTTAAATTTCGAGTTTGATTTCACTGTTTCTTCAAAAACCTTTTTCTTCATATTTCTTCTTTAATCTTCAAATTTTCAACAGAAATCAATGTTTGGATCTATTCCAATGATAGATTAAGCTCTCATACCAATTGAGAGTCCTAGATTGAGCATCAATCCATTGATTCCAATGAAGAAAGTTGAGATCTAGTATGTGTAGTATGTGTTTTAGTGAGAGAAACTAGAGAGAAGGAGATAGTGAACTTTCAATGGATAATATGATTAATTGTGAAAAGTTACCAATAGTGAATTACATTGTCCTATTTATACCTCTTCGATGGTTCATGGTTAATTCTAATTACTAGTTTAAGACTATACAAATATGTTAAAACTAATCCCTAGCCTATTACTTACAATATAATAAGTCCTAGCAGTAAATTTTTGTCTTGATATAACACGGGGTCTAATTTCAAAACCTACCCGTCTGCACTCTTTTTGAACCAGTTTTTTGACATTATAGTTTTTGCCTAAATTTTGTTATAAATTGGCCTAAAATAAGATACGGGCCATAAACTGGGCCTAAACAAAGTTCACACAAATAAAGAAAAAAACCCGATACCTGAACTACCCAACCAGATCTACGTGAATTCGGAACGGGTCTAGCGAGTAAACTGGATTTCGGTTATTTCCGATAGCGATACCAAGGGCTCTTATACATTGTTGTTTAATTTTTCATTTTTTAATAACACGTTTACATCCAGACCACACGATCTGAATCTATCCTAATCTCTATTTATAGATGTTGCATAAAGATTGATGTCAACAATCCTAACTGACCTCATCGAACACTATTTATAGATAAGTTAGGTTTCTTAGATTTACATTTAAGTGATTCTAATTATTAAGCATTATTAATTAATCCATTATATCCCACAATAGTAAATTACAATTCATATCCCTAATGACCCTAGCTATTATCTCTATAGTAGTTACTCCGTCACAATATCTAATGTTTTCAGTTTATTTCATGTATTTCTTTGTTGCTACAGTTAATTTACTCTTTAGTTAATTATACCTAAAATGTAACTTCTAATTCAAAGTCAAATAATATCTAACATTATTTATATAAAAATATTGAGCACAAAATAATATTGCTCATTTGTTCTCATCGATGTGACCTTAAAGTATCATATGATCACAGTAGTAGTGATATCATCTATCAAACAATATTACGACATGATCAATGACGTGCGGCACACTCAAGCTATATATTGACACTTCTTTAGAGTCTTCAACTATGACACTTGATCACAACTTTAGTCTCGAGCTATTTTGCGTTTCCAAGATGTCCAAATTAATGAACATATATCTTCATAAGTTGATAAAGATTCCTTTTAAGTTATTTTAGCCGCAAATTGAATGCATATAAAGCTTTGAAATGTTTATATATATAGAGATACTTTAAGAATTGAAATATTTTTAAGAATTTGAATTTTTTTTTATTCATACATGAATATACTATGTGTAATTATGCATGATTACACGTGAATCATGCATGATTACACAAGGCACGGAGTCCACCCTCGCGCCATGACGACCATGTTGTCGTGTCGTGACGACCCTAAATCCGCCCAGATCAACGGCTGATATCTATTCTCGCATTCTCACACAATATATTAATTCTCAAAGGAACTCATTCATATATATATATATATATATATATATATATATATATATATATATATATATATATATATATATATATATATATATATAGGGTCCGGATCCGGTGAGGACTCCTTTCCCGGTGATGACTGCGAGGACTCCAAAAAAACTCAAAAAATTATCCAAAACCAACTTTTTTCAAAAAATTTGTTTTTAAACATTAAAATCGCAGCATATAAGATCCAAAAAAAAAAATTTAAATAAATGATCCAAAAAAATATGGATCATAATAATGATCCACGAAAAAAATATGGATCATTGTTTTTGAAATGTTTTTGAGGTGTCCTCCGCGAGTCCTCACCATTTTTTGAGTCCTCACAGGATCCCACTTCTATATATATATATAGGAATGAGTTCCTCTGAGAATTAATATATTGTGTGAGAATGTGAGAATAGATCTCATCCATTGATTTGGGTGGTTTTGGGGCTCACGACCCGACAAAAATTGCCGCGCGGCGCAAGGGGCACATGTGCCCTGTTTAATCATCGATGAACCCTATGAATACATATAGGGTAATCATCGATGATAACACTAATTCTCAAATTCTTACGATTTTTTTAATTCTCAATAGAACCCTCCCCTGTATATATATATATATATATATATATATATATATATATATATATATATATATATATATATATATATATATATATATATATATATATATATATATATATATATATATATAGGGTTGAATTAAAATCTGAACCAATTAAGACTACAGAACCAGCAGAACTCAATTTAAACCATTGATTTTTGTAATGAAATGATAATGTGTAACATCCCAGAACCCCGTAGCACAATATTGTCCGCTTTGCCCACCGGCGCACGGTTTTGTTCTTGTTATGGACCACTTCCACCCAAAAAGCCTCATGCTAAGAGAGGTATCCACACCCTTATAAGGAGTGTTTCGTTCCCCTCTCCAACCAATGTGGGATGAATCTTACAATTAAGTTGTAACACCGCAAAATTTAGAAAGCTTTTTTTTTTTTTTTGAAATGCCCGAAAAGCGATTAGGTTATCCTCTAGGTTAGTTTAGTTTAGTTTAGTTTACAAACAAGGTCCCACAATAAGCTTCCAAAATGAACATTGCTTAAACAATACAATAACGGTGTCACTTAAACGACATGGCTCACTTTACAAACACAACCCATTGAGCTTGGTCAATCATCCCGTCCAAAGCACCGATCAACCTGAAAAGATTCAACGAGGGAGGGATTAGCACAAAGCTAAGTGAATGAACATAAACTTTAAATTGTGCAAGCTCGACAAGCAAGCACCTAAATCTCTACGATTGTTACACCTCGTAACCGCTTAACCGTTGTTCCCTTGAATCACTGTTCCACCGAACCAGTAACCGCTAACTGTCTAATCGCAAACACGGAAGTAACTCTACATCTCCGCCTACTAACCTCGGAAGTAGATTCTACATCTCCGATTGCTAACACGGAAGTTATAAAACATCTCCGCGTCGGGTAAACACTATCACTGAGGAACGGTGGCTTTGCGGGCCTTAAACCGTGGTTGGCCAGAACCACAGTAACCGTTGGCGCTTCGTATCCAACACCCGGGCAACTCCCTCCCCTTAACCATGTAACGCATACAGGTAAGGTTTGCCAGCAATCATTAACTAGTGGATCTACAAGTTTGAAGAAGATCTGAGATTGTTGATGGTTGGTTTGATGTAGTACTTATTCTTGTAGCTTGAGATGAGAGCTAAAGCTTGACGAACTGACTCGTTTTCTTCATCAGTTCCCTCAGGTATGACAGTCTTTGGTTCTTCCTTAACCTCTTTTGTTTGAGTGGCCAATAAAGCGTGGTGTTGTTTGGCTAACAGTGTAAGAGTGTCAGCAATTTCTTGCCTGGTCTTGGCAATGCCTTTGACCATTGGTTCGTTCTGATGCAGATATTCATATAGTTCATGAATATCAATCTGACTTAAGTCTTTGTGCTGCATTGCACTGTTACCTAACATGTCTCATTCAGGGAGAAGGATGTTGATGAATTTAATGTTGATCTCGAGGTTTTCCTTCTTGAGGTTGTTCTTTCGAAGGTCATTTAACATGTTGCAGAACCTGCGGTAGGTGCTTTGAAGTACTTCTACTGGGTTTGCCTTGAAGTGACCATATAGGTATAGAGTTGAAACCATCTTTGCCTTATTCCCGAGGTCAGTGCCTTCCATTTGTTTCCGTATTTCATCCCATAATACTTTACCAATTTCAAAATTTTCAAGGCTATTATATATTTCATTAGGGAGGCCTTGGAACATATAGGAATGAGAATACAGATCAGCTCTAGCTCTCTCTTTCTGTTCCGAAGAGTAATCAGCAACAGCAATTTCAAATACACCGCCAACAACTGGTGGATTAGAGGTTGGATTATCAACAACAGTGTTGAAATTTTTTGCTGGTCCATGCTCTAGTATGTGGAGGATATGCACCCGATTGTTGACTCCGGATGAAATGAAGAAACCATTGTTGATCCGATCGACAATGCTTCTTTGGAAGTCTTTTTTGAATAGTTCACGGGTGGGGATAAACAAATTGCGATTATGACGGGTTAAATTGTGAACTTTGCCGGTGAAAGAGGTTCTCGGGTCGACATAAGTCTGCGGGTTGAACATGTTCTCGGGTTGGACAAGTTCTCAGGTCGAGTAGGTTCACGGGTCGAGAACTAATATTATAATTCAAATATTGCGGTAAATTGTAACACCCTAAAATTTACAAGATTTTTAAAGTTTTTGAAAACAAAATTAAAATCAAAGGTCCCATAAACAAAGCTTCGGTATAAATATTTAACATTTAAAAATGTATTTATTGCGGAAATAGTTAAAAATAAAATGAAGTGTTTTAAAATATTAATTGATGTCCACATCAGTAACGAAACGATACAGCGGTCAACCGTCCACCTTCTCCTTTCCTTTGCTGGTACCTGAAACAATGTGGGGGAAAGTTTGGGTCAGCTGGGGAAGCTGAGTGAATAGTCTCAAAATGTAAACAAGTATAACATACAACACATGAGGGCACATCGGTGTACTCCTACTCAGAATCTACTCGATTAATTACTCAGGTTTATTTCTCAGATTTTATTACTCAGATTTTATTACTCAGATTTTAATTTATATAGCGCGCTAGTGTGACTTGGGCCGAGAGATCAACCTCGACCCGCCTCACACCACCTCAACACCTGTACTCTTCGGTGTTGAGTCTAAAAGGCCTGGCACCAGTACTCTTCGGTGCCAAGTCAAAACATCTGACACCAGTGCTCTTCGGTGTCAAGTCAGATATAAACTCATACGGGAATAATCCCAAAAACAAGGCCTGGCACCAGTACTCTTCGGTGCCAAGTCAAAACGTCTGACACCAGTGCTCTTCGGTGTCAAGTCAGATATAAACTCAGACGGGAATAATCCCAAAAACTCAGACGGGAGGCGATCCCAAAACTCAGATGTGTGTTATTATGTTTTATTATCTCTTTAACATAATTATCTCAGATTGCCCTAGCAAGTAATAGCACAGAATGACTCTGTGCCGAGCTCAGTTACCCAGTCACAATGTCTCAGATCATGAATAAGTAAACAGCTGCTCAGATACTCAGATAACAGATCAAACTCAGATAACAGATCAAGCTCAGATAACAATTAAGGTGCAAGTAATATAACACGTAAGTAATGCATGTATAACGTTAAAACTGAATACACGGTGAGAATACTCACCTCGAGAAAACGTAAGCTCCAAAGGATCCTCAATACTCTAAGGCGCTGCGCGGTTATTCCTAGATGATCCTAAAAGCATAAAAATGAAACCCGAATTACAATCCGTTCTAAGGACTCAATTTAGAAAACTGGCAGCACCCGTCGGTCTCACGGAAACTGCAATAACTCTTAAACTGTGCAGTAGATTTATCCCATATTTTTACCAGGAAAAGTAGACAACCAGAACTACATATCTCTGTGAGACGGTCACTGGCTAAAACAGACTCTAAGTTTCTCAAAACAGTATTGCAAGACAGGCATGTCGCACAGGTCATTTTCCTAACAGCAGCATACTAAATTAGCTATAACTTTTAAACCGTAATTCGGATTAAAGAGGGGGTTGCGGCGTTGAAAAGCTAACTCAGAAATCAAGGTCCCACCAAGGGCCAAAAACCCTAAAGATTATTTTAAGTACCTCAAAAACAGATTAGAACAGGAGGGCAGATTCTGCCAGAAAAGTATTGATTTATAAAACTCGTTTTAGCAACCCGACCCGTCACCGAAAAACCCGAGCACTTAGAATTCATTACCCGACAGCCCCGAAACTCATTTTTAATCTCATAAACATATTCACTATTATTCTAGTCTCTTATTAGAAAATCTCTTTCGGTTTAGGGAACCAAGAACCCTACGGGTTCGGTTCCCGGTTTTCGGTTAATAAAACGTGTAGCTTATGAAACCATAATCTTTACCCAAACCAACCCGACTACCCATGAATTCAGCAGTCAAAAGACAACTATCGGGACAAGCCCACAGATTATTCAAAACAGTTGCACTAAGCTCGGCCAATGATTTGGAAAACGGTATACGGATTATAGAACGATAGATTATCAAGCAACAATTCGAATGCAACAACTTTAACAACCTCACCAGAACTCTACATATAAATTCAGTTAGTATCGGTGGTGCAAGGACTCAAAACAGAAATGAAAACAAGGCTAAAAAGCTACCGAAACAACCACTCTATTCCCACGGCTCGGAAACAATTGTGGCTGGATCACGAACTCGGCGATACAACACGGCTCAGGAATATGTTCGTTTGCTTCTGCCCGTGAATCACCTCTGCTCTAGATCACGGGGAACACATAGGTCACGATCCCCTTCTGGTTGGTTGCTGCAATACCCGAAGTCATCACATGAGGAAAAACAAACGGGAGTTGATCATCACGAATAGGAAAAATTAATCAAGGGTAAAAGAATTGAAAGGATTAAAAGGACACCTCATGCTTGCCGCCTCAATTTCTTACCTGCTTGCCACGTGAACATCAATACAATCTCCAACTTTGTTTAATTGCTTTGCTTGGCCGATGATGTCATCTCAGCAAATTGAAGACTTCAATTTGGAATAATGGTTGGAGATACTTGTGGCTGCAAATGGGGATATCGGAGATGCTCTACAACCGCCACAATTGAAGATGAGGAAGGCATTGTCGGCAGCTAGCTAGGGTAAAAACAATGACGGTGTCTAGCTAGTGACCAATTAAATATCGTGTTAGTCTCCAAGGCTAGAGCCCGCTATCTCAAACCTCTAGGCCTAATCCAGAATTCAGCTACCAAAGCCCATTCCTTATTCTCACAACTTCGGGCTTACCCAAATCAGACTCAAGCTTGTTTCCTCTCTTTACCCGATTGGAGGACCAGAAAGAGTTCGGCCCTTGGCCAAATGGCCGGGCCTCAAATCACGCCACGGATACAAAAATCACAAGGCTCGGGATTAACGGAACGTCGCGAGTCGCGAAACAATTGACGCTCTTAGGTTTATAATGCTAAATGCCACATAATAACTAAATCAAGAACACGTGGGAGTGTAGACAAAACGTCGCGTAAAATAATTGACCCATAACAATTTATAAGTCAAGAACATTAACGCGTAACCATAACGTCATGCATTTAAGACCATACTATATATTACTAATCGTAACATAATAATTGCACGGTCAACTGATAGCCCAACAAAAGTAATTTTATTTTATTTTATTTGTTGTTTAATTATTTAGAATTTTAGGGCGTTACAACTCAACTCCACTTGAAATAGACTTCGTCCCCGAAGTCATCGCTGGAAAGAAGCACTGGGTAGCGATCTCACATCTCAGGCTCATGCTCTTAAAACACCGCCACAAGCTCGCCAGCGGTACATCTCTTTAAACGGGGAAACATGAATGTGTTATGAATAAATAGAAGTTACTCCGGGAACACTATTCGATCCGAACAAACTCCGGCTCTTGCTCACACAAGTCTTCCGTCTCTAACAACACAAAAGATACGGCTATAAGAATTAAAACGGAAAGCTCTCTAAGAATCTCGATTTCTCTATGAAACGGATGTCGAAAATGACACAACTAACTCACGATATTCTGCTGAAAGAGTCTTCTTGTTCCTGCAGTCGGACAAAGTTGCTGCACCCAGCGGTTAACGTTGCGTTGAATCTCCGATTCAACTCCACTTGAAGATTTGTTACGGATTTGTTGATGATGTTAGATGATCTCGGCGTGGAACTTGGTCATTCGATCCCTACTTACTACCACACACGGCTCTCTCATGGCGTTAGAAATAAAGTTTATGGGGAATTTCTCCCCGCACGGTTCAACCACATGATCATTTAATGTTTTAGAAACAGGTGAAATCTCATTATTGACCATTCACTATCAAAACGGCTCAGAAGGTCATCTCCTCAATGGGACATTATTTTGTTTAAGACAATAATTAATTGAGTTGTTTACACCGCACTCAACTAATATAACAACTGGCAAGTAATTAACAAGGAATATACATATCACACAGAATTCACATATACTCAGGTATATAACTCCGATATATGATCTAGATATATAACTCAGAAGTCTTAACTCATAATATATCTCAGAAATCTCACTCAGAAATTAACTCGGAAAAATATAACTCATGAGCAAGCTCATAAATTTTAACTCAGAAGCAACCCAACAATCTAACTTAGAAACAAAACCAGAAATCTATCTAAGAAATAAACTTAAAAGTAATAGTATTTAATAGCAACAACATTAGATATAAGTCACATTTTTACACATTCTACTAACTCTCTAATTGGCTCAAATTAACAATCTGGTCATTTAATTCTCTTTAATATGTTCTCATTCTACTACTTTTATTGGCTTCTCGATAATGTTTCAATAGATGTTTTCTTATTCATCTAATTTAACGATCCTTAATAGTCTGTTTCACAGATTTTACCCAATTTAAAATGTCTCTTGATTATTTTGACCATATATCTACTCATTAAACTCATATTACCAGTTTTTACTAAAAGGAAAATTTTAATTAAGTTTCATACACTTATTTTACTGATTTCTCCTTACTCGACTTATGACTCAATTTATTGATTCTTCTTTACTTAATACTCAATTCCCCCTTTATTCTTAATGTTAAGGTTTTCTCATGGTTCATTTAAAAAAATTAAATAAAACTTAGCGTTAATTTACCACTTTTCTCCTTTAACTCAGTCTAATAACTTGTCCACTTAACTCAGTTTGTAATTTCTTATAGACACAAAATCACTCAATAAATAATCAAAATAAAGTTTTCTCATTTAGCTCGTTTTAATAATAACTCATTACCAACAAATTACCGATCTCATTTTAACTCATTTCCTCAAAATTTCATTGTAGCAGTTTTCTCATATTCGACTCATTAATAAGTTCTCATCACTTTAATTTAATGATTTCTCATTATCACATTTATTACCACCCAAGAATAAGTATACTGTCTTATTTGTATATAATTGTAGTATTACTACTTCCCTTTTGCATGATATTCATTCAACCCAATTAACTTGATTTGTTAATTTCTCCAGTAAACCCGATCTATCATTTTGTTGTAAACTCTATAATTACGCGTAGAATAAATTTAATTATTCTCAACTGCTTGATTTGATAGTTACTCTTATAATTTATTTGATCAATTATATGTATCTAGATTTCGCACTTTAAATTCATACCAACAAAATCTCTCTGCATAAGCATCATGCTCATAATATTTATAAATAATAATTAATGATAATTATTTCTTGACAATTTTCCTTTTTACCCCTACTCAACTCCACTTGGAGAAAAACTCGTCCTCGAGTTTGGAACTAGTATTGTCTACCAAAATAAACAAGCAAGTATGTAGTCACACAACAATTAGAATACACATACTAAATTCACCATAACAAGCATTGGTCCATCGTTCCCTTCAAAATTTCCCCCTAACCAACCAAAAGTCCTGTGTGTACGGTAATAGGGGCCCTCTATTACTTTCGACACATGCTTTTGTTTGGTCACGAGTCAATCCCAAAGTTCACAACTTCCCACACATAAAAATAATCCACAACAAATCACACTCAGAAGAAAGAAAAGTTTACTTTCAATATCTGATAAATACAGATATGCACTCAGCTGTGGTTACTCAAAATCTCATAAACATTACTCAGAAATCCTGCGTATATTTAGTCTCATACGCGATACTCGGATAACTCAGATTCATAGAAATATTCCACTTTGTTATTTTCACAATACAAATCTCCTTTTTTTACTTTTCATTTGGATATGCCATTTATCATTCCTCATAAATATAACTTATATCCTCTTCACAGTTATATTAAATTTATTGTAATTTGTGAGCATGTCGATTAATATCTTTTTGATCAGAGTCCTCAGTTATTGCGTTCCTCGTTTAATTTGATTCAATTTAACGCTCTTTTAACTCGTTTTTAAATAAATCATCATCAAATTGATGACGTTAGCTTCCTCTTAATCCTCTTATATATTTACTCTTTAAGATGAGCTTCAATAATATCTGCTTAATTTGACTCAGCAATTTCCCAATTAATTAGCCTGATAAGCTTAAATAGTTTATTTTAAGCTATTAGTGTGAACTCATTAATCTGTCACTTAACTTGTCATCCACATTTAGTTTTGCACTCGGCAATTTAACCTACTTACTCGAAATATTTTTCCCCTTTTTATCTCAATTTAATGATTCTTAAATAAATACTAACTTGTTGACCTTAATATGGAATCTGCTTAACTATTATAACTCGTGATTCGTTGTATTCCCAAAAATTTTAATTTCTCATCTAGATAACTCCTCTTTTAACCTTGATCAATAATTCTCTTTTAGATCCTGTTAATAATTCTCGTTTAGCTAAATGTAATTATTTCCCATTTTTATTGACTTAATAATTCTTTCTTTTACTCAACTCGGTAAATCCACTTAAAATATTCTTAATCAATTTGATTTACTAATCTCTGATTTACTCGTTTTAATTGACTCAGTCTATTAAATGTTTTCTCCGGTATGAAAGATTTTAATATTCTCCGAATACGAATATTAAGTACTCCTCTTTAATGTTAATAATTTCCTCATTTCTCATTAGTATTTATAATTTCACTTTTCTCCAGTATATATTTTCATATAAATAAATATAGAACTCTAAGAATTAAAATCGAAATTATGCTCAAATTAAGCTCTAAATTATTCACAAAATTCTGGAATCTCATAATAGTATATCTATGTACATATATGTTTAGCCATCCAATCACAAGTAATTCTCTCAGGATATAAACCGAAAATTCTCAGAATATGCTACTCGTGTATACTCAGAATATAGCAAAAGCTTAATTAAATAATACTCTTAAATATTACCGGCAGTAGGAAGCGAGAGGTCGACGTGACATGCTGTATGTTCGATGTGGAAACTTTTTCTCAGAAAAATATTTGACTCTTTTCTCGTTTGAAAAACTCGATACTCAAACTTGAGTTTGAATTCGCCCCTTGCGAACCCAAATCCCTCAAGTCAGAGCTCTGATACCAACTTGTAACACCCTAAAATTTACAAGATTTTTAAAATTTTTGAAAACAAAATTAAAATCAAAGGTCCCATAAACAAAGCTCCGGTATAAATATTTAACATTTAAACATGTATTTATTGCGGAAATAGTTAAAAATAAAATGAAGTGTTTTAAAATATTAATTGCTGTCCACATCAGTAACGAAACGATACAGCGGTCAACCGTCCACCTTCTCCTTTCCTTTGCTGGTACCTGAAACAATGTGGGGGGAAAGTTTGGGTCAGCTGGGGAAGCTGAGTGAATAGTCTCAAAATGTAAACAAGTATAACATACAACACATGAGGGCACATCGGTGTACTCCTACTCAGAATCTACTCGATTAATTACTCAGGTTTATTTCTCAGATTATATTACTCAGATTTTATTACTCAGATTTTAATTTATATAGCGCGCTAGTGTGACTTGGGCCGAGAGATCAACCTCGACCCGCCTCACACCACCTCAACACCTGTACTCTTCGGTGTTGAGTCTAAAAGGCCTGGCACCAGTACTCTTCGGTGCCAAGTCAAAACGTCTGACACCAGTGCTCTTCGGTGTCAAGTCAGATATAAACTCAGACGGGAATAATCCCAAAAACAAGGCCTGGCACCAGTACTCTTCGGTGCCAAGTCAAAACGTCTGACACCAGTGCTCTTCGGTGTCAAGTCAGATATAAACTCAGACGGGAATAATCCCAAAAACTCAGACGGGAGGTGATCCCAAAACTCAGATGTGTGTTATTATGTTTTATTATCTCTTTAACATAATTATCTCAGATTGCCCTAGCAAGTAATAGCACAGAATGACTCTGTGCCGAGCTCAGTTACCCAGGCACAATGTCTCAGATCATGAATAAGTAAACAGCTGCTCATATACTCAGATAACAGATCAAACTCAGATAACAGATCAAGCTCAGATAACAATTAAGGTGCAAGTAATATAACACGTAAGTCATGCATGTATAACGTTAAAACTGAATACACGGTGAGAATACTCACCTCGAGAAAATGTAAGCTCCAAAGGATCCTCAATACTCTAAGGCGCTGCTCGGTTATTCCTAGATGATCCTAAAAGCATAAAAATGAAACCCGAATTACAATCCGTTCTAAGGACTCAATTTAGAAAACTGGCAGCACCCGTCGGTCTCACGGAAACTGCTATAACTCTTAAACTGTGAAGTAGATTTATCCCATATTTTTACCAGGAAAAGTAGACAACCAGAACTACATATCTCTGTGAGACGGTCACTGGCTAAAACAGATTCTAAGTGTCTCAAAACAGTATTGCAAGACAGGCATGTCGCACAGGTCATTTTCCTAACAGCAGCATACTAAATTAGCTATAACTTTTAAACCGTAATTCGGATTAAAGAGGGGGTTGCGGCGTTGAAAAACTAACTCAGAAATCTAGGTCCCACCAAGGGCCAAAAACCCTAAAGATTATTTTAAGTACCTCAAAAACAGATTAGAACAGGAGGGCAGATTCTGCCAGAAAAGTATTGATTTATAAAACTCGTTTTAGCAACCCGACCCGTCACCGAAAAACCCGAGCACTTAGAATTCATTACCCGACAGCCCCGAAACTCATTTTTAATCTCAGAAACATATTCACTATTATTCTAGTCTCTTATTAGAAAATCTCTTTCGGTTTAGGGAACCAAGAACCCTACGGGTTCGGTTCCCGGTTTTCGGTTAATAAAACGTGTAGCTTATGAAACCGTAATCTTTACCCAAACCAACCCGACTACCCATGAATTCAGCAGTCAAACGACAACTATCGGGACAAGCCCACAGATTATTCAAAACAGTTGCACTAAGCTCGGCCAATGATTTGGAAAACGGTATACGGATTATAGAACGATAGACTATCAAGCAACAATTCGAATGCAACAACTTTAACAACCTCACCAGAACTCTACATATAAATTCAGTTAGTATCGGTGGTGCAAGGAGTCAAAACAGAAATGAAAACAAGGTTAAAAAGCTACCGAAACAACCACTCGATTCCCACGGCTCGGAAACAATTGTGGCTGGATCACGAACTCGGCGATACAACACGGCTCAGGAATATGTTCGTTTGCTTCTGCCCGTGAATCACCTCTGCTCTAGATCACCGGGAACACATAGGTCACGATCCCCTTCTGGTTGGGTGCTTTAATACCCGAAGTCATCACAGGAGGAAAAACAAACGGGAGTTGATCATCACGAATAGGAAAAATTAATCAAGGGTAAAAGAATTGAAAGGATTAAAAGGACACCTCATGCTTGCCGCCTCAATTTCTTACCTGCTTGCCACGTGAACATCAATACAATCTCCAACTTTGTTTAATTGCTTTGCTTGGCCGATGATGTCATCTCAGCAAATTGAAGACGTCAATTTGGAATAATGGTTGGAGATACTTGTGGCTGCAAATGGGGATATCGGAGATGCTCTACAACCACCACAATTGAAGATGAGGAAGGCATTGTCGGCAGCTAGCTAGGGTAAAAACAATGATGGTGTCTAGCTAGTGACCAATTAAATATCGTGTTAGTCTCCAAGGCTAGAGCCCGCTATCTCAAACCTCTAGGCCTAATCCAGAATTCAGCTACCAAAGCCCATTCCTTATTCTCACAACTTCGGGCTTACCCAAATCAGACTCAAGCTTGTTTCCTCTCTTTACCCGATTGGAGGACCAGAAAGAGTTCGGCCCTTGGCCAAATGGCCGGGCCTCAAATCACGCCACGGATACAAAAATCACAAGGCTCGGGATTAACGGAACGTCGCGAGTCGCGAAACAATTGACGCTCTTAGGTTTATAATGCTAAATGCCACATAATAACTAAATCAAGAACACGTGGGAGTGTAGACAAAACGTCGCGTAAAATAATTGACCCATAACAATTTATAAGTCAATAACATTAACGCGTAACCATAACGTCATGCATTTAAGACCATACTATATATTACTAATCGTAACATAATAATTGCACGGTCAACTGATAGCCCAACAAAAGTAATTTTATTTTATTTTATTTGTTGTTTAATTATTTAGAATTTTAGGGCGTTACATAAATGGATCACGGGTCGTAAAGGATCACGGGCCAAGTAGTGATTCCGGGTCGAGAAGTGTTCTCGGGTCGAGATCGATTTCCGAGTCGAGAACTAATTCCGGGTTGAGAACGTGTTCTCGGTTCGAGAAGTGTTCTCGGGTCGAGAAGCGTTCTCGGGTCGAGAAGCGTTTATTTCAATTGCAGATGCCAAGATCATTCATCGTTGTTCAAATAGAGCAGTGTGATACCGAGAATATGAAAATACACACTAATTTGATCCTAACTTCCTCAATTTTTGACCAAAATAATTGATTCAAATTTCAATTTGTTCTAAATTGTTTTTAGCACGAATTGATCTGATAAAACACATCAAAACTTAACAAATCTGAGCTCGGGTTTTGATTTTACAGTAAGAAAAAGTGTTTTCATGGTCTTTTGTAGAAATCAGAAAATCAGAATCAATACTTGACCAATTCAAACGACATTTGATTCTAAACTTAATGAAATCAGTAGACGAAGCTAAAGATCAACTAAGTACAATGAGAACTACCTTAAATTTCGAGTTTGATTTCACTGTTTCTTCAAAAACCTTTTTCTTCATATTTCTTCTTTAATCTTCAAATTTTCAACAGAAATCAATGCTTGGATCTATTCCAATGATAGATTAAGCTCTCATACCAATTGAGAGTCCTAGATTGAGCATCAATCCATTGATTCCAATGAAGAAAGTTGAGATCTAGTATGTGTAGTATGTGTTTTAGTGAGAGAAACTAGAGAGAAGGAGATAATGAACTTTCAATGGATAATATGATTAATTGTGAAAAGTTACCAATAGTGAATTACATTGTCCTATTTATACCTCTTCACTGATGGTTCATGGTTAATTCTAATTACTAGTTTAAGACTATACAAATATGTTAAAACTAATCCCTAGCCTATTACTTACAATATAATAAGTCCTAGCAGTAAATTTTTGTCTTGATATAACACGGGGTCTAATTTCAAAACCTACCCGTCTGCACTCTTTTTGAACCAGTTTTTTGACATTATAGTTTTTGCCTAAATTTTGTTATAAATTGGCCTAAAATAAGATACGGGCCATAAACTGGGCCTAAACAAAGTTCACACAAATAAAGAAAAAAACCCGATACCTGAACTACCCAACCAGATCTACGTGAATTCGGAACGGGTCTAGCGAGTAAACTGGATTTCGGTTATTTCCGATAGCGATACCAAGGGCTCTTATACATTGTTGTTTAATTTTTCATTTTTTAATAACACGTTTACATCCAGACCACACGATCTGAATCTATCCTAATCTCTATTTATAGATGTTGCATAAAGATTGATGTCAACAATCCTAACTGACCTCATCGAACACTATTTATAGATAAGTTAGGTTTCTTAAATTTACATTTAAGTGATTCTAATTATTAAGCATTATTAATTAATCCATTATATCCCACAATAGTAAATTAAAATTCATATCCCTAATGACCCTAACTACTATCTCTATAGTAGTTACTCCGTCACAATATCTAATGTTTTCAGTTTATTTCATGTATTTCTTTGTTGCTACAGTTAATTTACTCTTTAGTTAATTATACCTAAAATGTAACTTCTAATTCAAAGTCAAATAATATCTAACATTATTTATATAAAAATATCGAGCACAAAATAATATTGCTCATTTGTTCTCATCGATGTGACCTTAAAGTATCATATGATCACAGTAGTAGTGATATCATCTATCAAACAATATTACGACATGATCAATGACGTGCGGCACACTCAAGCTATATATTGACACTTCTTTAGAGTCTTCAACTATGACACTTGATCACAACTTTAGTCTCGAGCTATTTTGCGTTTCCAAGATGTCCAAATTAATGAACATATATCTTCATAAGTTGATAAAGATTCCTTTTAAGTTATTTTAGCCGCAAATTGAATGCATATAAAGCTTTGAAATGTTTATATATATAGAGATACTTTAAGAATTGAAATATTTTTAAGAATTTGAATATTTTTTTATTCATACATGAATATACTATGTGTAATTATGCATGATTACACAAGGCACGGAGTCCACCCTAGCGCAACTTTGTCGCGCCGTGACGGCCATGTTGTCGTGTCGTGACGACCCTAAATCCGCCCAGATCAACGGCTGATATATATTCTCGCATTCTCACACAATATATTAATTCTCAAAGGAACTCATTCATATATATATATATATATATATATATATATATATATATATATATATATATATATATATATATATATATAGGGTCCGGATCCGGTGAGGACTCCTTTCCCGGTGATGACTGCGAGGACTCCAAAAAAACTCTAAAAATTATCCAAAACGAACTTTTTTCAAAAAATTTGTTTTTTAAGCATTAAAATCGCAGCATATAAGATCCAAAAAAAAAAAATTTAAAAAATGATCCAAAAAAATATGGATCATAATAATGATCCACAAAAAAATATGGATCATTGTTTTTGAAATGTTTTTGAGGTGTCCTCCGCGAGTCCTCAACATTTTTTGAGTCCTCACAGGATCCCACTCCTATATATATATATATATATATATATATATATATATATATATATATATATATATATATATATATATATATATATATATATATATAGGAATGAGTTCCTCTGAGAATTAATATATTGTGTGAGAATGTGAGAATAGATCTCAGCCATTGATTTGGGTGGTTTTGGGGCTCACGACCCGACAAAAATTGCCGCGCGGCGCAAGGGGCACATGTGCCCTGTTTAATCATCGATGAACCCTATGAATACATATAGGGTAATCATCGATGATAACACTAATTCTCAAATTCTTACGATTTTTTCAATTCTCAATAGAACCCTCCCATATATATATATATATATATATATATATATATATATATATATATATATATATATATATATATATATATATATATATATATATATATATATATATATATATATATATAGGGTTGAATTAAAATCTGAACCAATTAAGACTACAGAACCAGCAGAACTCAATTTAAACCATTGATTTTTGTAATGAAATGATAATGTGTAACATCCCAGAACCCCGTAGCACAATATTGTCCGCTTTGCCCACCGGCGCACGGTTTTGTTCTTCGTATGGACCACTTCCACCCAAAAAGCCTCATGCTAAGAGAGGTATCCACACCCTTATAAGGAGTGTTTCGTTCCCCTCTCCAACCAATGTGGGATGAATCTTACAATTAAGTTGTAACACCGCAAAATTTAGAAAGCTTTTTTTTTTTAAAATGCCCGAAGGCGATTAGGTTATCCTCTAGGTTAGTTTAGTTTAGTTTAGTTTACAAACAAGGTCCCACAATAAGCTTCCAAAATGAACATTGCTTAAACAATACAATAACGGTGTCACTTAAACGACATGGCTCACTTTACAAACACAACCCATTGAGCTTGGTCAATCATCCCGTCCAAAGCACCGATCAACCTGAAAAGATTCAACGAGGGAGGGATTAGCACAAAGCTAAGTGAATGAACATAAACTTTAAATTATGCAAGCTCGACAAGCAAGCACCTAAATCTCTACGATTGTTACACCTCGTAACCGCTTAACCGTTGTTCCCTTGAATCACTGTTCCACCGAACCAGTAACCGCTAACTGTCTAATCACTAACACGGAAGTAACTCTACATCTCCGCCTACTAACCTCGGAAGTAGATTCTACATCTCCGATTGCTAACACGGAAGTTATAAAACATCTCCGCGTCGGGTAAACACTATCACTGAGGAACGGTGGCTTTGCGGGCCTTAAACCGTGGTTGGCCAGAACCACAGTAACCGTTGGCGCTTCGTATCCAACACCCGGGCAACTCCCTCCCCTTAACCATGTAACGCATACAGGTAAGGTCGGATACCCTACTAGTCGATACCCTTTGTCCAGCTGTTATCCTTCCGACACTTACCTCTTACCTATCCTCGATTTCCACTAATCGAGTTGTTGTTACCAATCAAGCAAAGCATTTTCATCTATGTGCACATATCCTATTTCGTCTAACCCGATCGAACAGGTACCAAACAAGCAAACTGTCAAGATTCGCACCCGAAAACGACCCGAAAAACCTGAACGTGAACTAGAGTTCACGCCGTGAACTAGAGTTCACGATCGTGAACTCTCTACAGGGAAGTTCCCTGCATTTTTCCTGTATTTTCCTGCATGTTTCCTGTATTTTCCTGCACCTTTCTCCCAACAGGCAATACCAAACCGATTGTAACCGAACACAAGTTTGAGGTTAAGTCCACTCACCGTTACTTCCACTTGTCGAACTCAGAGGTCTAATGTTTCTGAGTCACGATCCCGATTCTTGTACACCAAAGGAATACCGAATTAGTATATAATTCCACCAAATTATAAACAATGTTAAATATGCATTTAACACTAACACTTGCACTAACTAGATAACCAAACACTTGAATCATCATATGAACATGTCATGACCACTTACACTTACATAAAAAATCAACTAGTCATTTTGCAAGCCTTACAACCAAACAGGTCAAACCGGGTTATTCAACAATGATACCTTCTATAACTACAATCATGTCATCAACTTGCAATTCACCAAACGTTATCAACAACATTTCCAACACATAGCCTAACAAACACTTATACTTGCACAATCCAAGTTTCTTAGGTCACTTTACTACCAAATGGCCCAAACGGGTCAAAATCCAAACATCACTATATACTTACCAAATTTCCACCATCTAGCACACACTTACTACAACTAACAAGTCATAATCATATAACAATTCATCAAGCTCATGGTGATCAACAATCCATGTGTTTTACTTCCAAATTACTAGTTAATCATTTTAACCAAAAACATCCAAACACTAGTTAGCATTTCATCAATCCCACCCAAATCTCAACACAATCCATAACTAACATAACGAATCCATCATGTTAACATATCCAAGCAACAAAACCCGCAAAAAACACATCAATACGATGTTTCCACCAATTAGTCATTTAGCACAATAATTGGTTCATAATTTCTACAAAAACTTAAACAATTGTTTTAACTAACAATCTTACCCAAATCAAGCCATAAACCACCAAAACACACAATACTTGATTTCTCAACATCCATAACTTACTAAACATGTTTTCTCAACCTAATGAACAATTCCAAGCATTCAACCCACAAGAAATCCAAGGTTTGACAAAACCCATACAACCTACTTTTACATAAACATACCAACTTGTACACTTTGCTAAAAAGGTTGTACCTTGTGCTAAATTACTTGTACTCATGCAACAATACATGTCAAACTTTGCATAAACACTTAATATACCCTCTAACACAATAATCACCAACCAAAACTCAATAACACATAAACCCTAATTTACCAACTATCATGGAATCGAAAAAGAACACCCATAGATTGAAGCTTACCTCAAGAGCTATCCAAAAACGGGTTCGGATTAAAGATTGGCCAAGAAACAAGCTAGGGATCTTCAAGATGAGCTCAAGAACTTGAAGAAGAAGATGGAGATTTAGAGAGAGACACGGAGAGAGATCAAATGAAAAGGATTGGGGCTTTCCCCCTTCAAGTGGCCGGCCAAAAGGGAGGGAGGGGGACCCACTTGGCTTTTTCCATCATTTAGCAAATACAATATAAAAAGTCCCGTTCGTAGTTAATTTATTTAAAATACCAAACGAACTCTATTTTTAGCCACGAAAATATATTCGGAAACGATATTAAAAGGAGAATCCAAAAATATAAAAATCATGAAATCCTTTAAACATTTCAGAAATCGGGTATTTTAATCCCTTGATTAAAATATCGCAAAATGACAAAAGGTCAAACAAATCATTTAACATTTAACCAATTTATTCCACAAATGGTCAAATAGATATTTACCAAATATCAATATATACCTAAAACTACTAGGCCAGTTTTAGGATGTTACATAATGGAAGACACATTAATGTATTTGATGAGGGACCCCCAAATATTGGTTTACATGGATGTCATTCATGCATGTATACATATATGTATATGTTTTCATTTATCTATACATAAGTGTTATCTATACATGTATGTATACATGCATGAATGACATCCATGCAACCCAATATTTGGGGGTCCCTCATCAAATACATTAATGTATCTTCTATGATCATTTCATTTCAAAAATCAATGGTTTAGACTGAGTTCTGCTGGTTCTGTAGCCTTAATTGGTTCTGATTTTAATTCTACGCTATATATATATATATATATATATATATATATATATATATATATATATACCCTACATTCGTGACGGTTGTAATGGACATTTCGAATTATCCTATTTATTTGGTAACTGATCAGTTTTTTAGAATATCCCTAATTTTATGGAATGTGGGTTACATGATTCCATAATTCTAAAATCAATATCGATATTGCGTAATTCCATATCTTCTTCCAAAAGCGTAAAATTCCATATACTCTTCAACTCCATAATCGTATACAGAAGAAGTATATGCAATTCTATAAGATCAAATGACGAACAGTGAAGAAGAAGAAAAAGAAGCAACTTATCAACAAAATGTATGCACCGATAGGATAGAGCCAATTGAGAGTAATGTGATTGTCGCAGACATTCCAATTCAGCAAGTAGATTATTGCGAACCCTATCAAGTTCAATCTGGTAATTATTTTTCTTTTATTATAATTTTATTCTTATGTCTATTAAGTCTTCGTCGTCTTCATTTAATAGTCTAATTGTTTTGCTGAATTTATATTAGTTATATATTGCTTTGTTTTTTTCCATTAATTCAGGCTAAATACATTTACAATTAAGAATCACAAATTGTAAATTAGTCTTCATATGTGATTTACGTTAATACATACATGTATTGTGTTAAATATTGGGGAATCAGTATCTAATTAATTATATGTTATACAATAATTCATGCATGTATTATGTAAAATGACAGCATTCATTATGTTTTGAATTTACGCTTATATTTTTGTACAAAATTGTAGATGGTGATGACGATACAACTGAGATAGGCCCTGACCAAAATGGTATTGAAGTATATGTTCCAGAAGTCCACGACGACGGAAAACCAAAAGTGGGCGACATTTTTGAGAGCTTTGATATATGTTATGAAATGTACAAGTCATATTCTCAGAAGGCTAGATTTGACATTCGTAAGTCTGGTATAAAACGGAAAAACGGACAGATTACGCACACATATGTATTATGTAGTCACGCCGGTAAGTTAAGATCGGAAGTGGAAAAAAAATCAACATTAGACAATGCACAAGATGAACCAGTAGATGGGGTTAAGAAGAAAAGAAAACGTACACAATCTTCTAGGGTATGTCAGTGCCTGACAATGATCGGCTTTAAAGCAATTGATGGGTCAGAATCGTTTCTGGTGCATAAATTTATTGAGCATCATAATCATCCTTTAATAAGCGACGGTAATATGGATTTTTCTAAAGCTTAGAGAGAGTTAAATTATAGTCATTATCTATTTTTGCAGCGAGCTTCGTTGACCAATATAACAGCCACTAAAGCCCATAGATTAAAAGTTGCTCTAAATGGAGGATACAAAGGTGTACCCGGGACTCCTGATGATTTGAGGAATGCTAAAACATCAATGAAATTGTTCATTCGGGACCATGATGCGAAGACGATTCCGGATAAGATGAAGAACAGGCAACTGCATGTCCCCGGGTTCTCAATTGAATATAACCTTCGTGAATCTAAACTTGCAAGCATGTTCTGGTCGGATGAAATAATGAAGGCAAATTATATTGCTTTTGGCGACGTCATTTCTTTTGACGCTACTTTTCGGACGAACAAGTAACATTCGTTTCATACTTTTTTTCATTACTGTCACACCCCACCATAAAATGAGTTTTACTTCATTTAAAATGTTTTGCGGAAGAACGTGGGTGTAACATTCATGACAACATAGCAAAAATTAAGTAAACAAACAACCACGCAATAATGAAAAATAAAAGATTGTTTCACTTTCCAAAAGTAGAAAGTTTCCAAAAATAGTATGTTTCCTAAAATAGAAATCTTTTTGAAATGAAATGATTGTTCGTAAACTTAATGTTTCAATCCACTGCACCTAATTACCTGGAAAACATAAAAGAATAAAAGGGTCAACAAGAATGTTGAGTGAATCCATAGGGTTAAAGTAAAATAAAGTAAAGTGTTTTGCTACTCAAAAATGTTTGTAAAGAGAATGTTTTATGACTGAAAAGAATAAAGTTCAATACTCATATGATATGAGTAGTTAGTATGAAATGTTTAATATAGTTGTAGAATATCTACAACTACTAGTTATGTTTATGAAAAAGTGTTTGAACAAATTTTTATGTTTGACATCGCATGAACTGTTATCCCCAACAGGTAGCTAGTCTATTGAGTTAATATACCAACCCCTAAGTCCACAATCAACACTTCAACTCCATTATGTTGCCGTTCTTTTATGGATATAAAGTCCTGGAGATGTCTTGGATATACCAAGTAATGATCTAACGTTCGATTGGAGGATGAGTGTCAGCCAATAGTACTATCTGCATATCCATGGTCTAGATCCACTAGTTAATGATTGCTGGCAAACCTTAATCCGGTATAATTATTGTTTGTCATGTCAACGCGATAATGAAAATGTAAATGCTGTACAGTCATAGTAAAACAGTAGCAGTTTGTGTTTATGTTTTCCACCCCAAAGTTTATAAAACAGTTAAAAAGAGTAAAGGGGTCTGTGGACTCACCTGGAAAAGCTTAGCGACAATAATAGGACGAAGGAATCCTTCAGAGACTCCTAGCTTCCTAAACGATATAATAAATAATTAGACTAAGCTAACACAGGCGATTCTAGATATGATATAAGTTAAATGATATGCAATTAATGTTATGTTTTATGTTTTGTGACATCGAATGAACTTGGATCATTGGGCCTTAATGGGCCAAAATGAAATGAAATGAAATGAAATGGGCTTAGAAATGAAATGAAATGGGCTTGGGTTAGGCTTATTGGGCCTAGATGGGGCCTATTGGGCCTAATGGGCCTAGATGGGCTTAGAGGGCCACTAGGTTGGGCCACTTGGGCCTCCTATTTGGCATAGGTCCAAACTAGGTTGGCCCATTGGGTTCGGTTTGGGTATGAATGGGCCAAAGGTGTGGGCTTTGGTCCAAATGGGCTTGGATACTAATGGGCCAACTAAAGTTTGGGCCCGAAGGACTAAGATAGATCGATATGGGCCAAGTACGGGCCTTGGCCCGATTGGGTATTCGGGTTTGGGTCCACGGTTTGGGTCAAGATCCGGTCTTGACCCGGTTTGACTTATGGGTCAAAATTGGTAAATTCTAAAAGTCAACATAGGTCAAAATAGTCAACGAAAGTCAACTTAGGAGTTCTAGATTTTGGCTAGGGTTTAGTCTAGGATACAATTCGGTCAACAAAAGTCAAATTTGGTTAATCTAGGTCAAACTAGGCTTGGTTTATGCTAGGGTTGGCCGGCTAGGCCGAAACCCTTCGGGTAGGGTTCTAGCTTGGTCTAAATCAAGTCTAGGTTCGGTTTTTAGGTACTAGATCGGGTAGGGTTCGAGTCTAAGAGGCTAGATCTAGGGTTTAACAAGACTGGTTTGAGATCTAGGGTTCTTGGAACGGATCAAGTAAGCAAAACAATACAAAAACATGATTTGGGACGGGATCCGTATGCATGGTGTGACCATGCACACGATCGGATCGAGATCAACATCACAAGCATTTGCCGAGACCATATGGCCTTGGCCATGGTCTCGGACTCGAACTAGGGACCAAAACATGAATCTAAACAAAACAAAGGATTGAATAATACCTTGCTAAGGATGAATCAAGGAGAAACCGAACAAGGGTGCTTGGGATTTCTTGCGATCGAATGGAACGGACGAAAGTGGTGGTATGTTGCTTGCTGCGGCCGAGGGAGAGAGAGGAGCAAAATAGGTTTAGGGTTAGACAAATGATGGGTATATATAGTGAGATTTGAACTTTGAGTTGTAGTCTAACATGGTTTCTTTTGAATCTAGATAATGATAGGATTTAAGTGATTGGATAAGCATCCAAAGGAAACATCAACCTCACCCACAAGGGGTTCGGCCGTGTAGGGAAGGTCACGAGAGGGAGAGTGCTCGGCCACATAGTGGTCGGGTATAGGTTCAATGTTGGTTTAGACGTTTAGTTCGATTCGATTCACGTTATATTAAATTAAATACGTTTATTGATTTACCGAGAAACTTATTATGTTAGAAATGTTTTAAGCTCAAGAGTGTCACCATAAGTAAATAATAATGTTTGTGTTGACTAAAATAGTCAAACACTAATGTATGGTGTAAAAATATATAAGTTTGTTGTGTATAAGGATGCCAGAAATAGAAATGTCTAAAAATAGAAACTCTCTAAGTAAGGAAAGTTCTAGAAATGAAATGAAGTTACATACCAGAAATATCGAGTTGTCACAATTACATGTTTCAGTAATTATCTGACTTTACATTTTTTTTAGATATGATTTTGTTTTTGTCCCTTTCACAGGCATTGCCAACCACCGGCGTTGTGTTACTATTGGGGCTGCTCTACTTTCTGACGAAACATATGAATCTTACTGTTGGATGTTGGAAACATTCTTGAAGGTTCACGGGAAGCAGCCTCCAATTGCATTGACTGATCAAGCAACTGCGTTAAAAAAGCCTATTATGAATTTTTTCTCTGAGACACGTCATAGGTTATGCATGTGGCATATTACTCAAAAACTTCCAAGCAAGGTATATACGTGTATATTATAGCAATTAAACATTTATGTCGCTAATATTATAAAATACGTATTTAAACAGTTTCGTATGATGATTTTCGCAGGTTATAAATGATTCGCCAACTGATTCGATGTTTAGGAGATATTTCCATAACCTTATTTGGAACGTTTATATTGACCCACATGTTTTTGAAGAACGGTGGCATGATTTAATAAGTCGTTATGGTTTGCATGGAAACAAATGGTTGACCGACATGTATGCAATAAGGCAACGTTGGATCCCTGCATATTTCAAAGACTATCCCATGTGTGGTTTGATGAAAACCACATCTCGTTCCGAGAGTACCAATGCATTCTTCCAGCTTACTACCGACAAAGATGACACATTTATTGAGTTTATATCTTCTTTTGAATCAGCTATGGAAATACAAAGGTACACAGTACGTCAACTTGACTACAAATCTAAAGGCTCAAACCTACCCATTCGTACTGATTTACCTATCGAGATACATGCACGTAATGTATACACACATGAGGTATTCATAGACGTACAAGACGAAATACACAAAGGGTTATATAAATGTTCTCTGTTGCCTGATGATGAAAAGTTGGATGATGTCGAATCCGATGTTCAGTCGTTCATCATTTTACATAAGGAAAAGTCATCGGATAATTCGCGTGAAATTGTGGTCAAAACAATGGTTTTGTATTACGATTTTACAATTATTTTTATAAAATGTCTTCAAAACATATATGTATCTCAATGATACTAAAACTTTTTAATCGTTATTATTTTCTTGCAGGTTGTCGTTAACAATCAGGATGGAACGATTACATGTTCATGTGGTCATTTTACTCGTCATGGATATTTGTGTTGTCACATTTTTTGTGTTTTTCGTAACAATTTTGTTGACAGAATTCCAGATATATACATTAGTCGGCGATGGACTAAAAATGCGGTATCTGCACATTTGATTGAAAATGGCCCCACTTATGGTACTTGTGAAGATCAAAGTGGTAACATGTCAGCAGAATGTCACTCTATACTTGACGATTGCATCAGTTTGGTGCATCACGATGTCCCAAAGTTTAAACAGTTTATTGAATCATTGAAACAATCACGGAAATCACAAGAAGATGAGGTTGGGCTGTTAAAAAATTGTAAAAACAAGCGAGATTTAAATTCTAAAGTTATTGGGAAGCAAGTAAGTCAAGATGATGATGACCTTAACCCGCAAAAATCAAGCAACAAGGGTTCTAAAAGAATTAAAAGTGCGGCGGAGATAGCAAAAATAGCTACAAAAGCTAGAACATCGAGGAAAGTTCCATTCAAATCACGAACATGTAGTGTTTGTAACAAAAAAGGCCATAATAGTCGTAAACATGATAAAGACAAACAGAAACATGTTGTTGATGTTAATTAAGATGATGAGGATGATATAGTAGACGATGATATTGCGGATGCTGATGAATAAGAGTTAGATTCATTTTTTTATTCAGCGATTTTTTTACGATTTGCAAATGTTTTTTGTTTCACCATTTTTTATTTTGGACATCATTTGTTTGTTGATGGAATTTTAATTGTTAACTTCTATGTAATCGCATACACGACGTGTTACATTACCCTCATACAGATTACCTTCATACAGATTAATGTTATGGTTCAATAACGTATACCATCAAATACATCAACGTATTCTTTATACCATCAAATACATAAATGTTAATAGTAACAATGTGCTTTTTTACATCAACGTTTTATGTACATCACCTTCATAAAAAGTACATTCATACAGATTATTGTTTTGTGTCGATAATGTAGACCATCAAATATGTTAGGTCACAACGCCCTGGTTTAGATGGTTAATTGATTGGATAATTATAACTCAAGACAAATATTGTATAAGAACAAGATATGAGTCAAATGTATAATTCCACTAAGTGTGGCTTGTTGCGGAATAACAAGACCACTGAATAATTACAATAGATATGAAAGTGTAAAGTGAATTGGTGAATACTCCTTTGCCAAATGATCTGTATTTATAATGTTATAGAGATCTTACAAGTTAGGCAAGGAGTAATACAAGGACTAGAATAAGGAAAGTGGCCGAGATCAAAGGGATTTGATCTGGCAAGGTAAACATGGAAATGTTTACTCAGTCCTTCTACTCAGTCCTTGTACTCAGTATCACTATCTGATACTGAGCTCTGATACTGAGTTCCAATACTTACCACTCAGTATCAGACCTAAACTTAGCTATTTTATTCTACATATAAGTCAAAGCTAGTCTAGGTTGTTTTGTTATCTTAAGATCCAAAGGGGTAAGGCTTTTTGCCTTAACAATCTCCCCCTATCTAATGATAACAAAACAATTACAAAGAGATAAAAAAATACAACAACATAGGTAGCAAAATCTTCTTCTTCATCTGCTGTTTATGGCTTCATTCTCATAGAAGACTTCTTGTTTGATGTGGACAAACTCTTCTCTGCTCTTGAGTTCATCCCTTCTACAATTAAGAACTGCAACAATCTTCTTTCTGAACCAAGAGTCTTCTTTCTTGGTGATCATCCATTTCAGTCCAACAAGGTGACTGATTTGAGCTCTTGGCAGATCTTCTTCAGAAATGAAGCACTCTCTATCCTCTGAGTCAGTATACATATATCCAGAAGTTGGATATATGACACTCTTTTGATCCTGAAAAACAAAGTTAGGAGGAAGAGGGTACTTATTAAGATACTTGTATGTATGAAGGCATTCTGGTCTGTTGTTTGAGTAAGCTTCAGTCATCACACTGAGTATTCTGTACTCTATCTCATGAAGCAAGCCCTTCTCATAGCATACGGCAGCTACTGCACAGATCTCATCCAAGACTATTTGATCATAAGTTGATTTCTTTGGAAGCTCTTTGATCAGTCTTGTGATCTTCACCCAGTCTTGAAGACCAATTCTTTGAATATCATGAATAAATATCTTCATGGGAGGACTGGTTAAGCCAGTACAAGTGATAGTGATTCTTCCTTCTTTGAGCTTCACTTTTACTTTATTGACATCCAGATTTAACCAATGTATCCCCCTTACATTTGGAAATGTTTTGGTCTTCAAGAACTCCTTCCTTCCCTCCTTATACTGAGTCCTAGCAGCAACCATATTCCAATAATGTTGAATATGGTCTGGACCCTTTCTTGAGATTCTATGTGAAGGACCAGGAGTATCAGTATTTGGGTCATAATCTGGTTCAGCTTTGATTCCCAACTCTTGATCATATAAAAATCTCTCTTGTTCTGCACAGAGTTGTTGAGAAGTCAGTCTTGGAGCCTGCCAGGTATCATTGTCCAATGTATGGACAGGTCTTCTTTGTCTTGTTACCAAAGGAGCAGGGTCCTCACTTGATTCAGAAGAAGTGAGAACTGCATTGATGGGTCTTCTTGATAAGGAACTCCTTCTTCTAATCACCAGATTTGCTGGTTCTTCATCATCAGAGGATGATGATGAAGAACTTTCTAGTTCTACCAGATTTAGTGCATAGTTCACAAAATCTGGTTCTTCGTCTTCATCATCAGCAATATCCCAGATGAAAGGCCTATAGACCACAATTTGCAAATCATTCTCCTCACGAGAAGGTGGCTCAGAATAAGTTTGCTGTGGTTGGACATTATGAGTCTCCCCCTGAGCAGATGGCTCAAGTGGGTCTTCAACTTGTAATGCTGACCTAGTTCTTTGTCTTCTTCTCTCATACTGAATCCGAAGTGGCTCAGTATGAGGGCTTTGCTGATGTTGTTGTTCTTGTTGTGGAGGTTGATCTTCATTCAATCTTCTTCTTTTCTCCCCCTGAGCAGATGGCTCAGTTTGATCAACCTCAGTATCTCTTTGTCTCTTCTCCGCCTTATTGTTATCATTGGATGGGGTGGGAAGAGGATCAGTATCACCACCCATGTCCCCTTTAGGTTCTTCAAGAGGAGGGGAGGGCATGGGCTCAGTGGCATCATCAGTATCATCATCATCTCCTTCTCCTTTTCCTTCTTCATTGTGTCCACCATGTGAAAATGGTGGAGTTGGTGGAGGCTGATGTGGTTGTTGAAGTAGTGAGACTGACTGTTTTATTGAGTCAATATCACTACTCATAGTGTCCATTTTGGCCAGTATGATAGTCTGAGTATGTTGGATGGCCAGAATATGCTGCATGATTGCTTGCAGAGTCACTTGGTCTCCTGCAGCCTGTGATGCCTGAATGCCCTGCACAGATGGTGCTAAAGAAACAAGAAATATAAAACTGGTTAAAAGAAAGGTTTATCAAATAGAATTGTGGTGTTGTTTAACTCTATAATCATATAAACAGAGTTTGTGAAGTCTGTATTTCATCTGGTGTATGATGAAATATTGTGGACTTGTGCATAGCATGTGTAAGAATGTTTTAGTAAAAGTGAGTGTGTAAATTTAAGTAGCTCAGTATAGGATAAGTCACATTTACTAAAAGGTTTGGGTTTGGGAATTCGAAGCCTGGGATGTGCTTCTTGTTATTTTCAATGTTTATCACTCGATATTAGAGTGATAACAGAAATGTGGCTAAACCCCATGGAAAGTTTTTTGGATTTTGTGGCTTAAGGGTTTGTGATCATTTCTTGAATTATGCTACCCAACTCAAAAATAAGTTGGACATTATTCAAGCAGCACCAGTGGGTGTCAGTTTGACATCAACCACCATTGTCTCTTTAAATGTTGAGACAACTGTAGACTGAAAATGATCAATTGTGTGCTCAGTATATGAATTTTGCATAGCAGCAGTGGGCTAGCTATGTTGGCCATAAACGGATATATATTTGAAAGATCGTGTGAGACTTTGGTCAGTATTGAGTTGGTACTGGCCAATACGTAGTCTCTATTTGGGAATGAAATATATATATATATATATATATATATATATATATATATATATATATATATATATATATATATATATATATATATATATATATATATATATATATATATATATATATATATATATATATATATATATATATATATATATATATATATATATATATATATATATATATATAAGTTTAAGGGCTTTTTAGAAATTCATACCTGAGACTCTGTCAGATTCCCTTCTAGCATCGGCAGAAGTCGGTGCAGGATCATGTGATTGTTGATTTGCAGCACCAACATCTTCAATACCGACATGTCTGTCTTGCTGAGCACCTTCCAGTGTAGTTTGCTCATATTGAATCTCCACATCAAGAGGAACATGAGGTTCCTCAATTGGTTGAGCAGTTGGGACTAGTTCTGGACCTGGAAGGTCAGCGGTGGCTGCAACTAGGCTTTGGGCTTGAAGAGAGGTAGTTAATGATGGAATATTTGCAGGCTGCACCTCCTCAGATGATAACACGCCCATAAGGACTGGTGAGAGGTTTCTTCTTCTTCTTAGGACAAGCGGTGTGGCTTCGGTCGACTCAGTATGAGAGATATGTTGTTGAGTCGGTTCTTGAACTTGTGGAACATCCTGCATCTCAACATCTTGACCAGCATATCCTCCATTACCACTATTATCATCATTATCATCATCATCATCATTGTCTGATTCAGTATCAGACATGTCTGCTTCCTCATTCATGAGTTCTTGAACAAGGGCCCACATATAAGGACTCAGTAGAGGCTCTCCTTCTCTTGGCCTGTAAAAGAAGATCTTCTCACTAAGAGGAGGAAGATCAACCCTTGGACTGTGAAACTCATCATAAGTATGTGTGGGCATTGAGTGTTGAAAGATGAGTGATAAGAATCTGCAGAAAGGGACATTACATTCCCTTGTGTTAGCCTGAACCAAAGCAGCTAATTCATTGAAAATGAGCCTTGCATAATCAATGTTTCTTCCATAGTACAAAGCATGTACTATTTGCATCCCATATTCATTTATTTGGTCCAAAGCACCCGTCTTGTGGGTCATACACCAAATAATCGTTGTAATGAGAATACCTCACATAGGACCAAATTCGTTTCTTTTGATTATGCCTGTTGTTCCTCTTCGACCCAAAAATGGTAATACAGAGCGTGCCTATGTTCTATCAACGAAGGTCATACTGAGCTTGGGAAGGAAGCCTCAGTGTTTCACGAATGATGGCAGTAGAAACAAATGCCCTTCTTTGATCCCTAATTACCCACCCAGCAATCATATCTGGAGAATCGAGTGTGGCAGAGTACCAAAACTCGCATAGCATTTCTGGGTAAATTGCTCGAGGAGACAAAGTCAGTGCACGAGCAATTGGGCAATTCTTCATAAAAGTCACAATGTTTGTGAATTCTTGGCATACCCAGGCTTGAGGAATAGTGAAATTGGCTGTGATGTTGTTCCTCGCAAACCTGGGCAGTTCATCATTTCGGAATTTGATTTCCGATTCAACCTCTGGAGCGACGAAAGTGTAGTTCGCCATCTGTGATTTTGATTTAAGAGTTTTTGCTTGCTAAGAGAGAGTGAAATCGTTAATCGCAGATGGAATTTAAAGAGAAAGAATGAAATAACTATTAAAAATATTTGAAGTAAAAAAACGGTTATTTATAGGTGATTGAAAGATAATTAAGGTATTGGGAAGTAAAACTGGCTGATTTGACTGCCTTAACCTGTGCCAATGGTAACTTTCCTATTAAGAAAGGTTACCGTTGGGCAGTATGAGGATTAAGCTCGGTGTGAGCGCCGTCATACCCCAATACTGAGTAAAAAAATTCAAATTTTTTTTTTAAAAATTTTAAAAATATAAAAACAATTAATTTACTCTTGAAATTAATAAAAAAAATAAAAAAAATTTAAATTTTGATGATAACAGACTAGTGATACTGAGTGGTCAGTATCAACAGGAGTGATACTGAGCGCTCAGTTTTAAAGAAAAATAAGAAAGATCAAGGATTCAACATACCTAATTGCCCTAGTAAATACATAAACCTTTCCTCAGGGAGAGGTTTAGTAAACACATCTGCCAATTGTTCATTTGTTGGTACATAATCTACCTCAACCTTACCTTTTTCCACATTATCTCGAATAAAGTGGTGTCTGATATCAATGTGCTTAGTTTTGGAGTGATGGACTGGGTTCTCTGTGATAGCAATAGCACTCTTGTTATCACAATGAATTGGAGTCTTTTGAAAGTTTAACCCATTGTCCAATAGTTGATACTGCATCCATAATAATTGAGCACAGCAACTTCCTGCAGCAACATATTCTGCTTCTGCTGTGGAAGTTGCTACCGAATTTTGCTTCTTGGATGACCAACCTACTAGTCTTCCACCTAGGAATTGACATCCTCCACTTGTGGTTTTTCTATCCAATCTACAACCTGCAAAATCTGCATCTGTGTACCCTTCAAGGGCAAAGTTTGAATCTTTGGGATACCAAAGACCCAGGTTAGGAGTACCTGTAAGATATCTAAAGATGCGCTTAACTGCTTTCATGTGTGATTCTTTAGGATCAGCCTGATACCGAGCACACAGACATGTTGCAAACATGATATCAGGCCTGCTAGCAGTTAAGTAAAGTAAGGAACCAATCATACCTCAGTATGTGGATTGACAAACTGGTTTACCAGTTTCATCCTTACTTATCTTATCCTGAGTACCCATAGGAGTGTGCATGGAAGATAAATTCTCAAATTTGTATTTCTTTAACATGTCATGCACATACTTACTTTGGTTTATGCAAGATAAACTTCCTCTTGTAGTTTTCCATTTAGAAAAGCACTCTTGACATCCATCTGATAAACTTTGAAGTTCTTAAAAGCTGCATATGCAAGATACAACCTAATAGCTTCAATTCTTGCAACTGGTGCAAAAGTTTCATCATAGTCAATGCCTTCTTCTTGCCTGTAACCTTGAGCAACTAACCTTTCTTTGTTTCTGATGACAACACCATCCTTGTCCATCTTGTTTCTGAATACCCACTTAGTACCAATAATAGTTTTGCCAGTAGGAGGTGGTACTAAGTTCCAAACTTTGTTTCTCTCAAACTCTATGAGCTCTTCTTGCACAGCCTCTACCAAATCTTCATCTAATAAAGCTTCATCAGCTTTCTTTGGTTCAATGGTAGATAGAAAGCTTGAGAAGAAACAAAAATTTGCAGTTCCTTGGGGTTGAAACTCTAATTTTCTTCTTGTTTGGACACCTTCTTCAATAGGACCAATAATGTTTGAGTGTGGATGGTCTCTGTGTTCCCTTAAATTGTTTCCTAAGAGAGCATTTGAAGTAGGATCAACACTATCTTGTTGATTGGGTGTGTTGTGTGTCTGATACTGAGTGGAATTCTGGTCAGTATTAGACAACGGAGGTTGCTGTTCAGCTTCATTTTGCAGAGTTGAGGTGGATTATTGTGAAGTGTTGGATGTTTCACCTTCTTCATAGGTAGAGTGGTGCAGATCATTAGTTGGAAACTCAATGTGAGGGTTCTCTGTTATGGGACCTCAGTATTAGTCGCAGTTGAGTGAGACTGAGTTCGAACTTGATCAGTTTCATTAAACTTATTAGGAATAAAGTGTGGATGAAACTTGGGCTCTTCAGCAATGGAGTTTTCTGGATTGCATAGAATATCTATGCCACTTATGTCTTCACTTGCTGAGGTAGAATGCTCATTCTGATCTTCATCAAATGTAACATGAATGGATTCTACAATCATCTTGGTTGAGATGATATACACTCTGAAGGCTTTAGAGTGTGGAGAGTAGCCCATGAACACATCTTCATTTGCTTTGGGAGCAAATTTGTTGAGATTTTATTTTGTACTGAGTACAAAGCATTTACTTCCAAAGATGTGGAAGTATTCCACATTAGGAATCTTGCCATTGTATAACTCATATGGAGTCTTCAGATGTCTCTGGACTATAGTGGCTCTATTTTGAGTGAAGTTTGCACAATTTACAGCTTCAGCCCAGAAACTCAGTGCCAGCCCAGCATGGCATAACAAAGTTCTTGCAGCTTCAATTAATGTTCTATTCTTTCTTTCTACAACACCATTTTGTTGTGGTGTGTAAGCTGCAGAGAAGTTTTGAATGATTCCTTTTTCTTCACAGGTATCGGCTAATACTGAGTTCTTAAACTCAGTGCCATGGTCACTTCTAAGTTGCTTGACCTTGTTGCCTTTTTGAAGTTCCTCTATTTTTATAAAGGCAATGATTTCTATTGTTGCATCTGACTTAGTCTTGAGGAAGATGACCCAAGTATATCTTGAGAATTCATCAACCAAGACTAGGGTATAGATCTTTTTGGCCAAAGATGGTGTGCTGATGGGGCCAAAAAGATCCATATGTATCATAGTAAGAGGTTCATTAATGGAATGATTGACCTTTGACTTGAATGAACTCTTCTTCTGCTTGCCCATTTCACATGCTGAGCATAACTTATCTTTTGAATAAGTAATAGTGGGCAACCCTCTCACCAGTTTCTTCATACTGAGCTCGTTGATATTTCTAAAGTTGATGTGAGAGAGTTTCTTGTGCCATAGCCAATGCAATTCTGGCTTGACTTTAGAAAGCAGGCATACTCGAATAGTTGGGTCTATTTCAAATAGGGTGACCACATATACATCTTTTTCTCTTCTAGCAATGAGTACAGGCTGCCCTTTATCATTGTAGATGATTCCTGCAACCTTTCTGAATCGAGCTTCATTGTCATCATCACACATCTGGCTGATACTGAGCAGAATGTGTTTAAGACCCTGTACATAGGCAACTCTTTTAAAAGTTATGTTGCCTACCTTGATCACACCATAACCTCTTGTCTTTCCCACCGAGTCATCTCCAAACTTAACAGAAGGACCCTTCTCTGGAGTATAATTGAGAAGGTACTCCATACTGTCAGTCATGTGTCTTGAGCAGCCACTATCTAAATACCATTTTCTGTCACCCTGCACAAGACACAAAATAAGAGTTAGTTCCTTTTAGGAACCCATTTTTGAATGGGACCTTTGGTGGAATAAACAGATTTTGACCTGATCTCTTTATTTGGAGAGGTCAGTAACACTTCAGGGGAAACATTAGAGGTTTTCTTTAGTGATACTGACTTAGATTCTGTCCTTTTCTTTGGTACTGAGTACCTAGGACTTGAGAGATCAGTCCAGCATTCATCTCCCTTATGACCAGTATGATGACACCTATAACATTTTCTAGGTCTATTTCTAAACATATTTTCATAAGGTATTTTAGAAACTGTTGCACTTTTGGTAGATCAGTATGAGTAAGTTTTGCAAATTTTTTACTTAAAGATTTGACCTGATCACCAAGTGTTTTTAAAATGTTATTTTTGTCATTTTTAATAGGTGTTTTAACATTTTTTATTACTGGTTTAAAGGGTGGTGGATCTGATTGCTTCTTTTTATTTGGCAGAGAGGTCTTTCTAATATTATTAGTGTAAGACTTCTTGTTTCTGCCAACTATGGACCTAGTTGAAGTTGTTTTTTGTTTATCATGTTTTGAAGAAACAACTTTAACAGGTTCTTTAGATGTCTCAGTATATGATGTACCTGTTCCTGCAACTTCTGTATTAGATGAAACATTTGAGATAGAAGTAGTCTTATTATCATTATATATTTTAAAAGTTGTTGTATTAAATAATAATTCAAAAGGTGGAACAGCAGAAGTGTCATACTGAACTATTGGGAGCTCAGTATCAGAAATTTCCTTTACAGGAAATTCAATACTGAGTTCTTGTAGCTCAGTATAGCACTTTGAGCAGATGGAGGGACCAATAGGTTTTTTTAAAATTTCGTTTTCCTCATCATCTGACTCGGTTTGACATCCAACTTCACAGAAAGTTTTAGCTTTTATAAATTTAATAGGGTTCATATTAGAAAACTCTTCAAATAAATCAGCAAAATTATTCCTATTTTTAAATTGAGGATCAACACCAAGTGCAGCCCTCACATTTTCTGGGAATTGTTGATTTAAACATTTATTTAATTTTATTAAAGCATTTCCCCAAGATTTACACTGTTTTTCAAATTTTTCTTTTTCAAGTTTGTGTAAATGAGCTTTATCAGCTAATCTTTGGTTAATGTCCTTTAAATCTGAAAAGTTTAGTTCTAAATCTTTATACTTTTCTAATTTATCTAAGTTTTCATTATTTAGCCTTTCAAGTTCTTGAATTGTTAATTTTAAAGCTTTTTCTTTTTGTACAGAAGTTTTAAGATCAACAATCATATACTCAAAAATCTTAGTTTTTTCATTCACTGAATAAGTTTGAAAGGAACTTACCTTGTACAACTGAGTGGAATCCCAATCAGTATGAACACTCATCCTCTCAGCCTCTTTGATATCCTTTTCAAAGGAGCACTTCAAATCATCTTCAGTGAAAGCCATAAAGGCTTTATTCTCAACCTCTTCCTCATCATCACTTATGTCCTCATCCATCCAAGCTTCAGAGTACAGTGCTTGATGAGGTGCTCCATTCCCTTCTGCCCTCTTGCCCTTGCTCCAGTTCTTCAGTTTGACATACTTGTCTCTATACCTCTTTGCTCGGTATGCAATCTTGTCATTCTGATCAGTCTCAGAAGACTTGGTATGACAATTTGCAGCAATGTGTCCAGGTTTTCCACACCTATAGCACATACCTGATCTTGGGTCAATATTAGAAGAGCTAACACCAAGCCTCTTCTTTTTCAACTGATCCAGCTTCATAGACATAAGAGCCATTTGAGTCTCAAGCTCTTCTGCCTCAGCATCAGCAAGATCAACTACTGGTTCTTCAGGCTCAGTCACAGTATATGCTTGTTGCACAATGAGAGCCATTACATTTGAAGATTGGTCAGTTTTCTTCCAGTTGATCAGTCTTGAAGCAGTATTCTCCTCATGATTCAACATTAGGCCATATAAAGTTTGAAGAGTATATGACTCAATGTTGTTAGCAGCATTGACAGAATTTGACATGTCAAGAAATTGTTGAGGAAGACTGTCCAGGAACTTTTGAACAAGTTCCCCTTCCTCTTTTACAATTCCAACACTAATTAGACCATGAACAACAGTATTAAACCTGTTGTAAAGAGAGGTGATGTCTTCATTTGGATTTGAGAAGAAGTTTTCATACTTTCTTCTCATGTTGCTCTTTCTTTGCAACTTCACTTTTGGTGTGCCTTCATAAGTGACTGATAGGCTATCCCACATAGCCTTTGCTATTGGCAATTCCATGATTGCATTGAGAATTTCTTTGGTAACAGCATTACCAATCACCCCTTTAGCCCTGGAGTCTAAAACATACAACTGACGGTCAGTATCAGTCCAGTTGTGCCTTAGTTTAGGTACAGTTCTTATGCTCTCAGGAGCATTATAAGTAGCAGCTACGGGTTCCACAGTTTGTGGGATGATAGGACCATCATTTAGCACAGTGAGCATTTCATGATGAATGGATTCAAGATACCACTGAGCTTTTAGCTTCCATTGATGGAAGTCTTTACCATCAAAGATGGGTACTCCCTTTCCAGACATAATTGGTGCAACAATGGTAGACATTTTTGATTTTGGAGTATGTGAAGGGTAAGAATAAGGGATGGCTGCCAGGGTTATAGATCGACTAAATAAGAGTTTATTTAGCCTGCTCTGATACCAGTTGTTAGGTCACAACGCCCTGGTTTAGATGGTTAATTGATTGGATAATTATAACTCAAGACAAATATTGTATAAGAACAAGATATGAGTCAAATGTATAATTCCACTAAGTGTGGCTTGTTGCGGAATAACAAGACCACTGATCAATTACAATAGATATGAAAGTGTAAAGTGAATTGGTGAATACTCCTTTGCCAAATGATCTCTATTTATAATGTTATAGAGATCTTACAAGTTAGGCAAGATGTAATACAAGGACTAGAATAAGGAAAGTGGCCGAGATCAAAGGGATTTGATCTGGCAAGGTAAACATGGAAATGTTTACTCAGTCCTTCTACTCAGTCCTTGTACTCAGTATCACTATCTGATACTGAGCTCTGATACTGAGTTCCAACATCCACTATTTTATATGTTATACAAAACAGTTTAAAGGTGCAGAACCGCAGTCCTTCTACTCAGTCCTTGTACTCAGTATCACTATTGGATGTGTAAATGTGTTACAATGTGTATGAGAATGTACAGCTTATGTATAACATAGAAAACATTGGATGTTATGATGGTTCTGCGGTTCTGCACCTTTAAACGATTCTGCGCTGAATCGGACCCTATTTATATATGCTCCGGATCCGGTGAGGACTGCGAGGAGTACAAAAAAAACTCTAAAAATGATCAAAAACAAAGGTTATTCAAAAATATTCAAAAACAATATTCAAAAATGATCTAAAAAAAATATGGATCATAATTTTGATCCAAAAAAAAATATGGATCATTATTATGATCCACAAAAAAACAGTGGATCATAATCTTGTTTTGGTAAAATGTAGTAATAATCATGAGGAGTAATATATTTTTTTTCGGAATTTTTTGAAATTTTTTTGAGATGTCCTTGCGAGTCCTCACCTTTGAGTCCTCACATGATCCCACTTATATATATGTATATATATATATATATATGTAATATATATATATATATATATATATATATATATATATATATATATATATATATATATATATATATATATATATATATATATATATAAGTGAGTTCCATTGAGAATTAATATATTAGGTGAGAATGTGAGAATAGATCTCAGCCTCTCATCTCCAAACATCCCTCACGCATGCTTTTTAAATTATCAGGGGCAAGATGGTAATTTGTCCTGCTGGAGATACTCGGTTAGTTGCGTCAAAGATTCATTATCGCTCTTCTGAATCATAAATCGATCTCTGATCACAAATCGCTCTCTGAATCATAAATCGCTCTCTTAATCAAGGATTCATAATCAAGTTTTTTTTCGTCTGAATCATAAATCGCTCAGGTAAACTTAATCAAAATCTATTCTATTCTTCTAATTTAGTTGTCGTTTTCATAGTTTTGGCTGGATCAAATCAACGCAATCTATTATTGCGATGTATCAAATCAACGCAATCGATCATTGCGATGTATCAAATCATCGCAATGTATCAAATTGTCTAATCTGATTTCGTTTTTTTAGGTTTTTTTTGCTGTTAAAACTATTTTAGTTGATCAGTTATCGCAAATCATCTCAATCGATCATTGTGCAGTTTAACTTAATTTTGTTTTTATGAAATCTGTTTTCCAGCTTAATTGCTGATTTTTTTTCTTAATTATTGCAGGTTTGTTTTTTGAAATGGCGTCTTCATCAAGTTTTTTGAATGCTTCTGAATTCAGTTCGTTTCACAATTTTGAGAATTCAACAGAAAATTCGAATGCTCTTCAAGGTATTATACATTCAGTTTTGATTAACGTTTTTAATCTCTTATTTGATTAACCTAGTATGTGGTTACGATGTTCTCGTAAGATCATCAGATGGTGTGTTTAATCATGGATGATTAAAGTATTCTGTGTAATCATTTTATGATAAAAAGTGCATTTGTTAGTCTTTGTTGTGAAGTAAAATCACAGTTTAGTTTAATCATTCGTGATTAAACATACATATGATGATCTTACACAACTTTGTAAACAGTTTAGTCAGTTTGATCATAGATCATTAAATAGTTTCTTTCCATCATAGTGTTTAATCATGCATGATTAGTAGTCATTGTGAAATAATTTTTGTAAGTTCAACAAATGATGTGTTTAATCATAGATGATTAAACAAACTGTTTAATATTCGGAAACTATTTAATTAGGTTAATCATACATGATTAAACATGTTTTTTGTTTTTAATCATAGATGATTAGATGTTATTCTGAAATATTTTTGTAAAATCAACAAATGATGTGCAATGTTTAATCATTAATGATTAACTTTTTGAGATTGGTTTTAATTTTCGATGACTAAACTCTTTTTTTTGTGTTTAATCATCGATGATTAATAAAACAATTTTGTTTTTAAAATCAAAGATGATGTTTAATCATCGATGATTAACCTTGTCTCCGTTTTTTAGAATCTTAATTCTCTATAAGATGTTATTTAATCATCGATGATTAATCTTATCAATTAAAGTTGAGGTTGGGTTTAATCATCGATGATTAAACTTGAGGTTGGGTTTAATCATCTATGATTAAACAAACTGTATAATCTTCGGAAACAGTTTAATCATATCTTTTGTTTTTTTAATCATATTTGATTTAACTTTATTATTTTTATACTTTTTTATCCCCATGTTTATTAGATGAAGTTTCAAATTCTACAATTGAATCACATGGAAGCAATTTTATTTGAGAGTCCTCTTATAGGCCTGATGTAGATGTAGATTTTATTCCTGCCATTCTTTCCACCTTCCCAACACTAGATCTTGGCATAAAAATATACAGTGATTATGCAGAGATTGCTGGTTTTGGGATTCGGTTGAGTACTCAATCCAAGTTTCGTGATAACCGTATAAAAGAAAAGCATGTTTTATGTAATAAGGCTGGTATTGGTGTATCTAAGGATAAGCCTTGTGATACATTGGTTTCTGGTTCTGTTAGAAGAAAGAAGTATTCTAATAGGACAGTTACTGGTTGCAAAGCAAAGATTATATTTGAAGCTGTACCTGATTGTAGCTCTTATAGAGTTAAGAAGTTTGTAGATGTCCATAACCATCCTTTAGAAAGTATGGAAGATAAATGTTATTCTAAGAAAGCACGGATGATGTTATTTACTGAAAAAGAGTATGTAGTTCGTATGTCGACATCAAAAATGGGTCCAACATTGGCTCATAAACTAAGAGCAAGTATGAGTGGTGGTTATAGGTATATGCGTTCAAAAGTAAATGATTATAAAAATCTTAAGAGAGGTTTAAATAGGATTTTAGCCTACAAGGATGTCCAAATAACAATTAATAAGTTGGAAGAACGAAGACAGAATTGCCCAAATTATTCTTTCGAATATCTTTCTGAACGAAGAGTTTTATCTGCTATGTTTTGGGCAGATGAAAGAGAGAAGGCATATTATTCTGAATTTGGTGATGTCATATCATTTGATGCCACTTTTAGAACAAATAAGTAAGTTGATAAATATATTTTATCTTTTTTTATTTATATTTTTTATTTGTTTTGTATTCTAATTTTTTCTAGTTATGATTACATAGGTATAAAATGGTATTTATTCCATTCACTGGCATTGATCATCATACAAATTCAGTTACTGTTGGAGCAGGACTGCTCAGTAATGAGAGCATTGATTCTTATTGTTTGTTGTTGAGAGCTTTTCTTAAAGCACATGGTAAAGAACCAGTTATTGTTTTAACTGACCAAGATCCAGCAATAAAACAAGCTGTTCAGATTGTATTTCCTAATTCAAGACACAGACTATGCATGTGGCATATAATGAAAAAATTACATGCAAAGGTATTATTTTTTGTTTGAACAGATTAATCATACATAATTAAATACCAAGTTTAATCATTTTATGATTAAACAACATCTGTGATTTTAAACAAAATAGTTTATTCATGAATGATTAATTGCAAGTTTAATCATTTATGATTAAACAACATCTGTGATTTTAAACCAAATAGTTTATTCATGAATGATTAATTCCAAGTTTAATCATTTATGATTTTTGCAGCATCTTATGACACGACACAACATAAAAAACATTAGTTTAATTATTCATGATTTAAACTGCATTTGTGATTTTACACAAAACAGTTTAATTATCGATAATTAAATATCAAAGTTTATACATTCATGTTTAACCAGTATCTTATACTTCATTTAATGCCAAATAAAATTCAATTGCATTATACAACGTTTTCTTTATTTTTTTTATCATAGGTTAGTGTAGATGTGTTATAGAACACAAATTTTAGGAAAAGATTTAACAAGCTTGTTTGGGACACGAATATTTCACCTGCTGATTTTGAAATGAAGTGGGAAATAGTTATTAATGAATTTGGGCTTGAAGAAAAGAGATCGTTAAAGATATGTTTGAATTACGTAATTCATGGATACCTGCGTATTTCAATGACATCCCTATGTGTGCATTGATGAAGACAACTTCAAGGTCTGAAAGTCAGAGTTCTTTATTCAACGCATATTCTCAAACTGGAAATTTGATTTTAAATTTCATAATGAATTATGACAATGCCATTCAAAAGCAAAGAAATACACAACACTTTGACCGTTTAACAAAGACTGCACAATATATTTTTAGAACTCCTCGAGATATAGAAAAACATGCTGCAAAAGTTTATACTAGGACTACGTTTGGTAAAGTCCAAACTGAAATATACAAAGGATCTCTTTTCTGTTACTATGCTCTTGTTGGTACTGAATATGGATGGGACGTGTACAATGTGGACCATGTGAACAAGAATAATGAAATTGTATATTCAGTAAAGGTAAGTTAATTACTTTTTATATTTTCTTCATTAATATTCTATTATATTTTAACAATGTCTATAATTTTATATTTAACCCCAAGTTTAATCAGCATTTTATAAAAATCATAGACTAGTTAAACATCAACTTATGTTTTTTTACATAGACCTGTTTAATCACTGATGTTTTTAAACAGAATGTTTAATTATTATTTTTGTTTGATCAGGTTCAAATTAAAGTGGTAGAAAAAGAAATATCGTGCAGCTGTGAAAATTTCAAGCGTATTGGTTATTTATGCAGACATGCTTTTGCTATATTGATGAGATGCGGTTTTAAAGAAATTCCTGAACAATATATTTTAAATCGTTGGAGAAAGGATGCTATATCAAGACATTACAACTTTAGCAGGCTAGATCATAATACATTGGCCAATGATAAGGCCAAATTAGTAAATGAAGCATATTACAATTTTGAATCATGTTTGGATCTTATAAGAGAGGACAATGAAAAATTGGCAGCTTTTGTCAACATAACATCAAGCATGCTGAAGGATTATGAAAATGATCCTTCATATACATTTTCGACAAATAGGACTGATGCTGCTAGTGCGAGCAAACTTATGGATGTTTCTATTCCAACAAATGTTGAAGTTGAAGTTGAAGTTCCTAGTATTCTACGTAACAAAGGTTACGGTCAATACAAAAGAATTCCTAGTGCTGCTGAAATTGCTAAAAAGAAAAAAGGACCTGAAGAGCACAGATTATGTAGCGGATGTAATCTAAGGGAACCTCACAATGTACGGACATGTCCCGTTGCACTTGAGAAAGCAAAAGCGAAAAGATTAGAGAAAGCAGCAGCCACAGCAGCAGTGGCACTAGACAAGAATCAAGTTTGATATTTAGTTAGCAAAAAAAAATTTCTCATTCTTTTTATATTTTTTTAATTGAATAAACAGTTAATAAACAACTTACTTTGATACATGAATTAATGATATTGTTTCATAAAGGTACTTAAAAGATCGATGAGTTCTTTAATCATGTTTTGATTAAACAAGTTGTTAAATCATTGATGATTAAACTTTCAGATTGTTTTTAATCATCGATGATTAAACTCTGTGTTGTGTTTAATCACTGATGATTAATTAAACAATTCTGTATTTAAATTCAAAGATGCTATTTAATCATGAATGATTAACCTTGTCTCCGTTTTTTAGATTCTTAATTCTTTTAAGATGCTGTTTAATCGACGATGGTTATTCTTTTGACGATGTGTTTAATCATCGATGATTAAACTTTGAGGTTGGGTTTAATCATCGATGATTGAACTAGTCTGAATTTTTTATTAAATGCTCTTTAATTACAAATGATTAATATATGACATTTTCTTTTAATCATCGATGATTAAACAGTTTAATCATCGAAGATTAACCTTGTCTCCGTTTTTTAGATTCTCAATTCTCTATAAGATATTGTTTAATCATCGATGATTAGTCTTGACTATATGTTTAATCATCGATGATTAAACTTTGAGGTTGGGTTTAATCGTCGATGATTGAACTAGTCTGAATTTTTTATTAAATGTTCTTTAATTACAAATGATTAATCTATGACATTTTCTTTTAATCATCGATGATTAAACTTTGAGGTTGGGTTTAATCATCGATGATTGAACTAGTTTGAATTTTTTATTAAATGCTCTTTAATTACTAATGATTAATCTTTGACATTTTCTTTTAGTCATCGATGATTAAACAGTTTAATCATCGATATTAACCTTGTCTCTGTTTTTTAGATTCTCAATTCTCTATAAGATGCTGTTTAATCTTCGATGATTACTCTTGACTATATGTTTAATCATCGATGATTAAACTTTGAGGTTGGGTTTAATCATCGATGATTGAACTAGTTTGAATTTTTTATTAAATGCTCTTTAATTACTAATGATTAATCTTTGACATTTTCTTTTAGTCATCGATGATTAAACAGTTTAATCAACGATATTAAACTTGTCTCCGTTTTTTAGATTCTCAATTCTCTATAAGATGCTGTTTAATCTTCGATGATTACTCTTGACTATATGTTTAATCATCGATGATTAAACTTTGAGGTTGGGTTTAATCATCGATGATTGAACTAGTCTGAATTTTTTATTAAATGCTCTTTAATTACTAATGATTAATCTTTGACATTTTCTTTTAATCATCGATGATTAAACAGTTTAATCATCGATGATTAACCTTGTCTCCATTTTTGAGATTCTAAATTCTCTATAAGATGTTGTTTAATCATCGATGATTACACTTGACTATATGTTTAATCATCGCTGATTAAACTTTGAGGTTGGGTTTAATCATCGATGATTGAACTAGTCTGAATTTTTTATTAAATGCTCTTTAATTACAAATGATTAGTCTATGACATTTTCTTTTAATCATCGATGATTAAACAGTTTAATCATCGATGATTAACCTTGTCTCCGTTTTTTAGATTCTCAATTCTCTATAAGATGCTGTTTAATCATCGATGTTACTATTGACTATATGTTTAATCATCGATGATTAAACTTTGAGGTTGGGTTTAATCATCGATGATTGAACTAGTCTGAATTTTTTATTAAATGCTCTTTAATTACTAATGATTAATATTTGACATTTTCTTTTAATCATCGATGATTAAACAGTTTAATCATCGATGATTAACCTTGTCTCCATTTTTTAGATTCTCAATTCTCTATAAGATGCTGTTTAATCATCGATGATTACTCTTGACTATATGTTTAATCATCGATGATTAAACTTTGAGGTTAGGTTTAACCTTATCTCCATTTTTTAAATCGTTCGAAAAATAAAGGGAGTATTTTAACCTTGTCATTAAACATCCTATGCAAAAGAAGTATATAAAAGTCATTAAACATCCTAGAAAAATGCAAAATTCATGAAGGGTATAAAAGTCATTAAACATGCTATTCAAAATTCATGAATGGTACAAAATTACAACTACTCTTACAACTACGTTTTAATACTTATCTACATTTCTATCTAAAACGTCTAATATGATATGCAGTATCATGAAGGGTACAAAATTACAGCTAGTCTTACAGGCTTACAGCTACTTTTTTAATACTTTTTACTCGATGCATTTAATTTACGCGCTTAAATTTCAACTGACGATTGATTTTCCCTCTTTAATTTGGCATTTATTGCCTGCATCTTTCGAGGCTCTTGGTTATTATATAAAGTTAACAATATTCTTCTAAAATGGTAACCTTTTATCACAAGAAAATTATTATCAAAAAAATTTACTTGTTATTAAGCATGAGTTCCCAAAGCGATAACAATTATCCTGATGAATATAATGAATTCGACTCTTCAACTGACGATGAGATAAACAACTATCAAAGTGAAGATCCTATAGATAAAAGGCATTTCTTTACTGTGAAATGGATTTCTCAGATAGTTGATCGTTCTGAAATAGTGTGCATATATATATTTTTGTGCTTTTTTCTTTCTTTTTTTATAATGATTAAAATGTATTTTGATTTGATCTCTAAATTTCAGACTATACCAGCAAAGCTGGTTCATGATCACATGCTCTACAACTACGGCCCTGGTTGTGTCTTCCAGAGAGGATAAATGAGTCAAAGGTTTGTGATGAATGATCCATTTCGTGCTCGAAAGAAAAAATCTGAAGAAAGACCCTATGCACCGATGACCATTCATGGGGATTTTGAAAAGTTGAGATTGAACTGGGATATCAAATGGAACCAAAGGATTGTTTTCACAATTGATCTCGAGAAAATGAACCTTCTGGAGGACGACTTTATTTGAAAGTTACTTTGATTTAATTAGTTTGTTTGGTTTTTAATTTTGTGACATTTTAATTTTTTGTTGTAGTGTATGAACTTTTATAATATAATTTTAGTATTTTTAGTTAATCATCTATCTTCAAAGTGTCGGGTCAAAAAAAAATCGATCTAATTTCAAATTTAGAATGTCTAATTTCAAATAATTAATAGATTAATAGTAATATTTTAGTTGATTAACTTATAATATTTAACAAATTTAATCTGAAATCTTTTAAACATTTTATGATGTTTTCCAAGATGTAGTAGTTAGCAATTAATCATCTATCTTTAAAGTCTATTAATTTAATTTCATATCATGTTAACAAGTTTTATTTGTAAAACGCGATGATGACCTCGTTGAAAATGAAAAATATTTACTTCGAGTAAATATTAATGCGTTTTATTATTGTTGTTATAATTAATTTTTATAAACTTGGTCTAGTTTTTAATCATCGATGATTAAACTGCGCTTTGTAAAATAAAAAAAGACTTTTTAATCATCGGTGATTAAAACCGATTGTTTTTGTGTTTAATCATCAATGATTATTAAAACTTTTTTTGTTTTAAAATTCACTGATGTTGTTATCATCGATGATAAAACTGGTGTGCATAAAAAATTAAAGCATAAATGATTAAACAACATATAGTTTTAATCATAAGCGATTAATTTCAATGTTTCCATGTGTAAGACTACTATGATTAATTCTAGTTTATCCTGAACTACAACACAAAAACTTAAATATTTTCAACTTCCATAACAACTTCATCTTTATCAGCAACTTCATTAACTAATTTGAGAATACTTTGTTTTCCAGCTTTTAAATGTTTCATTATTTAGGTACATTGAAACATCATCATTCAAAAGCTTATTGGATCTTTCATTAAGACTGTCCATTTTTTCAATCAGTTTTTTTATTTTTTTTTCAATTTCCTGCAAAATAATATATTTATTAAAATATTTATATCAATGTGTATTTTTCTAAATTTTATGTAAATATTATATGAATAATTAATATTACAATTGTTACCTTCTCAGATTCATCATTGACATGAGGATATAAGTCACCGTCACCCAAGCACTTTGCTAATATCTCTGTGTTCTTTACAATTTTTATTTGCTCAGTTGTCCAATGAAAAATAACTGGACGTTCTCTAGAAGATTTTAAATAATCAATTTTCATATGATCAACATACATTAACTGCATATAAAATTTAATATTACATAAGTTAATTAAGTCAAAATTGAAAACACAAATTTTATGTTATTTAATAATGTACTAAATATTTAAAATATGTCACTTACAACTACATATGCTGATGGCCCGAAGAAGAAAGAAGTTTCTGATTTCGTGTTGAATTTATTTTTTGTTGTGACAAGGCAGTCGAGAAGATAAGCACACCAATCTATTGTTCTAGGATTTGTATTCTTTCCAATTCTATATAAAGGATAAAGATTGTATTTCCCCATTGGTGTATTCTGACATAAAATATTTATAAACAACGCAAGGAAGTTCATTTTGAAATTAAAATCTGCTTCAGTTGTTTGTAAAATCTTCTGTTTCAATTCAGTCAATCTTAAATCCTCAACCTTTTCAAATTGTTCACTCCATTCAGACATGAAGATTTCCTCATCATCCTCTTCAATAGGTGGAATGTTACAAATATTTGTTTTTCCCATTGGTATTCCTAACATTTCATGAACAGATTCCAATGTGACCTTAATATTTTTTTTTAGTTCAATAGCCATCTTATCACTATTGAACTTGGTTAAAACAAAAGTAGCAAGTTTTAGAGGCACATCAGTCATTTTAATTTTTAAAATGCTTCCAAATCCCATCTCTTTCACTGCTTTTTTTTTGTTCTATACTTAATAAGTTTACAATTATAAACATCGATTCAGGAGAACATCGATTTTTTAACGTAGTATATTCTACTACCTGATTTTTTGTGTCTTTGGATGTTTTAATTCTCTTGCTACTTTCCTGTTTTTCATTTCTCAGGATGCTTCGTTTTTTAGAAGCTAAAATTTTTAGTCTTGATCGAGGGACTTTTTGAACAGTTTCCTGCTCTGTTTCTTCAGTTCTAACATCTGCATAAATTAATAAAAAATTAGATTTTTTTTTATCATATATATTCATATGATGATTTAACACAACTCTAAAAAAGAAAAGTCTTTTTTAATCATTCATAACTTCAAAAAAAAAATAACTTTTTTTATTAATGCATGAATTAAACTACATTTTCATAAAAAAGGAAGTCAATATACTGTCTATTTTATTCAGTTAATTTTAATATGAACAATTCCGATGCATTTTTGAACAAAATACATGTATTATAACTGCAAAAGCATTTATAAACTGACAGGTGTTACCTTTACTTGTTGATCGGTCTTGAGTTTTTTTTCATCCGAAGATATTGTCCTCTTAGACGAAGTGACATCAACTAAAATCTCCTCATCAACTACATTCTTTGCACTATTATCAACTACATTATGCGTATCCAAGTTTTCATCTAACTCTTGAATTTGTTCCTCAATTTTAGTTTCCCCAATCTCAACAAAAACTTCAATTAGTTTGTAAGTTTCAACTACTTTAATTAGGGTTCTAATATGATCATCACAATACAAAGGTTTCATTCCATAATCAAGATTACTGTTAGTGATTTTATAATTGCAATACTTCCTATCACATGTAGAACATCCCAATTCTTGCAAATAATAATACATTTCGTGTACAGAAAACTCATCGACATCAATGTAATCAACGTATGAAACTTTACCTTCAATGTACTTCCTATTTGGTAACTCTGTGAACTTTCCATGATAGTTTATTTTTAAAGAAAACATGTTCTTTAAGCCCGCTGTTGAATTAAGAAAATGACATTATCAGGGCATGTTTGGAAAGCTTATTTAAGGGGCTTTTAAGCTTATTAGCTTATTAAGATCCATAATTGCACTAGTTTTCGAGCTTAATAAGCTTTAAAGCCTCTTTAATAAGTTTTCCCAAACATGGGCTAATTTTAAAGTAGCTATGAAATTAAAGGAAATCACATATTTGAATTTACCGTATATTTCGTCTGTATCAAACTCAATATCTTCGTTTCTAAAAATAAATGTTCATACATTTTTCTGAGTGAAATTGATTGACGGAGGAAATATCTCAATTTGCAGAGAACGAATCGTTTTTTCTGTGTGTTTGATTTTTCTAGGTCAAACAAGCATTGTGAAAAACAAATCAATAAATAAGAAAAAAATCAATAAATAAGTACAGTACTAGAATGCGTTAAAAAAAAGTACAGTACTCGAGTTTTTTATTGAACTGTCTCACATTAAACTAATAAGTGTCAACATTAAATTAAGTGTCTCAGTCTTGGGTGTGATTTACTAGGAGACGAAAAATCATTTTTAATTTAATTTGTATATGTGCTTTCAAAAAGATTATCATTATGTCTATTTACATTTGAGCCTAAAAACTTCTGCAACTCTCTTCGTCTTCAAAAAAGATCATCATCGATGATTAAAGAAATTGTTGGGTAATGAAAAGAAATTGTTGGTTAATCATCGATGATTAAAGTTTGTCTTTGTATTTTAATCATCAATGATTTAACTTGATGTTATAATTTAATCATAGATGATTTTTCTTAGGTGTGGAAAATCTTAAGATGTTTGATCATCAATGATTAAAACATGTTCTTTTTTGTTTAATCATCGATGATTAAACAACATCTTTGATTTTAAAAATAGAATTTTTTTTATTAATCATCGATGATTAAACACAACACCAAGTTTAATCATTGATGATTAAAGAGCATCTTTCTATTTTTCAAAGACCTAAATAATCGATGATTAAATCCAAACACAAGTTTGATCGTTAATGATTAATTATATCATCTTCTTTTAATCATCTATGATTAAACATCATCGATGATAAAGCTTGATGTTTAATCATAGATGATTATACTTGGCTGATTAAATCATAAGACGGTTAATCATCAATGATTAAACCTGGTCTTATTGTTTAATCATCCATGATTAAACTGGTTTGAATAAAAATTAAATCATAAATGATTAAACAACATATTTTTTAATCATAAGTGATTAATTTCAATGTTTCCATGTTAAGACTACTATGATTAATTCTAGTTTATCCTGAACTACAACACAAAAACTTAAATATTTTCCACTTCCATAACAACTTCATCTTTATCAGCAGCTTCTTTAACTAATTTGAGAAAACTTTGTTTTCCAGCTTTTAAATGTTTCATTATTTGGGTACTTTGAAACAGCATCATTCAAAAGCTTATTGGATCTTACATTAAGACTGTCCATTTTTTCAATCAAATCTTTTATTTTTCTTTCAATTTCCTGCAAAATAATATATTTATAAAAATGTATAGATCTAAATTTTATGTGAATATTATATGAATAACTAATATTACAATTGTTACCTTCTCGGATTCATCATTGACATATCGTTTATTTAAGTCACCGTCACCTAAGCATTTTGCTAATATCTCTGTGTTCTCTACAACTTTTAATTTCTCAGATGTCCAATGACATATAACTGGACGTTCTCTAGAAGCTTCTAAATAATCAATTTTCATATGATCAACATACATTAACTGCATATAAAATTAAATATTACATAAGTTAATTAAATCAAAATTGAAAAACATGAATTTAATGTTATATAATAATCTACCAAAATATTAAAAATATATTACTTACAACTAGATATGCTGATGGACCATAGAAGAAAGAACTTTCTGAATTCGGGTTGTATTTATTTTTTGTTGTGACAAGACAGTCGAGAAGATAAGCACACCAATCTATTGTTCTAGGATCTGTATTTTTTCCAATTCTGTACAAAGGATAAAGATTGCATTTTCCCATTGGTGTATTCTGACATAAAGTATTTATAAAAAACGCAAGAAAGTTCATTTTGAAATTAAATCTGCTTCATTTGTTTGTAAAATCTTCTGTTTCAATTCAGTCAATCTTAAATCCTCAACCTTTTCAAATTGTTCACTCCATTAAGACATGATCCTTTCTTCATCATTCTTTTCAATAGGTGGAATGTTACAAATATTTGTTTTTCCCATTGGTATTCCTAACATTTAATGAACAGATTGCAATGTGACCATAATATTTCATTTTTTTTAATTCAATAACCATCTTATCACTATTGAACTTGCTTAAAACAAAATAAGCATGTTTTAGAGGCATATCAGTGATTTTAATTTTTAAAATGCTTCCAAATCCCATCTCTTTCACTGCTTTTTTTTGTTCTCTACTTAATAAGTTTACAATTGTAAACATTGATTCAGGATAACATCGATTTTTTAACGTGGCATATTCTACTACCTGATTTTTTTTTGTCTTTTGATGTTTTATTTTTCTTACTACTTTCCTGTTTTTCAGTTTTAGTGATAATTCGTTTTTTAGTAGCTAACATTTTGACTCTTGATCTAGTGTCTTTTTAAACAGTTTCCTGCTCTGTTTCTTCAGTTTTCATATCTTCATAAATTAACAAAAATTTGATTTCTTTTATTATATGTATTCATATGATGATTTAACACAACTCTACCAACAAAAGACCTGTTTAATCATACACAACTTCAAAAACACACAAGTATTTTTTATTAATGCATGAATTAAACGACATTTTCTGATACGAACAATTCTTATGCGTTATTCAACATAATACGAGTATTATAACTGCAAAACCATCTTTAAACTTTCAGGTGTTACCTTTTGTTGTTGATGGGTCTTGAATTTTTCCTTCATCCGAAGATATTTTCGTCTTAGATGAACTGACATCAGCAAAATTCTCCTCATCAAGTTCATTCTTTGAACTATCATCAACTACATTATCTGTATTCAAGTTTTCGTCTAACTCTTGAATCTCAAAGGTATAAGTGAAAGGTTGGATTCGGTGCTTAATTTTAGTTTCCCCAATCTCAACAAAAACTTCAATTAGCTTGTAAGTTTCAACTAATTTTATTAGGTTTCTAATGTCATCATCACAACCGAAGGGATTCAATCCGTAGTCAAGATTCTTATTACGGATTCTATAGTTGCGATACATAATATCACCTCTGAAATAACCCAATTCCACCAACTAATGATACATTTCGTGTACACAAAACTCATCGACATCAATGTAATCAACGTATGAAACTTTACCTCCAATATACTTTCTATTTGGGAATTCTGTGAAGTGTCGAACATAGTTTATTTTCATAGAAAACATGTTCTTTAAGCCCGCTGTTAAATTAACAAAATGACATTAAATTTAGAGTATATATGAAATTAAAGGAAATCACAGATATGAAATTACCGTATACTTCGTTTACATCAAACTCAATATCTTCGTTTCTAAAAATAATTTTGTTATACATTTTGCTCGGTGTAGTTGATTTGAAGGAGGAAATATCGCAATTTGTAGAGAGATAGAGAGAGAGAGAACGAATGGTTTTTCTCTGTGTGTTTGATTTTTGTAAGTGACACAAGGATTGTGAAAAATCGCGCTCCGTTGTGGAATAATAATCATCGTTTTATTTTATTTATTTAATTTTTGAAGTTTATAAGAATAAAATCAATATAAAATTATTTTTGTTAAATACATTTTTAATGATTTTAAATATTTAACCTTTAAAATCATTTTTGTTAAATACATGTTTTAATTTTTGTGTGTTTTGTTTTAATTACCTAAAAATGGTGCATATACAAAAAGTAAGCATGGATAAAAATTTGTGATTAAACTCTAAGATTAGTAAAATTAATTATTTTTATAACAATAATAATATGCATTAATAAGCATTCTTCCGATTTTAAACGATCATTTAAATCAATATATTTATGGGTGAATTTAATTATGAGGGTGAGAAGTGTTATCGTTGCGTGGGTGTGTTTTTCTAGGGGACGAAAGATTATTTTCTACAATTACTTTGTATATGTGCAATTTTCAAAAAGGTCATCATTGCGTCTATTTGACAGTTGAGCCTAAAAACCTCTGCAACACTCTTCGTATTCAAAATAGATCATCATTATCCCCTAAACCAATTTTTTATCCTAATATAAATACAGAATATTAAGTTGAAAGTTTTTCAAGTACACTCGAAAGCAACAATTTGAAATATCGATTTTTTAGTCCGTCGAGGTCCACTATATTGGAAACATAGAAGTTTATGTGCTCGAAGTTACTGGTCGTGAAGATACTGTGTGCTATTAATTATCGATGATTAACTGTTGTTAATCATCTATGATTAACAACATGTTTGACCTTCTTTGTACCACATGATCCAGAGTCTGTTTCTTCTTTCTTTTTTCAACCTTCTTTTGCACCACATGCTTCATCCGTTTTTGTAAGAAGTTGAAATTATTGAGAGTTTAAGATCAAGATTTTACAAAACCTAGATTCTCATGAAGTAGAAGTAAATGATTTGCAACACCTAACTGTAGATCATTTACTTCAACTTCAAGAGACTCTAAATTTTGTAAAATCCTGATCTTGAACTCTTGATAATTTCAACTTCTAACAAAATCGGATGCACCATGCAATTCAAATAATAAAAAATAAGAACCAAAAAGTCGAAACAGGGTCTGGGTCATGGCGTGGAAAGAAGTTCAAACAAGTTGTTAATCATTCTTTTATTAATCTACTTAGTGTGTTTTTGAAGTAGATGTTTTATTAAACATCATTTGTTTGAAGTTATAAGATGTTGTGTTTAATCAGCGATGTATATCTCGGATGTGTTTTTGAATTGTTGTGCGTTTATTAATCGATGATTATCTTGTCTGTGTAAATTTATAAAATGATGGTTAATTACCATTTATTAACAAATAATCTATATTTAACCACTTGTTTAATCATCAATGATTTAACCTTATCAAATAATGCATAATTAACAAAACTTTGAAAACTAAGACAAGTTTAACATCGACGATTAATAAATTGTTTAATCATAACTGATAAAACTTGGTTAATCAAAATAAATTGTTGGTTAATCATCGATGACTAATAGTTTGGTATATGTATTTCATCATCAATGATTAAACTTGATGTTTTAAATTAATCATAGATGATTACATTTGGGTGTGTAAAATATATGTAGTTAATCATCAATAATTAAACATGTTTTTTTTTGTTTGAATTTTTGAATTTATAAGAAAAAAATCAATAAAAAGTACTATTTTTTTTATTGAAGTGTCTCACACTAACTTATTAAGTGTCAATATTAAATGAAGTGTCTCACGCGTGGGTGTCGTTTACTAGTGGACGAAAGGTCATTTTTCATTTAATTTGTATATGTGCAATTATCAAAAAGGTCATCATTTCGCCTCTTTACAGTTAAAACCCCCTGCAACACTCTTCGTCTTAAAAACAGATCATCAACGATGATTAAAGAAATTATTGGTTAATCAAAAGAAAGTGTTGTTTAATCATCGATAATTAAAGTTTGTATTTGAATTTAATTATCAATGATTAAACTTAATGTTTTAGTTTAATCATGGTTTATTTTTTTTGGGTGTTTAGAATCATAAGATGGTTAATCATCAATGATTAATCATGTTCTTTTTGTTTAATAATCGATGATTAAACTGGTGTGCATAAAAAATTAAAGCATACATAATTAAACAACACATAGTTTAATCATAAGTCATTAAAAATTAAAGCATACATAATTAAACAACATATAGTTTAATCATAAGAGATTAAACATGAGTTCACATAAAACAGAAACAAACACAAATAGACTACATAATTATGCTTCAACATAATTAAAGCATATATAATCAAAACATAAACATTTGCTGAAATTAGACTACTTCAAAATCAAAAACTTTTTTCATCAAAAGCTTTGATTATAATCTTTGATACCAAAAGTCTCATTCTTTGAGAGTAACCCAACGACCATGAACCCAATCTTGATGAACTCTTAAGAGACTTAAAGGGTAAGAAATCTTCTCTTTAACAAAATCAAAATACACAGTGTATTTTGAACCTTTTTTCTTGATTATTTTACCAACCCACCAACCGTCCCTGGCGTATGCATCAACCACATCTCCAACCAAAAATCGATTCACCGAAATCTCAGGAGGAACCGGCTAAATTTGTGGACCAGAAACTAGCTCTCTCAAGAGCGCTGAACCGTCTTCTGTTATAAGGGTTTTGTACTGCACAAGATAGTAATCGTCAGTAAGTTTTGAGAGTATGTTTGCTGTGTAATATGAACCTTTGAATCCTTCTTCTTTGTTCATAACTTCGAAACGATCGTCTCTTTTGAACGACGTCATTGGGGATATTATTGTCTGAAATTAAAAGGAAAAATATAAAATCAGAAATGAGATGAAACAAAAGTAAACTGCTGAAATTAAAAGGAAAAATATAAAATCAAAAATAGAAAAAATTAAAGCATCACGAAATATATATGAATATATAGTTAATCAAAATTCTACGTTTGTTTTTGAAGAACTTCCGACTTCCATCTTTTTTTTTCTAGAGAGAGATAAGTAATTGATTTTAGATATGAATGATGATTTGTTGTTTTGAAGGGGAAGAGTGTTGCAGAGTTTTTCTAGGCTGAAATGTTTTCAGAGAAGCAATGATGACCACTTTTGAAAATTGCACATATACAAACTAATTGTAAAATGACCTCTTTGTTCTTATAATAAAATGCCTTGTATGTTTATCAGATGTCTTTTAATTGTATTATGAAAATGTATTATTATTATTATTAAATTAAATATTATTTAATCATCTATGATTAAAAAGTTTATTTTTGATCTATAATGCAATGTGTTTTAAATAAGTAGGAAGTCATCGATGCGTTATTAATCATCGTTTGATTAAACAAAGTTTTGTGTTTTCTGAAGTTATATTGTGTTTTGTCGCATTATCGCATATTGATTAATCATCGATGATTAAGGGGTCTTATTATTAATAAAGCTCATCAGTTATTTTAATTTGAAAATATGATATATTTTTTAGACGCATGTAACTCCAAAAACTCATTCACTCACAAAAACACATACACACACAAAAACTGCTCATTCACCCCTCTCTCTCTCTCTTTAAAATTTTGATGGTTAATCATCAATGAATAAAGATGTGCTTTTGTTATATCATCGATGATTAAACTGGTGTTTATAAAAAAAAATAGCATACATAATTAAACAACATATAGTTTAATCATAAGTAAATAAACATGAGTTCATATAAAATAGAGACAAACACAATTAGAGTACATAATTATGCTTTAACAAACATACATAATCAAAGACAAACATTTGCTAAAATTAGACTACTTCAAAATAAAAATAACTTTGTTCATCAAAAGCTTTTGATTCTAATCTTTTGATAACATAAATCTCATTCTTTGAGAGTAATTTTTGACAGTTTTTTAATCATCGATGATTAAACAGTTTAATCATCGATGATTAAACAGTTTAATCATCGATGATTAATAAAACAATTCTGTTTTAAAAATCAAAGATGCTGTTTAATCATCGATGATTAATCTTGACTATATGTTTAACCATCGATGATTAAACTTGAGGTTGGGTTTAATCATCGATGATTGAACTAGTCTGAATTTTTTATAAAATTCTCTTTAATTACTAATGATTAATCTTTGACATTTTTTTCAATAATCGATGATTAAACAGTTAATCATCGATGATTAACCTTGTCTTCGTTTTTTAGATTCTTAATTCTCTATAACATGCTGTTTAATCATCGATGATTAATCTTGACGATTTTTTTAATCATCAATGATTAAACTTGAGGTTGGGTTTAATCATCGATGAGTAAACTAGTCTGAATATTTTTTTAAAATGCTCTTTAATCATAGATAATTAAACCTTTGTTTTTGTGTTTAATTACTTTAATCATCAATGATTAATAAGACAATTCTGTTTTTAAAATCAAAGATGTCGTTTAATCATCGATGATTAACCTTGTCTCCATTTTTTAAATTATTAATTCTAAATAAGATGGTGTTTAATCACCAATGATTAATATTGACGATGTGTTTAATCATCGATGATTAAACTTGAGGTTTGGTTCAATCATCGATGATTAAACTCGTCCAATTTTTTTTTAAAATGTTCTTTAATCATACATGATTAAAGAATACAAATCATATTAGACTAAAACTGATGTTTTAGTCTAATCATAGATGATTGTACCTGGCTGTGTAAAATCATAAGATGGTTAATCATCAATGATTCTACGATGTATTTTTGTTTAATCATCGATGATTAATCTTGACGATGTGTTTAATCATCGATGATTAAACCAAACATTCATTCAAAATGTTTTATGAATGTAGCTACTTTTGTTATTAAGTGCTAAAATGTACAGAGAAGTAGGGGTGAGCAGAAAAAGAGGGTAACCAGAATTGAAACTGGAACCGTCTCGAAACCTGAGGTTCCGAACCCTGAACCTATTAGGAGGTTCTGGTTCCGGTTCCTAAAATCATGGAACCGCCCTAAGAGGTTTCGGTTCCTGTTCTCAAAATTAAGGAACCTGGAACATGTGGATACCCTGGAACCGGTGGTTACACTGTATGTTTTTATTAAAATATATAATATATATTATATTATACATTAAATTAAATAGATATATGATTTGTCAAAATGTAAAATACTAGTCCAAGTAAAAATATAAAATTTCCCTTACTCGTTATAATTGAATGAGACATTCACACATTTACTATGTTTTTATCATTATCGATAACTTATTTCTATTTTGAATAATATTCGTAATCGTTGAACTATATCGTTAGTTAGTGTGATTTATTGTCTTGTTTATATAGTTAGTAATGTTAAAAAATTTTGAATTTAGAAACAGGGTAACCGGAACATGCCCTGGAACAGGCGGTTCCTGTTCCGATTCCGAAAATTTAAGAACCTGTCTTCTAGGTTCCGATTTCCGGTTCCTATATTTTAGGAACCTACGGTTCTGGTTCCGGTTCCGGTTCCAGTCGGAACCCGCGGGTATCCTGTTATGCTCACCCCTATAGAGAAGCAATGATTACTATGGGAATAAATGAATAATATTCAACAAAATTTAATAAGGGGTGTTATTTTAATAAAACTCAACGGTTATTAAAGGCTAAAATTGAAAATATGATATAATTTTTAGACGCGGGTAACTTCAAAAACACACACAGACACTATATGCTGCACAGTAGCCCCAAAAAACTGCACATTCCACTCTCTCTCTCAAAAATTTCAATCATCCCTTCTAAACCCTAACTTTCAGTCTTTTTAATCGCTCGTTAACACACACTCACAACAAAATGTCTACGGATGAACAAATCAATATAGAAATGTCTACAGTTGATTCCACGGAAGTCAATACTTGTAACTATATAATGATATTACGATTAGAATACTTGTTTTTTTGTTTAAAATCACTGTTGAAACTATTGATTGTGAAATCAACTCTCAAATAGACTATATATCACTTTTCCTTTTATTTTAATGTATTTTAATTTTAAATTCTATGATTACAGAGTGTGTATTTTAAGAGTATGTGTTGATTAATCATATATGATGCAGCGATCCGTTAAATATGAACATACGTCACATTGTGATATGTTGTTATTATCACACATGATTAAATGAGCTTTGATTTACAACAGATCATGTTTAATCATCTATGATACAGTAGTTTAGTCGACACTTAATATTACATGATTAAAACGTATCAAAATAATGTTATAGATTATTAAGTATATGAGTTTTGATTTTATCAAGGTTTATATTTATTAATTGTTGATTAAAATGTATAATACTTTTTAGATAATATAATAGTTTCATTTTTTTGCAGATTTAGATGAAATACAAATAATAGAAGAAAGGAAGAGAAAAACATCAAAAACTAAAAAAAAAAAATACAGAAAAACGGAGAAAAACATCAGAAGAATCAACAAAAAAAGAAAAGAAGGAGAACAAATATACATCGATGAAAAACAGATGTTCTCCAGAATCATTGATTAATATTGTAAAAGGTTTTAACAAGCAGCAGAAAGAAACAATAATACAAATGGGTTTTGGAAGATTGTTAAAACTAAAAGTTAGTGAATTACCTCTTAGATTAGGTTTTTATCTTCTCAACAAGTTCAATAGTAACAATATGACTATTGAACTTAATAAGGGAAATATTGAAGTTAATACACAATCTGTTCATGATATTCTAGGAATACCAAATGGAGGAGACAAAATTGATGAGCTAGATATTGTTTATCATGATAAAAAATAATGTAGTTTGTATAATTTAAAACAAAAGGTTTCAAAAATTGAAGACATTAGATTGACAGAGGTTAAGCAGCAAATTTTACTCTCAACGGGAACAGATTTTGAGTTCAAAATAAACTTTCTCTTGTTGTTCGTGAATACTTTATGCGAGAATACACCAAATGGGAAATGCAATTTAACACCTTTGTATAGAATCCAAAGGAATACATATATTAGAAATATAGATTGATGTAATTATGTTGTTGATTGTCTAAAAAGAACAAAGGCGAGATACACTACATACTCTTATTTCTATGGTCCTGCAGCATATTTGATTGTAAGTGACGTAGCATATATATTTATTTTTATCTAAAAATATATAGTTCATATATGATTACACTTTCACTTAACGTTTAAAATATATATTATTGTATATGCAGTTATTCTATGTTGATAGAGCTAAAATCAATTATATTCAAGTGCCAAGAAACCGTCCAGTTATTTGTGAATGGACATCTGAAAAACTTAAATTGGTAGATAACATGGAAATTAATTTAGGGTGTTTAGGTGAATCAAAACTACATCAAGATGATATCCAAAATGTAGCAGATGAGGTAACAATTATAAAAGTGATTTTTGATATATAATATATCTATTTTTTTATATATGTAAATTTTTGCAGGATGTTGAAACAAAATTGGAAAAAATGTTTGTAAAGTTTACTATTAATCAAAACAAGGCAAGAATGATTTTGAATGAATCAATTTCAGAATTCTGTGATCATGGAAGTGTCAAAACATGGGAAATAAAGTTTTTCCTATCATCAAAAGAAAATACAAAAAAATAATAACGAAAATGAAAAACAACCTGATCAAGATGAAGATAGAGTAGAAGAGGAAAAATCTGATGAAGTTAAAGAAAAAGATAAAGAAAAAGAAGCTGATGTACTAAATCAAGAAAATGTTGAAGAACAAGGTGGTAAGAATATATTTAATTGCAGATTCATTTTTATTCTTTAATCATCAATGATTAGAATTAGAGCTTAATCAACTGGTATATATATATATATATATGTATATATATATATTAATATGTTGTAGGTTCTGAGGAAGTAATGAACGCTGACAGAGATGTTGGTGATAAAGAAGGTAATTTCATTGCATAATGTTGTAGTTTTTGTAACTTCATTTAAAAATGCATAATCATCTATGATAAAACGTGTTCTTTAATCATGTAGTGACTATATTTTTGATGTTTTATAATGTATAATATATGACATTTGTTGTAGCTACTGAAGAAGTAAAGAAGGTTACAATTGATGTTGGTGAGAAAGAAGGTAATTTGTTAAATCGTGCATGCAATGAAAATGAAAATGATGTTTTTTTTGTAAATGTTTAATCACATATGATTTCTAATATTGATGTTATTTTTACATGTTACAGTTGATGTTTGTATTGGTGTTGCTGCTAAACTTGATGTTGGTGGTACAAATAATGATGAAGGTGTCAACGAAGAAGAAAGTTTTCAACTGAACGAATTGGTTAAAGAACTTGTTTCAGATTCAGATATTTCAAAAGGTAAATAATAAATTAATAAAAAATCTATTATAAAGGTGACATTCTTTCGAATGTAAGTCTGAAGGAAATACAAGTTGATAAATTTTACAAGTTGATAAATTTTTTATATTCATATAAATTTTCTATGATGTAGATACTGAGAAAGTAAGGAATTCTGAAATAGATGTTGGTGATAAAAAAAGATGGTAAATTGTTTAATCATATGTATCATTAAACATGTGTTTATGAAGTAGAATCGGCTATGATTAAATAGATGTTAATCATGCAGTGTTTATATTTTTATTTTTAATAATAATATTTTAATATATGACATTTGTTGTAGATGTTGTAGCTTCTGAGACATTTGGAAATGCTGAAAGAGATGCTGGTCACAAAGAAGATTATTATTTAATCTTGTATTCATTAAGCATGTGTTTAATCAATTATAATTAAACTAATATTAATCTTTGTAGTGTTTATAAGATGTTGTTTAATCATCGATGATTAATCTTGACGATGTGTTTAATCATCAATGATTAAACTTGAGGTTATGTTTAATCATCATTACTATTAAACTAGTATAATTTTTTATAAAATGATCGTTAATCATAAATGATTAAACCTTTGTTTTTGTGTTTAATTTCTAATCATTAATCTTTGACATTTTTTTTAATCATCGATGATTAATCAGTTTAATCATCGATGATTAATAAAATAATTATGTTTTTAAAATCAAAGATACTGTTTAATCATCGATGATTAAGCTTGTCTCCGTTTTTTAGTTTCTTAATTCTAAATAAGAATGTTGTTTAGTCATCAATGATTAATTTTGACGATGTGTTTAATCATCGATGATTAAACTTGGGGTTGGGTTTAATCATCAATGATTAAAATTTTGTTTTGTGTTTAATCACTAATGATTAACCTAGTCCAAAAAAAAATTTTAAAATGTTTTTTAATCATACATGATTAAGCCTTGTTTTGTATTTTAATCACTAATGATTAAACTTTGAGATTGTTGTAGATGTTGTAGTTTCTGAGCCATTTGGAAATGCTGAAAGAGATGCTAGTCACAAAGAAGGTTATTACTTAATCTTGTATTCACTAAGCATGTGTTTAATCAATTATAATTAAACTAATATTAATCTTTGTAGTGTTTATATTTTGATTTTTTATAATATTTTAATATATGAAACTTTGTTGTAGATGTTCAAGTTAATGATGGACTTTGAAAGGACAAATTAGATGTTGGTGAGAAAGAAGCTAATTTTGTTTAATCATTTATTATTAAAAATGAGTTTAATCACACATGATTAAACGAGTCTGTTTTTAATTTTGAGTTCATTCTTTATATAATGTTTAATCATGTATGATTAAAAGGTTTTATATCCTTTATGTATTAATTATATGAATCTTGTTATACATTTTGGTAGGAAATGATGAAGTTGTGAATATTTCATCAAATGTTTGTGAGACTCAAGGTAATTAGTTTATCATGTATGATTAATCAAGTCCTTTTGCTTTTTTAGTAAAACTTCATTAGATACTGTTTAATCATATATGATTATAAGGGTTTTAAATCATACATGATTAAATATGACTCGTTCATGTTACATTATTTTTCAAAGACATATGTGTTTAAGAAGCTTGATTACCCAGATTTTGTTAATCATTAATTAAAATACTTGATTTCTATTTTTTAAAATAAATTAGTTTAATAATGTTTACATACGATCCATATGTTTTAGATGCTGAGTTAGAAATGACTGTAGATGAATTTGGAAATGACAAAAGAGATTATGCTGAGAAAGAAGGTAATTTTATTTAATCATTCATTATTGAATGTATATTTAATCATCTAGTGTTTATATTTATTTGTATAATAATAATATTTTCTATATTACTCATGTTGTACATTTTGAAGGATTTGAGAAACTTGTGAATGCTACAACAGATCTTAATGAGAAACAAGATAAATTACTTTGATAATATTTTTTTGTTACTTTTGATATACTTGATGATATCATTCTTAAATTGATATTCATATGTGATTTTCTGTGATTTAGATGTTCATCAAATTCCATTAAAAGTTAATGAATTAAAAATGAAGGAAAAAAGAGAAAAAAAGCCATCATCATTATTAAAATCTCCATATAAAGAAAGAATGATTGATGCCAAATCAAAATTAAGTTCTCAAGAAGATATCATTTCTGAATGGCTATTTAACCTTCAAGGGGAACCAAAGTATGTAATCTATATTATTTTTAATATTAATTTTTTGTTTTGCAATTGAAAAAAAAAAATCTAACTAAATTTTTATCATAAAGTGATTTTGTTATTATGACACAAAATGGTGATGTGAGATGCACAAGGAGAGATATAGAAAGTTTTTGTCCAGGTCATTTTGTGTACAGTAGTGCCATTGACGCTTTTCTGGATTTGTTAAATAACAAAGAAAAAGAAAGAGATTTGAACTCTCCAAATCGGCTGTACATGAAACTAGGGTTAACTGTAAGTAATATTATATATTCTTTTAATAGTTACATTTCTATTATAATTATTATTCATATATTTAGTATTTTTTCAATATTCATCTATGAATCATAACAAAGAATATACATTAATTGCAGGGTGCTTATTTCGATGATCAAAATTTCTCCGATGCTAAAAGATTCACGAAGTTTAAAGAAGAATTTGCTAGTGTAATTAATAATGATAACGAAACGCTTCAGTTAAGAAATGTCGACATGGTATGTTAAATTACTATTTATTTAAATATAACTTTTTTATAATATAATTACCTAATATGATATTGTATTATTTTGAAATCAGATATCTTCCCAATTTTAAGGTATTGTCACATATATTTCATTGTTGTCAACTTGAAGAAAGGAGCATTTGATATAATAGACAACAGTGCTAAAACAGAAACTCTTGAAAATAAATATGGTTCAGTTTTACCCACACTGGTAAGCATCAACTGTAAAAACTTACATTTTTTTAAATTAATTTTGTATATCTAACATTTATCAATATTTGATTAACAGATGGATTTATTTTAAAATACTTAGCTGAGATAAAACATACAAAATTAAAACAAATGTCAAATGCATCTGTTAACCCAATTAGACTCCATATGCCATTGAGAACTAAAAAAAATGTAAAAGATTGTGGTGTTTTCACAATGAGACATATGGAGACATACATAGGTACTCAAAATCAAACTCATAAAGTATGGGGTGAAGTAGTAGGGCTCGAAAATGAAGGAACTGCTCAACAGAAACTACTAGATAAAATGAGGCACACGTATGCAGCTCTATTTCTTACATCTGAATTAAACGCAAAGAAGAGATATATTTTGGAAAAAGCAAATGAATATAGTAAAAAACCCCAGGAAGAAAGAGATGCTCATAAGAAGTGGGCAAACAATGTTTATTATAGTCGTCCAAATTGATTTGTTTGTGTGAACAATGTTTTTGATTTTTTTTTTAACATTTGTATATAGGATTACATACGTTTGTCTTTTTAAATACGATCAATGTTTAATCATTTCAAAATTCTAACGCCAACAGATCATGTTTAATCATTTATGATTAATCATTAAACGTATAGTTTAATCACTAATGATTAAAAAAGACAAATAATGTTTAATCAAAGACATGTTTGATTACAAATAGTTATTGTAGTTGTAGTTACAAATAATGTATAACTAACTTTATATCATAATTCAAAGAAACTTAAAAATCTAAGTCTAGTTTTCATCATCGAATGATTAATCATTATATCACAGCTCCTTTTATCATTAATAAATAACATCATCATAACTTTTTTTTATGATTACTCATATAATATAATAACTCATGGTAAAAAAATTATAGGAAAATGTTAATGAAAAGAAGGCAAAATACACAAAAGACAACACCCCTGAATTTTAGGAATATTACTTTTTAGTAACAAATATATTCCTCAGGACCTCATTTAATGAAAATGAAAATGTATGTGGTCAAAAATAAATGAGGTAGTTATATTTGAACCACTTTATTTATAAGGGCAAATATATGAGAAAGTGTTCACTCCCAAAAAAACAGACCATGGAGAAAAGTATCAACAAACAATACGAATCGAATCGAAGTTCTGGAAATCGATGGCTAAAGAGAATCAAATGCGTTCCGATGGAGAAATAAATCAATAACAATCAAGATCAGAGAAATTGAAAGGTAAATAGTTAAATCGTTTGCGGTTTGATTGTACATTTTAGCAATTTAGATCTGTAAAAGTTTTTTATGTTCGATTCATTTTACGAATTGAATTTAGATCCGTAAAAGTTTTATTCATATAATTTTGTGTTAAATTCGATTTTGAGTTTGAGTTAATTTTAATGCTTAATTTATGTAGATTCAATAAAAATCGATAACATTAAATGATCCACGGAACGTAATACTTGTAACTTTATAATGTTATTGCGATTTATAATACTTGTTTTTTGGTTTAAAATCACTGCTCAAAATATTGATTGTGAAATCAACTCTCAAATAGACTATATATTACTTTTTCCTTATATTTTTAATTTATTTTAATTTTAAATTGTATGATTACAGAGTTTGTATTTTTAGGATTCCGTGTTTTTGATTAATCATATATGATGCATCGGTCCGTTAAATATGAACATACGTCATATTGTAATATGTTATTCAATCACAGATGATTAAATGAGATTTAATTTACAAAGGTATAGTCGACAATTAATATTACATGATTTAAACGTTTTTTTTTTATTTATCAAGGTTTATTGATTGTTTATTTAATTGTTTGATTAATACGTGTAAGACTTTAATATGTAGATTTTGAGTTTTGAGTTAATTTTGATCCTTAATTTATGTAGATTCAATTGAACACGATAACATAAAAAAACGAAAAACAGCAAATGATCCAGATTATGAAGAATCAGCGGGACCATCAAAGAGGAGGAAAACAAACAAAAAATCAAAACTAATCGAAGCTGGTACAAGTTCAAAAAATTCAAGTAAAAAAACCAAAAAAAACAAAGGTAAATTTCATATGATTACGTTCTATATCTGCTGTTTCATTATAGGCAACAATTTTTGTACCACATGTATTAACTCATGTACCACATCAAATGCTTTATGTAGCTGTACAGTCTGCAGATATAGTTGTACAGTGTGGTATAGACTTCAATATTTGTGGTATGAAAATTAACTCCCTTTCATTATACATGATTTAATTGAGTCTCTGTTTTTGAATTGGTATAACATCATCAGTTGTGGTTTTAATCATATTTGATTTTAAACAATATCTTTAATAATGTATTATTAAAAGAGTCATTGTTTTCAAAAAATATTTTGTAACATAATCACATCATGTTTAATCATTCACGAATGATTAAACAAGAGTTTTTTTTTTAATTTGTGTAATATCATCAATTGTTGTGTTAATCATGTATGATTGAATCTGTTTTTGTTAATTTAGCATTCATTTATGCAGGTACAATGAAAACAAAACAAGACAAATTAAGATAAAAAAAATCATGAAATGCTAAGAAATGCCAGAAATCAAATTTTGCAATGAAAAATAGATGCTCACCGGGATCATTATTTTCTATTGTTCAAGGTTTAAGTGATGAACAGAAAGAAAGTGTTAGGGATATGGGGTTAGGGAGTTTGTTAAAAATGACAGATGTGCCTCTAAGACTTGGTCACAAAGTTCTCGAGAAATTTAATAGTAAAAAAATGATTATTAAACTGAAAAATGGTAATATTATAGTAACAAAGAAATTTGTACATCAGATGTTAGGAATACCATCTTCTGGGAAAATATTAATGACATGCCTAGTTTTACTCACGATGATGAACAAAGCTGCATGTATGAATGGAAAAAACAATTTTAGAAGATTGAATCTTTAAGATTAACAGAGTTGAAGAGCAAAATTGCACAAACACCAAAAGCAGACTTTAATTTTAACATTAATTTTCTAGTGCTCTTTATAAATAGCTTATGTGAGGGTACACAAAATGGGAAAATGCAATTTGCTACCTTTGCAAAAAATCAAAAAGAATACACATATAAGCTGTATAGATTGGTGTAGTTATGTTCTTGATTGCCTTGTAAGAACAAAAAGTTGTTTCAAGCCATACTTACTTAACTCCTTCTTCTATGGTCCGGCAGCTTATTTAGTTGTAAGTTTCGTATTCTAACACATTTTCAGATTCACATATAAATACACACAAAATTATTTATCTAATTTAATATATCATTTTGTATATGCAGTTAATGTATGTTTATCATGCGAAATTGGATTATATACAAGTTTCAAGAGAACGTCCAGCTATTTGTCGTTGGACATCTGAGAAAATAAAACTTGTAGAGGATACAGCGATTTCTAAAAAAACTTTATGTGAAGCAGAGTTTAATGAAAGTTACAAAGAAGATGAATCATTTGAGATAACAATTGTAATATAGTGAATTCATATATGATTAACCTTCTTATTTTATTTTTTTTATTTTCTTATTATGTAGGCATCTAACTTCAAAGTTGAAAAAAAATTTAATAAAATTTTAAAGAATATGGAAGAGCTAAATTTGACATTACAAAAAGCATTAAAATATCACTCTACAAATCAGCATTTCAAAAATATCCAAGTGAAGAATGAAGAATATATGTATTTTTTTGAAAATGAACTAGAAAAAGATGATCGAAATGATTCTGATAATGGTGATCTGGTTGCTAAAGCTGATTTTGGTGATGAACTAGAAAAAGGTGATGGAAATGATTCTGCTAATCGTGATGTGGTTGCTAAAGCTGATTTTGGTGATGAAGCGGCTGGTAATTCTATTGTTGGAGATGAAGTTGATGATGGGAATTGGAAAGGTGATGATATTGGTGGAAATGTTGACATAGTTGTTGATGGTACAGGTGTTGATGGTAATAATGTTAGAGATGTTCATGAAAAAAATTATGTAATTGATGAAGATCGAAAAATTCAACTTCATGATTTGGGTGGAGAAATTAACAATTCAACAAATGTAAATAATAGTCAAGATTCAATTAATTCAAGTGATGAGTACTGGAATGATCCAGCTGTCACAGAAATAGCTGACAAACTTGAAGCAGATATTCATTAAAAATTTATAATAAATATATAGTGGTATATTAAAGTTTATCTAATTCAAAATGTTGTAGGTGTGTTTATTGGAATTAATCAATGTGTTGGAGATAACGTATCTGGTGATGCTAATCGGTTTGATGCAGTTGATGTAAATGTTATAGATAGCGTGAAAGAGGCAAATATCTATACAAGCTTTGGTAAAGAGAATGAAAACATAATTGAAGGTATTAACCGTTAAATTAAATATAGTTAATATTTTTAATATTTGTATTTATATATGAATAAAAATTGAAATGTCTGTGGATATAATTAATAGTTGTATTCATATATGAATTTGTTTTGTTATTCAATTATGTTTAAGGAATGAAATGTCCATAAAAATTATTAATAATTATATTTTTAATAAATGATTTTGTCTATTGTAGATGATGGATATTATACATATGAATTCTGGAAAGATCCATTAATTTGTGAGGTTGCTGAAAAGGCAGAAAAAGAAAATTCAGAAAAAAAAAAAGAAAAAGAAAAAGAGAAGAAAAAAGTTACTTTCTGTGATCAACCAACATTTTTCTTAATCCTAGATGAAATTGGAAAAGCAAAAAATCAAAAAGAAAAAGAAGAAAAGACTAAAAACGTTAGTTCTGCGATGGACCATCATTCTCCTTGGGGATAGACTTAAGCCCAGATGAAAAAGAGAAAGCAGAAGTTCAAAATGAATCAAACAAATCAATACAACCAAGGCAACAATATGCTCAAATAGAAGAGAAAAGAACTCTAGAAGATCAAAAGAGTTCAAATGAAAGATCACCATTAAAGGATTCAATCACTAATGCTAAATGTAAATCAACAGATGAAGAAGATATCGTTTCTGATTGGTTATTCAACTTTAATGGATCTACCACGTATGCACTAGATTTTTATTTATTATTATCGTATACATATTTTTATTAAAAATAGGAAACTAACTATGTGTGAATAATAAAATACAGTGAATTAGTTATACCCGAAAATGCATGTATATTCAATTGTCATTGATGCATGGGTTGATTTAATGAATCACCACGAACAACAAAGGGACCCATCACAGTCTCCTTTCAGGTTGTTTATGAAGATGGAAATGACAGTAAGAAATATTTTATATAATTAATACATATGAATAAGAAATTTTGGCTATAATCATCTATGATTACTAATTATAAACTAATATATTATTTAAATATTTTTTAGAATTTTTATCTGAATGCTCAAGGAATTTCTGAAGATCTTAGATACAACACGTTCAAAGAAAACTTTGCTTTGTCTGTTAATAATGACAAAGACAAATTACAACTCAAAAATGTTGATCTGGTATGTTAGCTTAACCTTTATATTTGATTTTTATTTTTCTATCTATTTTACAATATAATATTATATTATTAAAATACAGATTTTCTTCCCTGTCGCGAATAAGGAGCATATATATTTGATTGTCATCAACTTGAAAAAAGCTTCTTACGAGATTATCGACAACAAATTTGTTTTTGACGAAACTGTGAAGAAAAGATATGGGAAAATATTTAATGCTCTGGTAAGCATCAATAAATAAGCAAAAACATATTTTTAAAAATATCATATATGTTTTTAATAAGTATTCTTATATGATTAACAGAAATCTTTGATATTGATATATATGGATAAACTAAATTATACGAAGCTCAAAGATATGTCTAATAAAAGTCTAATCCCAAAAGTAATAGAAATGTCATGGAGAACAACAGATAATGAAGTTGATTCAGGTATTTTTACAATGAGGCATATGGAAACATATGTAGGACAATCAATTTCAACATGGAAACCAGGATTTGGAAAAGAAAGTATTATTCAAGATAATTTTATTGAAAAACTCAGGAAGAAGTATGCAGCAAGAATGCTAACTTCAGAGATTAACAACATGAAAGAATATGTACATAATAGTGTTTTAGAATATCAAAATCAAAAAATAGCACAAAGTTTATCATTGTGACAAAACAATGTTTTAGTGGACATCCTTGAGAATTTGTGGACACCCTTCAAAAAGGTGTTATGCATATTCATGTGTGTTTAAACTACTCTTCAATTTTTCATAACATTCTGTTTTAATCCTCGATGATAAACTTGGTGTTGTGTTTAATCATCGATTATTCATTTATTATGTTTTTAAAATTACAGATGCTGTTATTATGATAAACTTGCGTGAAATTATTAGATACTGTTTAATCATCGATGATTAAATTAGTTTGTATTCTTTTTATGTTGCTTAATCATCGATGATTAAACTAGTTTTTTATTCTTTTTATGTTGCTTAATCATCAATGATTAATAAATCAATTGTGTTTTTTTTTATATTTTTCAAATATACAAATCAGTTTAAATATAAATGATTAATAACTTGATAAATAAAAAATCAACTTTAATAACATACACATTTTAATACTTCCTCCTATTCAAAATAATTGATACACTTTAAATTAAAAAGATCAAAAATACAGAAAAGTTTAATGACTAGACTATTATGTTTTTGATGCATGATTCTTCTGATTGATTGTATAAACTGTTTCTTGTATTTTGGCTTCTATCTCCTTCTCCGAATCCAACCTTTCAAGTCTTTGGATGTAGAGTTAAGCAGACCAAGTCTTTTGGCTTCTATGTCCTTCTCCAAATCCAACCTTTCAAGTCTTGGGAAGTGGAGTTAAGCAGGTCAAGTCATATTGTTAAGTATTTGGGAGATGACAATCATCTAGAGAACACCACGAAAGAAGCATCATCGTAATTCAAACAGTTTTTAAGTAAACCTTGTGCGTTTTTTGTTATCCCTCGAAAGAAATGACTCTAATTCCGTGAACATTTGTCGAGCATTTGGTGGCTGCTTTTCGTTTCAGTGACTCTAATTCCGTGAACATCAGCTTGACATAAACGCTGATCCAGTATCTTGTCTACTAGTGAAAGGATGATTTTGTCCAATTTATCACTCTCATTTTCAGTCGACTTAAACGAAACATCTTCATCATCTTCCATAGTCTGAAATGAGCCTGCTTTTGTATGAGTTTGACTTTCTTGATGAAATTTGCAGGATAATTCAAGATCTTCATCAACTTCTGTTAGACTTTAAGAGTTAGGAAAATAAAATAAAGATCCATTATGAAAAAAAATATACCTTGTTTAATGCATAATTCTTCTGATCGATTGCAAAATAGGCTCATTATGTGTAATGAAGTAATTCTTCTACTGAAGCCTTATGCCTCTGATTGTTCATTGCATAATCTTTTTTCAAAACTGTGATGTTTCTTTGTGTTTTGACTTCTATCTCCTTCTCCAAATCCAACCTATCAAGTCTTGAAAAGTGATCTATAAAAACATGAACTGAACAAGTCCAATCTTTGTCTATTCTTTTGCAAAACTTGTAAATCTGATGATCTAATTTTCTTCTTTCAATAAGATCAACTTCTAGATTTTTAATCACTACTCTTGAGTACACAGCTTTGTTCATGGTTTTATTAACCTATAATGCAAACACCCCCAAAATTAATATATAATAACATCAAAAATACAAAATAAGTATATGAAATAGACTGATTTTGTAGAACAAACTTACACTAATTTGAAAATATAAATGATCGGAAATGATAAAGATGTGTGATGATCTGTATTTTGCGAAAGGGTATTTGTAGAGGTTTTTAAGGGGCACTGAGAAGACGTGCATTTATGAACTGATGACGTTAACTGACGCATATACATAAGAAAAATATCTTTGATTATTTTTATTTTTATTATTATAACTCCTATATTTTTAATTTTAAAAATAGTAGCATGTATTTTTCTGAAATTGTAGCATGTATAATCATCGATGATTATACGATTTGTTAATTATCGATGGTTTAACTATTGTGTGTTTTTAAATTTTTGTGATCAACAGGTACCGTTTAAGTCATAGATGAATAAAGTTATTATGCATTTCTATAAACGTATAATCCTGATTATAATAATAAAATAATTATGGTTTATATAATTAGTAATATTAATAGCTATAAAGATTTAATCCTCGGATTAAAATGTTTAAAGGACAGGGACATATTTTAAATCCAAAACATTATGAATACTTTTATTATACAGAGTACTTTCAAAGAAGAAACGCTACTAAAGACAATGAAGTATTCATTTATTTCTATTACAATTTTCAACTTCAAATACAAAACAATTAATTTAAAACGATGGCCTTTTAATTTAACAATTTCCAAGGAGAATGAAATGTGATAGAAATGTGTTTGGTATTTCAATTTTCAACTCTAATGCGTGTGTTTGGTTTTAGTAGGGGAAGAAATGTGATAGAAATGATGATTTTTTTTTCGGTGAAGATTTTTTGCAGAGATTTTTAGGGGGCACTTGAGAAGACGTGCATTTATGAACTGATGACGTTAAATGACACATATACATAAGAAAAATATATTTCATTATTTTAAATCTTATTAGTATATATCCTATGTTTTTAATTTTAAAAATAGTAGCATGTATTTTTCTGAAAAAGTAGCATGTCTAATATCTTTCATTTATTTGTATTTCGATTTTCAACTCTCAGGCATGGGTTTGTTTTTCTAAGGGGACGAAATGTTAAAGATGACTTTTTTTTTTCGATAAAGATTATTTGCAGAGATTTTCAGGAGGCGCTGAAAAAAACTACAATTATGACCTCTTTTTTGAAAATGGATCATATTTTAATACAGTAATAATTAATGTGTATTATTATTATTATTAATATTATTATTATTAATATTGTTAAATCGGCAATTTTTTAAACCGTTTCTATTATTTTTAATATTCGCTATTTTTTACGTCATAAATTATTCAACGCATAATTTATTCAACGCTAATAAACCAATTTTGTTTTTTTGAAATCTGTGATGCTTTTTTAATCTATAATGATTAATATAGTCTCAATTTTTAAAATTATGTTGTTTAATCATCGATGATTAAACTTTTGATGATGTGTTTTCTTGGTGTTTAATCATTAATGATTATACTTGTTGTTTAAATCAATGTTTAATTATCGATGATTAATAAAACAATTCTGTTTTTAAAATCAAAGATGATGTTTAATCATCGATGATTAATCTTGACTATATGTTTAATCATCGATTATTAAACTTTGAGCTTGGGTTTAATCATCATTACTATTAATCATCGATGATTAATAAAACAATTATGTTTTTAAAATCAAGGATGCTGTTTAATCATCGATGATTAATCTTGACTATATGTTTAATCATCGATGATTAAACTTTGAGGTTGAGTTTAATCATCATTACTATTAATCAGCAATGATTAATAAAGAAATTATGTTTTTAAAATCAAAAATGTTGTTTAATCATCGATGATTAATCTTGACTATATGTTTAATCATCGATGATTAAACTTTGAGGTTGGGTTTAATCATCATTACTATTAATCATCGATGATTAATAAAGCAATTATGTTTTTAAAATCAAAAATGTTGTTTAATCATCGATGATTAATCTTGACTATATGTTTAATCATCGATGATTAAACTTTGAGGTTGGGTTTAATCATCATTACTATTAATCATCGATGATTAATAAAACAATTCTGTTTTTAAAATCAAAGATGCTGTTTAATCATAGATGATTAATCTTGACTATATGTTTAATCATCGATGATTAAACTTTGAGGTTGGGTTTAATCATCATTACTATTAATCATCGATGATTAATAAAGCAATTCTGTTTTTAAAATCAAAAATATTGTTTAATCATCGATGATTAATCTTAACTATATGTTTAATCATCGATGATTAAACTTTGAGGTTGGGTTTAATCATCATTACTATTAATCATCGATGATTAATAAAACAATTTTGTATCATCGATGATTAAACAACATCTTATAAAAACCAACTACATACATTAATTAATAAACATCAAAGTGAACTTATATATAGAAGTTAATATTACAAATAACATATAAAATGTTCAAAAAATTGAAATTATTTATACGTCTTTAAACATACATTCATCACACGACCAACACGATTAATCAGAAGCAAATATATTAGCAAATCTACAGAACACCAAATCCCACATACCAACATCATCCAACCCCCAATCTAACAACTGATAAGGCTCAAAGTCAGAGAAATTAATACTTAACAATTCGTTTCGTCTAGACATCAAGATATCATAAACTTTCCTCCAGCTGTCAGTCAAATTCCATGGTCCCTTTGATTCTTTGAACTCCTCATTTAGAATGTTTAAAGCTTCATGCTTCTTCTCCTGCGACATCAACAACATCCCCTTCACAAAAATGGCATCTTTTTGCCCCAATGAAACAGCGTTTTCCAATAGCAACATTCCTTCTTCTCGGTTCTCAAAAAAGTATTTGTCCTAATTAAACACATAAATCAAATTTTAATCATCAAAATTAAACATTGTACAAGTAACGAAAGATTAAGCAATATGATTATACATTTTTTGATTAAACTCAAGGTTTAATGATTAATAACTAATGAATAAACGTATTTTTTATTTTGATTTAGTGTAATATCATCAGGGTTTTAAAAGGTAATAATATAAATAATTATCACAACTAATGAAGCATTAAACTACATAAATTAATCATTTTTTTGCAAAATGAGATGAAAATAAAATTTTCGACATAATTAGTTATACATATGAAATGACATGCAAATGAAATTATATTTTCTTGGAAAAATGCATAAAACATAAGAGTACCATGCCATCTCTGAACATCAGGTTTGGGTTTCCAGCATCTCTGCATCTTTGGATGATTTTCAAATATTCAGGATTTAATCTTTCACTTCCAATAAGATCAAGTACTAGTTTTTTAAACACTGATGTTGAGTATACTGCTTCATTCATGGTTTTACACCTATCATTCAGTCATTCCAAAAAATTAGAAACTAATAACGTCGAAAATACAAAATAGGAATATGAAAATTGACTGATTGAAAAATATACTTACACTAATGTGCATTTGAAAACTTGTTTCGCAGATTCAGCCGCAACAAATGATAGAATGTGTTCTAACAACGGAGTAGTTATGTCAAGCATACGTGTAGAGAAAGATGAAGAACCTCCTGTTTCCATCTTGTTTCTTTTGAGTGTTTTTGAAGAACTTCCGACTTCCATCTTCTTTTTGCTTATGAGAATGATAAAAATCTGTTTTTTTTAAGGGGTAAAGTTTATTTTTTAAGCACCGAATGATGATCAGTTTTTGAGAGGTTAGAGTTGATATTTTAGACCCGAATAATGATCAGTTTTTTGAACAGACGCGCAATGATGACTTTTCTTTTGAAAATTGTGCATATTCACTACGAATAAATATTAATTCGTTTTATTATTGTTATAATAATTTATTTTTATTTAATATTAGAGTTTAATCACAAATATTTAACCCATGAATACTTATTTGTATAAGAATCATCTACACGTCATAATTTTTATTTAACGATGATTGAACTTTTTACTATTATGTTTTAAATCATTCATTATTCAACTTTGAGATTGTTTTTAATCATGGATGATTAAACGTGGTGTTGTTTTAGCATTAATGATCAAACTTTGAGATTATTTTTAATCAGCGATGATTAAACTTTGGTGTTGTGTTTTAATCATCGATGATTTAACTCTGTTTTTAAAATAAAACATGTTGTTTAATCATCGATGCCTTATCTCCGTTTTTTAGATTCTCAATTCTCTATAAGATGTTGTTTAATCATCGATGATTAATCTTGACTATATGTTTAATCATCGATGATTAAACTTGAGGTTGGGTTTAATCATCGATGATTGAACTAGTTAGAATTTTTTATTAAATGCTCTTTAATTACTAGTGATTAATCTTTGACATTTTTTTTAATCATCGATGATTAAACAGTTTAATCATCGATGATTAACCTTGTCTCCGTTTTTTAGATTCTTAATTCTCTATAAGATACTATTTAATCATCGATGATTAACCTTGTCTCCGTTTTTTAGATTCTTAATTCTCTATAAGATACTGTTTAATCATCGATGATTAATCTTGGCTATATGTTTAAACATCGAAGATTAAACTTGAGGTTGGGTTTAATCATCGATGGTTGAACTAGTATTAAATTTTTATTAAATGCTCTTTAATCATACATCATTAAACTAGTTTTTGGAAAAATCATAAAACTGTTCAAAAAAATTCAAATACATTAATTAGTAAACATCAAAGTTTTCTAATACATAAAAGCATAAACTGTTCAAAAATATGGATATTTCTTATACGTATTCAAAGGTTGTTGATCATCCATCACATATGACACATAATTGAAACCAAAAATATCAGCAAATCTAGCGAAAAACACATCCCACATACAAACTTCACGCTTCACTTCCAACGCCCAATCTATCATCTGATCTAAACTCATCTTGGGGAGATGGCCATGAATCATACATTCATGCTCAAAGTAATCAATGTACAAAATAAACAAATCGCCCCATCTAGACATCAAAATATCATACACTTTCTCCCAACTTTCTCTCACATTCCATGATCCTTTTGATCGTTTGAACTCTTCATTCCATAAGTTTAAACCTTCTTCTTTTTTATTATGCGACATCAACAACATGCCCTTTACAAAAATAGCATCCTTTTGTCCCAATGAAACAGCCTCTTCCAATAGATGCATCCCTTCTTCTTGGCCCTCAAAAAAGTACTTGTCCTAATTAAACACATAAAACAAATGAAAAATTAATCATGAATAATTAATCATATTTAATCATGAAAAATTAAATTACATAATTGAATCATTTTTATCAAAATGTCATGAAAATAATATTTCCACAAATTACTTATAGACATGAAAAACAATTTAGATTTTGGAAAAATGCATAAAACAGAGGAGTACCATGCCATCTAAGAATATCAGGTTTGGGTTTCCAGCATCTTTGCAACTTTGGATAATTTTGTGAAATTCAGGATTTAATCTTTCTCTTCCAATAAGATCAAGTTCTAGTTTTTTAAACACTGATGTTGAGTATACTACTTTATTCATGGTTTTACACCTACGACGCAATCATTCTAAAAATTAGAAACTAATAACGTCAAAAATACAAAATAGTTATATCAAATAGACTGATTTGTACAACAAACTTACACTGATGTGCAATTGAAAACTTGTTTGGCAAATTCAGACCCAACAAACGATAAACTTTGTTCCAACAACGGAGTAGGTAAGTCAACCATATGTGCAGAGGAGTATGATAAACTTTTTGTTTCCATCTTGGTTCTTTTGAGTGTTTTTGAAGAACTTCCGACTTCCATCTTGTTTGCTTTTAGAGAATGATAAGAATCTGTTTTTGAGGAGTTAAAGTTTTATTTTTTAGAACCGAATGATGATTAGTTTTTTAGAAGGTTAGAGTTGATGATTAGTTTTTGGGCGGTTAGGTGAACTGAAAAGACGAGCAATGATGACTTCTTTTGAAAATTGTGCATAATTACTACGAGTAAATATTAAATGATATTATTATTGTTATAATAATTTATTTTTATTAATATTAGAGTTTAATCTCAAAAATTTAACCAATGCATACTTATTTGTATAAGCAACAATTTTTTATAATATGCTCTTTAATCATAGATTATTAAACTTATTGTTGTGTTTAATCATAAATGATTAAACTTTTGAGATTGTGTTTTAAACATCGATGATTAAACTTGGCGTTTTGTTTAATCATCAATGATTTAAACTTGAAGTTGGCGTTTAATCATAATTGATTAAACTAGTCTGAATTTTTCATAAAATGCTCTTTTTAATTATAAGTGATTAAACTAGTTGAGATTGTTTTTAATCATCGATGATTAAACTAGTCTGTATTTTTTTTAAATGCTCTATAATCATTAATGATTAACATTGTCTCCGTTTTTTAGATTCTTAATTCTCTTTAAGATGCTATTTAATCATCGATGATTAATCTTGTGGACGTGTTTAATCATAGATGATTAAACTTTGAGGTTGGGTTTAATCATCGATGATTAAACTAGTCTAAATTTTTTTCAAAATGCTCTTTAATAATAGATGATTAAACCTTATTTTGTGTTTTAGCCACTAATTATTAAACTTTAAGATTGTTTTCGATCATCTATTTTTAAGGTCATGTTTAATTTATAGATGATTAAAGTTTGAGATTATATTTAATCGTCAATGATTAAACTAGTTGAGATTCTTTTTAATCAACGATGATTAAACAGCATTTTGTAAAAACCAACTACATGACATTAATTAATAAATATCAAACTGTATATATATATATATAGAAGTTAATTTTACAAAAACATAAAGTTGTTCAAAAACCAGAAAATATATATACATATTTAAACATACATACACCACACGTCCCACACAATTAATCAGAACCATATATCTTAGCAAATCTATGGAACATCAGATCCCACATACAATCTTCCAACCCCCAATCTAACATTTGATAACGCTCAAAGTCAGAGAAATTAATACTTAAGATTTCGTTCCATCTAGACATCAAAATATCATTTACTTTTTACAAGGTGTAACTCACAATCCATTTTCCCTTTGATCGGTTGAACTCTTCATACAAAAGGTTTAAAGCTTCTTCCCTTTTCTCCTTCGACATCAACAAAATCCCCTTCACAAAAATTGCATCCTTTTGTCCCAATGAAACAGCCTCTTCCAATAACAACATTCCTTCTTCTCGGTCCTCAAAAAAGTATTTGTCCTAATAAAACACATAAATCAAATTTTAATCAACAAAATGAAATATTTAAAACTCGTGAAGTATTAAGCAATATGATTTATCCATTTTTTATTAAACTAAAGGATTAATGTATGATTATCACAACTAATGAAGTATTAAACTACATAATTTAATCATTTTTGTCAAAATGACGTGAAAATCAGATTTTCGACAAATTTCTTATGACATACAAAATAATTTATATTTTTTATTAAAAAATGCATAAAAAAAGAAGAGTACCATGCCATCTATGAACATCAGGTTTGGGTTCCTCGCATCTTTGCATCTTTGAAAAATGATGTTATATTCAGAACTGAATCTTTGTCTTCAAATAAGATCAAGTTCTAGTTTTTTATTTACATCTCTTGAGTGTACTGCTTTCTTCATGATTTTACACCTATGACGCAATCATTCAAAAATTTTCAAACTAATGTCGTCGAAAATGCAAAATAGGTATATGAAATAGACTGATTGTAAAACAAACTTACACTAATGTGCATTTGAAAACTTGTTTTGCAGATTCAGCCCCAACAAACGATAAAATGTATTCTAACAACGAAATACTTAAGTCAACAATACGTGTAGAGGAGGATGAAGAACCGATGAAGAACCGCCTGCTTCCATCTTTTTTCTTTTTAGTGTTTTTGAAAAGCTTCCTAATTCCATCTTCTTTTCCTTTCGAGAATGATAAAAATGTGTTTTTGAAGTGTTAAAGTTGATTTTTTAAGCACCAAATTTATATCAGTTTTTGAGAGGTTAGAGTTGATAATTTAGAGACGAACGAAGATCAGTTTTTTGGCGGTTAGACTTTTTAGTGGCACTGAGCAGACGAGCAATGATAACTTTCTTTTGAAAATTGTGCATATTTACTACGATTAAATATTAATTCGTATTATTATTTTTATAATATTTTATTTTTATTAATATTAGAGTTTAATCACAAATATTTAACTCATTTTCACGACATAATTTTATCCTAACTATCATTGAACTTTTAATCATCGATGATTAAAATGATTAATCATCGATGATTAAAATGATTAATCATCGATGATTAACCTTGTCTTGGATAAACCAAGTAAAGATCTAACGTTTGTTGGGAGGATGTGTGTCAGCCAATAGTACTATCTGCATATCCATGGTCTAGATCCACTAATTAATGATTGCTGGCAACCTTAGTCCGGTATAATAATTGTTTGTCATGCCAATGCGATAATGAAAATGTATAGATGTTGTTGTACAGTCATAGTAAAACAGTAGCAGTTGTGTTTATACCCCAAAGTTTATAAAAGCAGTATAAGAGTATAGGGGTCTGTGGACTCACCTGGAAAAGCTTAGCGACAAGTACTTAAGACAGAGGAATCCTTTGGAGATTCCTAGCTTCCTAAATAATTTAACTAATGATTAGACTAAGCTAACACAGGCGATTCTATATACGATATATGTTAAGTAATATGTATTTCATTTTATGTTTTGTGACATCGTGTAACACCTCAAATTTAATGCCAAATACTGGCCAAAATAAAACATTTTTATAAATAGAAGAACATCCCCAATTTAGATTTACAAAAACCTTGGTATGAAATCAGAGTATAAAAGTAGGTGTTACAAAATAGATCATCACCAAGCTAAGACTAAATCCAATCTAGTGTTCTTCTATTCTAGGTCCCGCATCTCTATCCATGCGTACCTAAACCTTCGATCCCGAACCTGAGTACATAGCAAAACAACCAAGGAGTACGTGAGACAAAAACGTCTCGTGAGCTACATGGGTTTAGACCCCAAGGTTAATAATAATAACCGAATGACAAACAACAAACACGTAAGCAATCACCCATCTATCTAGTCACCCTATTGTGACTCTAATACCTTGCTTTCCTAGCAATCATACCTAGTTGTCGAGACATCCCCAACCAACTAGAACCACATTAACTTATTAACCGGGGATCCCCCGCATTAACAAGCTTCAAGGTAAAGGCAAGAGGGAATCGCCCAATCTACCAATACCTGCCTTACTCGCCGGACTACTTCCAGTTAGCAAGACTACTATCATGGAATGGGCCGATGGGGATCCGCCCAAATGCTCCCCATTCCATACCTCATGACCGGGGATCCCCCGAATCATCACGTCATCTCACCATATCATAACTCGATGGTTATGTCAATCTAGCTCTCGGCTATCACGTCTATCATCAAACAAGTTAGTTCAATACTATCATCGGTATAACTAACTATCAACTACTAGTCTACACAATTAAGCAAATAGACCATAACACAAGTAATAAAAAAATGTATTTCATAGGCTATGTACTCAGTAAAGTCCACACGTACTCACCTTAGCAATAAAGATGCTTTAACCGTATTCTTTCCGCCGGTTCCTTGCTCACAAATTGTCCACTTCAACACTTCACCGAATGTCTAAAACAATTATCACAACAAGATTATCAACACAAACTACTACCAATGTGTTCATCTACCTCTAGATAACACCCATCAATCCATTTCCCCCAATTATGGTGATTTACCAAACCCTAGGTTTAACCAACCCTTAAGATTCTTACAAATCGAAATCATACACTTGTTTTCCTTGTTAATATACCATCTATTAAGTGTATACACCATTTATATCACCATAACTCATACCCCAAGAACTAGGGTTTCAACCCCAAGCTTCTAAATCCATAGATCTAAAGCTACAACTACAAAGGATTGAAGATATACCTTTAATCTTCCACTAGGAGTGAAGAATCACGAGATTTGACCAAGAATTCGGCTCCAAACGATGCTTTTCACTCAAAAACGTTCACACACATGAAGAGAGAAAACTAGGGTTTTTGGAAATGCATTTATGGCTGAAAAACCCAATTTAATGCACTGGTCGGAAGGGCTCGCGCCCCGCTCGCGCCGAGCTCGCGCCGCGAAAGGACGCGGGTCTTACCGCTGGTCACCGCTTTATACCAGACTTCGCGCCCAGCTCGCGTCTGGCTCGCGCCGCGAAGTCGACGCGAAGTCGACGCGACTTTCTCGCGTTTCAGCTCTGGTCCCTCTGCTCAACCTCGTGTTTCGCTCGTGTTTCGCTCGCGCCAGGCTCGCGCCGCGAGCCTGCCTTTGCAGCAGGGCTGCACTTTTCGGTCTAGGTTTCAACCCGGTTTCGCCCATAACTTTCTCATACGGACTCCAAACGACACGAAACCAATTCCTACGGTTTTAATATGATTTATCCATAGTTATCATATTTTTATTTATTTTATTTATTTACAAATTTCGGGTCGTTACAACTATCTACCCCTTAAGAAGATTCCGTCCTCGGAATCTCATCATAGTTCACGAAATTCGGGTACCTCTTCCGAATCTCGTCCTTGACTTCCCAAGTCAAATTCGGCCCAAGTGAATGCTTCCACTTGACCAATACCAAATCGATCTCCTTATTCCGAAGCTTCTTTGTTTTCGTCTCTAATATAGCTTCGGGCTCTTCAATCAACCGATTCGGGCCGTCAACCCGCAACTCTTGCAATGGAATAATATTCTCAACTTCCCCGATAAACTTCTTCAAATAACTCACGTGAAAGGTGTCATGCACACCTTGAAGCTCGGGTGGAAGTTCCAACTTAAAAGCTTGAATCCCGACCCGTTTCAGTATTTTAAACGGTCCAACGTACCTTGGGCTTAACTTTCCTTTCTTACCAAACCGCATTACACCTTTCCAAGGTGACACTTTCAACATGACCATATCGCCGACATCCATGTCGTATGGCCTTTTCTTCAAACCCGAATAACTTCGTTGTCTATCTTGGGCGACTTTCATGTTGGTTTGAATAATACCGATCTTCTCATTTGTCACTCTTACGATCTCGGGACCCGTGAGTTTCGTCTCTCCCGCTTCCAACCAACAAGATGGAGTTCTACATTTTCTTCCATACAACGCCTCATAAGGCGGCATCTTGATAGTCGAGTGATAGCTATTATTATACGAGAATTCGACTAACGGTAAATGTTCATCCCATTTACCACCGAAATCTAACACACACGATCTCAACATATATTCAACCGTTTGAATTGTTCTTTCACTTTGACTGTCGGTTTGCGGGTGATAAGCCGTGCTCAACCGCAACTTTGTACCCAACTCTTCTTGTAATGACCGCCAAAATCTCAAGGTGAACCTCGCGTCTCTATCGGACACAATCGATAACGGAACCCCGTGGAGTCGAACCACCTCATCAACATACAACTTAGCCAATTTTCAAGTGGCAATGTTTCCCGAATTGCTAGAAATAACGCACTCTTGGTCAACCGGTTAACTATGACCCAAATGGCATCGTGACCTCTACTCGTCTTCGGTAAACCCACTATGAAATCCATAGTTATATCTTCCCACTTCCCGGCCGGCACAACCAATGATTGAGCTACTCCATACGGTACTTGATGCTCGGCTTTCACTTGTGCACACGTGGCACACTTAGAGATATACTTGGCCACTCTCGCCTTCATTCCGGGCCACCAATAAACCCGTTTCATATCTTGGTACGTCTTTGTACTTCCCGGGTGAATTGAATACTTTGACTTGTGCACATCATACAACAATTCTTTTCGGATACCCCCGAATTTAGGAACCCAAATACGACCGCCTACGGTCTTCAACCCTTGTGCATTTTCAAGAAAATGTTGGTTCTTACCTAACCGTTCTTGTCTTAACTCATCTCTTCCCATAACTTCTCGTTGGGCATTCTTGATCCTTTCGATAATACTCGAGACGACTTCTATACGTGATAAAATTCCTCGGTTCGGTTTTTCATAAACTTTTCGGCTCAAGGCGTCGGCCACTACATTAGCCTTTCCCGCGTGATACACAATCTCACAATCATAATCGGCAATCAACTCGATCCACCTTCTTTGTCGCATATTAAGATCTTTTTGAGTAAACACGTATTGTAGACTTTTATGATCCGTGTACAACGTACACCGTGTACCATACAAATAATGCCTCCACAATTTCAAGGCAAAAATAATCGCCGCCAATTCCAAGTCGTGTGTCGTGTACCTTAATTCCGCATTCTTCAATTGTCGCGAGGCATACGCGATCACTTTACCTCTTTGCATCAACACACAACCGAGCCCTTGATTCGACGCATCACTATAAACCACAAAATCCTCCATACCATCCGGTAACGTAAGGATCGGCGCGTTACATAACTTTTCTTTTAACAACTTAAACGCCTCTTCTTGCTTCTTTTCCCACACAAACTTTTCACTTTTTCTCGTTAACTTCGTGAGTGGAATCGCGATTCTCGAGAAGTCTTGTATAAATCTTCGGTAATAACCGGCTAGCCCAAGAAAACTTCTAACCTCGGTAGGAGTCCTCGGAGGCTCCCAATTTGACACCGCTTCAATCTTGGACGGATCAACCTTAATACCATCACACGTCACCACGTGACCTAAGAATTGTACTTCCCGCAACCAAAATTCACACTTTGAAAATTTTGCATACAACTTCTCCCGTTTCAACACGTCTTGAACGAGCCTCAAATGACCTTCGTGTTCTTCTTCGGTTTCCGAATAAATCAAAATGTCGTCAATAAACACGATCAAAAACTTATCAAGAAACGGTTTACAAACCCGATTCATCAAATCCATAAAAATAGCCGGTGCGTTGGTAAGACCAAACGGCATCACTAGAAATTCATAATGACCATAACGTGTACGGAAAGCCGTCTTCTCGGTATCGCCTTCTTTCACCCGAACTTGGTGATAACCCGACCTCAAATCGATCTTTGAGAAATAACTAGCACCTTGCAATTGGTCGAATAAGTCGTCAATCCTCGGCAACGGGTAACGGTTCTTAATAGTTACCTTATTCAACTCTCGGTAGTCAATACACATTCTCATCGAACCGTCTTTCTTTTTAACAAATAACACCGGTGCACCCCACGGTGACGAACTCGGACGAATAAAACCTTTATCTAACAATTCTTGCAATTGGGTCATCAATTCCCGCATCTCAGTGGGAGCTAAATGATATGGAGCACGAGCAATCGGCGTCGCCCCCGGCACTAAATCAATTTTAAACTCGACTTGTCTCTCCGGTGGCAAACCGGGCAAGTCATCGGGAAATACCTCGGGGAATTCCCGAATAATCTTGACATTATCCATTGACTTCTTTTCCTTTCGGCCATCTAACACATATGCAATAAACGATGCACAACCTTTCGATATACTTTTCCTCGCCTTAATGGCAGTAACCACATTAGGCATGTGATGTCGTTTCTCCCCATACACATACACCTTCTCATTCTCGGGTGTCCTAATCGACACTATTTTCTTTCCACACAAAATCTTGGCTTGGTGCATACCCAACCAATCCATACCGATAACCACATCAAACGCCCTAATTCCCATGGGCAACAAATCCACCTTAAACTTTCTACCGTCTATTTCTATTTCACAATTTCTATAAATACATTCAACCATAGACGTTTTCCCGTCGGCTACTTCTATCTCATAAACCTCATCTAACATGTCGGACGGTACATTCAATTTACAACCAAATTCATAAGATACAAACGAATAGTTGGAACCCGAATCAAATAAAATATGAGTTGGCAAGGAGTTAATGAATAGAATACCTGACACCACATCGTGTGCCTCCTTCGCCTCCTCCCGAGTAAGTTGGAAGGATCGCCCCTTCACCTTCGCCGGTTCCACTTTCTTTTGAGCCGTGGACACCATCGACTCGATTCCCTTCTTTGGGCACACATTGATATAGTGCCCCTTTTCGTGGCACGAGAAACACTCGATCTCGGCCAAAGATTTAGACTTGCATTCTCGGGCCATATGCCCCGGCTTCCCACAATTGTAACAATTCTTCGACTCCCCTCGGCACATGCCGGCATGAGTCTTCCCGCACTTCTTACACGTACCAACACTACCTTGCTTAGAGAAGCTCGAAGTGAACTTCCCCTTCTTATAAGTACCCGAGCCACTCTCGGCTTTTCTCTTCTCGCCCACATGGGCCCTTTCGGCAACACGTGCCTCATTTACCTCCTCAACACTCCGGGCGGCACTAATAGCTTCATCAAGTGAAACCGCCCTCTTCACTTCCAATTGGTAGTCCCACGGTAACCCACTAGCATACCGGACCACCCTCAACCTCTCATCCGAGTAGGTTCTAGCAACAAACGGGAGTAATCCCGTGAACTCCCTAGAGTATTCTTCGATTGACATATCGCCCTTTTTGAGGGTCACGAACTTCTCGTGCATTTTCTCCAAATCCCTTTCGGGACAAAATTTCTTTTTCAATCTCGCGGTGAATTCATCCCACGACATCTTCTCCACCACCTCCTTCCCGAGGGTCTCATACACAATATCCCACCAAACCATCGCATCTTCTTTTAACAATTGGGACGCGTACGTCACCATATCAACATCCTTACACTTGCTACTTCCGATAACCCTCTCGGTCTCTCGGATCCACCTCATCGTTATTTTCGGGTCCGAACTACCCGTATACACATTTGGCTTACAAGCCATGAAGGATTTAAACGAACAACCTTCTTTCACAATGGGCCTAGCCCTAGCATCACTTTGGCCACCCGTGGAGGACTTTCCTTCCCCGGTGCCACTACCCCCGGTTCTCTCTTCCGATTTAGCTTCGGATTCACGGTCTCCACCCGACCTTTCACGGTCTCCAATAATTCGGTGCACTTCCTCGGCCACCGTTCCCTTGATTTGGTCGATAATAGTTTGGAGATCCGCCATGGTCACCGGAGTTCTATTAGCTCCGACCTCCGACTCATCAACCCGATGCATTGACGGTTGACTTTCTTGCTCATCCACCCTCTCAACAGGAGGTACTTCCTCCTCACGGCCCTCCGGGGCTTTACCACTTCTACGTGTGGTCACCATTTTCTTTCGATCAAGACTATACGAAAGACATTAAACATTTAGTACCTTGTGTACAACCCATTAGTCGCATAAGACTCAATATCCAAAATCATATCGAATTCATCGGTCCCCTAGGTTCAACCCTAAACTTAATATAAAGTCTCAAGGTCAACCTATGATCTTAAGGAATCTCACATTCATAATGCTACAGTCTAAGACTAGGATGGTCATCCAACCTAATTCACTTAAACTATAGCTCTGATACCAAGTTGTAACACCTCAAAGTTAATGCCAAATACTGGCCAAAATAAAACATTTTTATAAATAGAAGAACATCCCCAATTTAGATTTACAAAAACCTTGGTATGAAATCAGAGTATAAAAGTAGGTGTTACAAAATAGATCATCACCAAGCTAAGACTAAATCCAATCTAGTGTTCTTCTATTCTAGGTCCCGCATCTCTATCCATGCGTACCTAAACCTTCGATCCCGAACCTGAGTACATAGCAAAACAACCAAGGAGTACGTGAGACAAAAACGTCTCGTGAGCTACATGGGTTTAGACCCCAAGGTTAATAATAATAACCTAATGACAAACAACAAACACGTAAGCAATCACCCATCTATCTAGTCACCCTATTGTGACTCTAATACCTTGCTTTCCTAGCAATCATACCTAGTTGTCGAGACATCCCCAACCAACTAGAACCACGTTAACTTATTAACCGGGGATCCCCCGCATTAACAAGCTTCAAGGTAAAGGCAAGAGGGAATCGCCCAATCTACCAATACATGCCTTACTCGCCGGACTACTTCCAGTTAGCAAGACTACTATCATGGAATGGGCCGATGGGGATCCGCCCAAATGCTCCCCATTCCATACCTCATGACCGGGGATCCCCCGAATCATCACGTCATCTCACCATATCATAACTCGATGGTTATGTCAATCTAGCTCTCGGCTATCACGTCTATCATCAAACAAGTTAGTTCAATACTATCATCGGTATAACTAACTACCAACTACTAGTCTACACAATTAAGCAAATAGACCATAACACAAGTAATAAAAAAATGTATTTCATAGGCTATGTACTCAGTAAAGTCCACACGTACTCACCTTAGCAATAAAGATGCTTTAACCGTATTCTTTCCGCCGGTTCCTTGCTCACAAATTGTCCACTTCAACACTTCACCGAATGTCTAAAACAATTATCACAACAAGATTATCAACACAAACTACTACCAATGTGTTCATCTACCTCTAGATAACACCCATCAATCCATTTCCCCCAATTATGGTGATTTACCAAACCCTAGGTTTAACCAACCCTTAAGATTCTTACAAATCGAAATCATACACTTGTTTTCCTTGTTAATATACCATCTATTAAGTGTATACACCATTTATATCACCATAACTCATACCCCAAGAACTAGGGTTTCAACCCCAAGCTTCTAAATCCATAGATCTAAAGCTACAACTACAAAGGATTGAAGATATACCTTTAATCTTCCACTAGGAGTGAAGAATCACGAGATTTGACCAAGAATTCGGCTCCAAACGATGCTTTTCACTCAAAAACGTTCACACACATGAAGAGAGAAAACTAGGGTTTTTGGAAATGCATTTATGGCTGAAAACCCCAATTTAATGCACTGGTCGGAAGGGCTCGTGCCCCGCTCGTGCCGAGCTCGCGCCGCAAAAGGACGCGGGTCTTCCCGCTGGTCGCCGCTTTATACCAGACTTCGCGCCCAGCTCGCGCCTGGCTCGCGCCGCGAAGTCGACGCGAAGTCGACGCGACTTTCTCGCGTTTCAGCTCTGGTCCCTCTGCTCAACCTCGCGTTTCGCTCGCGCCAGGCTCGCGCCGCGAGCCTGCCTTTGCAGCGGGGCTGCACTTTTCGGTCTAGGTTTCAACCCGGTTTCGCCCATAACTCTCTCATACGGACTCCAAACGACACGAAACCAATTCCTACGGTTTTAATATGATTTATCCATAGTTATCATATTTTTATTTATTTTATTTATTTACAAATTTCGGGTCGTTACAACTATCTACCCCTTAAGAAGATTCCGTCCTCGGAATCTCATCATAGTTCACGAAATTCGGGTACCTCTTCCGAATCTCGTCCTTGACTTCCCAAGTCAAATTCGGCCCAAGTGAATGCTTCCACTTGACCAATACCAACTCGATCTCCTTATTCCGAAGCTTCTTTGTTTTCGTCTCTAATATAGCTTCGGGCTCTTCAATCAACCGATTCGGGCCGTCAACCCGCAACTCTTGCAATGGAATAATATTCTCAACTTCCCCGATAAACTTCTTCAAATAACTCACGTGAAAGGTGTCATGCACACCTTGAAGCTCGGGTGGAAGTTCCAACTTAAAAGCTTGAAGCCCGACCCGTTTCAGTATTTTAAACGGTCCAACGTACCTTGGGCTTAACTTTCCTTTCTTACCAAACCGCATTACACCTTTCCAAGGTGACACTTTCAACATGACCATATCGCCGACATCCATGTCGTATGGCCTTTTCTTCAAACCCGAATAACTTCGTTGTCTATCTTGGGCGACTTTCATGTTGGTTTGAATAATACCGATCTTCTCATTTGTCACTCTTACGATCTCGGGACCCGTGAGTTTCGTCTCTCCCGCTTCCAACCAACAAGATGGAGTTCTACATTTTCTTCCATACAACGCCTCATAAGGCGGCATCTTGATAGTCGAGTGATAGCTATTATTATACGAGAATTCGACTAACGGTAAATGTTCATCCCATTTACCACCGAAATCTAACACACACGATCTCAACATATATTCAACCGTTTGAATTGTTCTTTCACTTTGACTGTCGGTTTGCGGGTGATAAGCCGTGCTCAACCGTAACTTTGTACCCAACTCTTCTTGTAATGACCGCCAAAATCTCAAGGTGAACCTCGCGTCTCTATCGGACACAATCGATAACGGAACCCCGTGGAGTCGAACCACCTCATCAACATACAACTTAGCCAATTTTCAAGTGGCAATGTTTCCCGAATTGCTAGAAATAACGCACTCTTGGTCAACCGGTTAACTATGACCCAAATGGCATCGTGACCTCTACTCGTCTTCGGTAAACCCACTATGAAATCCATAGTTATATCTTCCCACTTCCCGGCCGGCACAACCAATGATTGAGCTACTCCATACGGTACTTGATGCTCGGCTTTCACTTGTGCACACGTGGCACACTTAGAGATATACTTGGCCACTCTCGCCTTCATTCCGGGCCACCAATAAACCCGTTTCATATCTTGGTACGTCTTTGTACTTCCCGGGTGAATTGAATACTTTGACTTGTGCACATCATACAACAATTCTTTTCGGATACCCCCGAATTTAGGAACCCAAATACGACCGCCTACGGTCTTCAACCCTTGTGCATTTTCAAGAAAATGTTGGTTCTTACCTAATCGTTCTTGTCTTAACTCATCTCTTCCCATAACTTCTCGTTGGGCATTCTTGATCCTTTCGATAATACTCGAGACGACTTCTATACGTGATAAAATTCCTCGGTTCGGTTTTTCATAAACTTTTCGGCTCAAGGCGTCGGCCACTACATTAGCCTTTCCCGCGTGATACACAATCTCACAATCATAATCGGCAATCAACTCGATCCACCTTCTTTGTCGCATATTAAGATCTTTTTGAGTAAACACGTATTGTAGACTTTTATGATCCGTGTACAACGTACACCGTGTACCATACAAATAATGCCTCCACAATTTCAAGGCAAAAATAATCGCCGCCAATTCCAAGTCGTGTGTCGTGTACCTTAATTCCGCATTCTTCAATTGTCGCGAGGCATACGCGATCACTTTACCTCTTTGCATCAACACACAACCGAGCCCTTGATTCGACGCATCACTATAAACCACAAAATCCTCCATACCATCCGGTAACGTAAGGATCGGCGCGTTACATAACTTTTCTTTTAACAACTTAAACGCCTCTTCTTGCTTCTTTTCCCACACAAACTTTTCACTTTTTCTCGTTAACTTCGTGAGTGGAATCGCGATTCTCGAGAAGTCTTGTATAAATCTTCGGTAATAACCGGCTAGCCCAAGAAAACTTCTAACCTCGGTAGGAGTCCTCGGAGGCTCCCAATTTGACACCGCTTCAATCTTGGACGGATCAACCTTAATACCATCACACGTCACCACGTGACCTAAGAATTGTACTTCCCGCAACCAAAATTCACACTTTGAAAATTTTGCATACAACTTCTCCCGTTTCAACACGTCTTGAACGAGCCTCAAATGACCTTCGTGTTCTTCTTCGGTTTCCGAATAAATCAAAATGTCGTCAATAAACACGATCAAAAACTTATCAAGAAACGGTTTACAAACCCGATTCATCAAATCCATAAAAATAGCCGGTGCGTTGGTAAGACCAAACGGCATCACTAGAAATTCATAATGACCATAACGTGTACGGAAAGCCGTCTTCTCGGTATCGCCTTCTTTCACCCGAACTTGGTGATAACCCGACCTCAAATCGATCTTTGAGAAATAACTAGCACCTTGCAATTGGTCGAATAAGTCGTCAATCCTCGGCAACGGGTAACGGTTCTTAATAGTTACCTTATTCAACTCTCGGTAGTCAATACACATTCTCATCGAACCGTCTTTCTTTTTAACAAATAACACCGGTGCACCCCACGGTGACGAACTCGGACGAATAAAACCTTTATCTAACAATTCTTGCAATTGGGTCATCAATTCCCGCATCTCAGTGGGAGCTAAATGATATGGAGCACGAGCAATCGGCGTCGCCCCCGGCACTAAATCAATTTTAAACTCGACTTGTCTCTCCGGTGGCAAACCGGGCAAGTCATCGGGAAATACCTCGGGGAATTCCCGAATAATCTTGACATTATCCATTGACTTCTTTTCCTTTCGGCCATCTAACACATATGCAATAAACGATGCACAACCTTTCGATATACTTTTCCTCGCCTTAATGGCAGTAACCACATTAGGCATGTGATGTCGTTTCTCCCCATACACATACACCTTCTCATTCTCGGGTGTCCTAATCGACACTATTTTCTTTCCACACAAAATCTTGGCTTGGTGCATACCCAACCAATCCATACCGATAACCACATCAAACGCCCTAATTCCCATGGGCAACAAATCCACCTTAAACTTTCTACCGTCTATTTCTATTTCACAATTTCTATAAATACATTCAACCATAGACGTTTTCCCGTCGGCTACTTCTATCTCATAAACCTCATCTAACATGTCGGACGGTACATTCAATTTACAACCAAATTCATAAGATACAAACGAATAGTTGGAACCCGAATCAAATAAAATATGAGTTGGCAAGGAGTTAATGAATAGAATACCTGACACCACATCGTGTGCCTCCTTCGCCTCCTCCCGAGTAAGTTGGAAGGATCGCCCCTTCACCTTCGCCGGTTCCACTTTCTTTTGAGCCGTGGACACCATCGACTCGATTCCCTTCTTTGGGCACACATTGATATAGTGCCCCTTTTCGTGGCACGAGAAACACTCGATCTCGGCCAAAGATTTAGACTTGCATTCTCGGGCCATATGCCCCGGCTTCCCACAATTGTAACAATTCTTCGACTCCCCTCGGCACATGCCGGCATGAGTCTTCCCGCACTTCTTACACGTACCAACACTACCTTGCTTAGAGAAGCTCGAAGTGAACTTCCCCTTCTTATAAGTACCCGAGCCACTCTCGGCTTTTCTCTTCTCGCCCACATGGGCCCTTTCGGCAACACGTGCCTCATTTACCTCCTCAACACTCCGGGCGGCACTAATAGCTTCATCAAGTGAAACCGCCCTCTTCACTTCCAATTGGTAGTCCCACGGTAACCCACTAGCATACCGGACCACCCTCAACCTCTCATCCGAGTAGGTTCTAGCAACAAACGGGAGTAATCCCGTGAACTCCCTAGAGTATTCTTCGATTGACATATCGCCCTTTTTGAGGGTCACGAACTTCTCGTGCATTTTCTCCAAATCCCTTTCGGGACAAAATTTCTTTTTCAATCTCGCGGTGAATTCATCCCACGACATCTTCTCCACCACCTCCTTCCCGAGGGTCTCATACACAATATCCCACCAAACCATCGCATCTTCTTTTAACAATTGGGACGCGTACGTCACCATATCAACATCCTTACACTTGCTACTTCCGATAACCCTCTCGGTCTCTCGGATCCACCTCATCGTTATTTTCGGGTCCGAACTACCCGTATACACATTTGGCTTACAAGCCATGAAGGATTTAAACGAACAACCTTCTTTCACAATGGGCCTAGCCCTAGCATCACTTTGGCCACCCGTGGAGGACTTTCCTTCCCCGGTGCCACTACCCCCGGTTCTCTCTTCCGATTTAGCTTCGGATTCACGGTCTCCACCCGACCTTTCACGGTCTCCAATAATTCGGTGCACTTCCTCGGCCACCGTTCCCTTGATTTGGTCGATAATAGTTTGGAGATCCGCCATGGTCACCGGAGTTCTATTAGCTCCGACCTCCGACTCATCAACCCGATGCATTGACGGTTGACTTTCTTGCTCATCCACCCTCTCAACAGGAGGTACTTCCTCCTCACGGCCCTCCGGGGCTTTACCACTTCTACGTGTGGTCACCATTTTCTTTCGATCAAGACTATACGAAAGACATTAAACATTTAGTACCTTGTGTACAACCCATTAGTCGCATAAGACTCAATATCCAAAATCATATCGAATTCATCGGTCCCCTAGGTTCAACCCTAAACTTAATATAAAGTCTCAAGGTCAACCTATGATCTTAAGGAATCTCACATTCATAATGCTACAGTCTAAGACTAGGATGGTCATCCAACCTAATTCACTTAAACTATAGCTCTGATACCAAGTTGTAACACCTCAAATTTAATGCCAAATACTGGCCAAAATAAAACATTTTTATAAATAGAAGAACATCCCCAATTTAGATTTACAAAAACCTTGGTATGAAATCAGAGTATAAAAGTAGGTGTTACAAAATAGATCATCACCAAGCTAAGACTAAATCCAATCTAGTGTTCTTCTATTCTAGGTCCCGCATCTCTATCCATGCGTACCTAAACCTTCGATCCCGAACCTGAGTACATAGCAAAACAACCAAGGAGTACGTGAGACAAAAACGTCTCGTGAGCTACATGGGTTTAGACCCCAAGGTTAATAATAATAACCTAATGACAAACAACAAACACGTAAGCAATCACCCATCTATCTAGTCACCCTATTGTGACTCTAATACCTTGCTTTCCTAGCAATCATACCTAGTTGTCGAGACATCCCCAACCAACTAGAACCACGTTAACTTATTAACCGGGGATCCCCCGCATTAACAAGCTTCAAGGTAAAGGCAAGAGGGAATCGCCCAATCTACCAATACCTGCCTTACTCGACGGACTACTTCCAGTTAGCAAGACTACTATCATGGAATGGGCCGATGGGGATCCGCCCAAATGCTCCCCATTCCATACCTCATGACCGGGGATCCCCCGAATCATCACGTCATCTCACCATATCATAACTCGATGGTTATGTCAATCTAGCTCTCGGCTATCACGTCTATCATCAAACAAGTTAGTTCAATACTATCATCGGTATAACTAACTACCAACTACTAGTCTACACAATTAAGCAAATAGACCATAACACAAGTAATAAAAAAATGTATTTCATAGGCTATGTACTCAGTAAAGTCCACACGTACTCACCTTAGCAATAAAGATGCTTTAACCGTATTCTTTCCGCCGGTTCCTTGCTCACAAATTGTCCACTTCAACACTTCACCGAATGTCTAAAACAATTATCACAACAAGATTATCAACACAAACTACTACCAATGTGTTCATCTACCTCTAGATAACACCCATCAATCCATTTCCCCCAATTATGGTGATTTACCAAACCCTAGGTTTAACCAACCCTTAAGATTCTTACAAATCGAAATCATACACTTGTTTTCCTTGTTAATATACCATCTATTAAGTGTATACACCATTTATATCACCATAACTCATACCCCAAGAACTAGGGTTTCAACCCCAAGCTTCTAAATCCATAGATCTAAAGCTACAACTACAAAGGATTGAAGATATACCTTTAATCTTCCACTAGGAGTGAAGAATCACGAGATTTGACCAAGAATTCGGCTCCAAACGATGCTTTTCACTCAAAAACGTTCACACACATGAAGAGAGAAAACTAGGGTTTTTGGAAATGCATTTATGGCTGAAAACCCCAATTTAATGCACTGGTCGGAAGGGCTCGTGCCCCGCTCGTGCCGAGCTCGCGCCGCAAAAGGACGCGGGTCTTCCCGCTGGTCGCCGCTTTATACCAGACTTCGCGCCCAGCTCGCGCCTGGCTCGCGCCGCGAAGTCGACGCGAAGTCGACGCGACTTTCTCGCGTTTCAGCTCTGGTCCCTCTGCTCAACCTCGCGTTTCGCTCGCGCCAGGCTCGCGCCGCGAGCCTGCCTTTGCAGCGGGGCTGCACTTTTCGGTCTAGGTTTCAACCCGGTTTCGCCCATAACTCTCTCATACGGACTCCAAACGACACGAAACCAATTCCTACGGTTTTAATATGATTTATCCATAATTATCATATTTTTATTTATTTTATTTATTTACAAATTTCGGGTCGTTACACATCGAATGCATTTGGGTTATTGGACCTTAATAGGTCGAAATGAAATGAAATGAAATGAACTTCGAAATGAAATGAAATGAAATGAAATGAAATGGGCTTGGGTTAGGCTTATTGGGCCTTGATTGGGCCTAATGGGCTTAATGGGCCTAAATGAGCTTAATGGGCCACTAGGTTGGGCCACTTGGGCCTCTTATTGGGCTTAGATCCACTTACATTGGGCCATGGATTGGGCTTGGCCCAATTGGGTTCGGTTTGGTTAGGAATGGGCCAAAGGTTTGGGCTTTGGTCCAAATGGGCTTGGATACTAATGGGCCAACTAAGGTTTGGGCCCGATGGACTAAAATAGATTGATATGGGCCAAGTACGGGCCTTGGCCCGATTGGGTATTCGGGTTTGGGTTGATCGGTTGGGTCAAGATCCGGCCTTGACCCTGTTTGACTTATTAGTCACGTTGGTCAAAATTAGTCAACAAAAGTCAACACTTGGGTTCTAGATTTCGGCTAGGGTTTAGGGTATACTATAATTCGGTCAACCAAAGTCAACTACGGTCAATCTAGCTATCGTATGGTCAAATAGTCAACCCTAAAGTCAACTAGGGTTAGGGTTCGGTCTAGGGTTGGCCGAAGGCCGAAACCCTACGGTTTTGTGTTCTAGGTCGAGTCTAGATCGGCTTGGTTCGAGGTTTAGGGGTCTAGATCGGGTCTATAGCTCTAGATCTAGGGTGTTTCGGTCATAACTAGCAAGATCTAGGGTTCGAGTATGAGATATAGGGTTCGAATAATCAACAACATGAATTAATGATCAAGGGTGATGCATGCTACGGTTTCAAGGGTGTTAGGGTTCATACCGAGACCAAATGGCCTTGGCCATGGTCTCGGGTTCAAGTTAAAGGCTGAATAAACAAAATAGAACAAGCAAAACAAAGGATAAATCGGTATACCTTGGATCGAACGAACGGAATCAAGAACAACACCAAGGGGCTTTGGGTTTGCTTGCTTTGAACACGAACGGAGGAATGGTGATGCTTGGGGTTTGCTTGGCCGAATAGGGAGAACAAAGGGGATTAGAGTTCGGTGTTATGGGATTTATGTAGGGGGAGATTTAGGGTTTAGAAGGAGTATTATAGTCCAAGTAGGACTCTATCAAGTTATGGATGGATAAGAGTTTAAGTCTTTGGATAAGAACAAACAATTAGAGCACATGGCCAACACCACAAGGGTGTTTCGGCCAAAGGAAGGTCACGAGCAAGGTGTAGGCCGGCCACATGAGTGGTCGGTCTAGGTTCGAGTCACGTTTAAATTAATTTGTAACGTTTAATGTTTAACCGGTAAAAATTACTATTTTTGAAATGTTTTAAGCTCAATGTGTCACCATAAGTAAATAAAATGTTGTGTTGACTAAAATAATCAAACACTAATGTATGGTGTAAAATATGTACGTTTGTTGTGTATAAGGAATGCCAAAAATAGAAATGTCTAAAAATAGAAACTTTCTAAATAAGGAAAGTTCTACAAATGAAATGAAGTTACATACCAGAAATATCGAGTTGTCACATTCTCCCCTGGTTGAAGATATTTCGTCCCGAAATTTAAGACGAAGCACGAACAGGAGAGACAACGAGAAATAGATGAGGATATTTCTTTCGCATCTGGTCCTCACGTTCCCACGTGAATTCAGGACCTCTTTTGGAGTTCCACCTGACTTTAACAATTTTGATCTTGCTTCTTCGCAACTTTTGCTCTTTCCAGTCAGATATCTCGATTGGTTCCTCAGTGAAATGGAGTTTGTCGTCGATAATAATTTCTTCAGTAGGAACGATAAGCGAAGGATCATGAATAAACTTCTTCATATTAGAAACATGAAAAGTGTTGTGAACATTGCTGAGCTCATTAGGAAGACGAAGGCGATAAGCAACAGCACCGATTCTTTCAAGAATCTCGAATGGTCCAACATAACGAGGACTGAGCTTTCCTTTCTTACCAAAACGTACAACACCTTTCCAAGGTGCTACTTTTAGCAAAACATGGTCGCCAACAGCGAACTCTAAAGGCTTTCGACGATTATCAGCATAACTCTTTTGTCGATCTCTTGCAGCCTTGATACGATCTTTGATCTTGAAAATCTTGTCAGTCGTTTCTTGTAGAATCTCAGGACCAGTAATCTGACGATCACCAATTTCAATCCAACAAAGTGGCGAACGACACTTTCTTCCATAAAGGGCTTCAAACGGTGCGGCCTTAGTAGTTGTATGATAACTATTATTATACGAGAACTCAGCTAAAGGGAGATGAGAATCCCAACTTCCACCAAAATCAATAAGACATGCTCTCAGCATGTCTTCCAAAGTTTGAATTGTTCTTTCAGTGTGACCATCGGTTTGGGGATGATAGGCAATACTCATATCGAGACGAGTACCGAGAGATTTTTGCAATGATTGCCAAAAACGAGATATAAAGCGACTATCACGATCAGAGATGATCGCAATTGGCACACCATGTCGAGATACGACTTCCTTTAAATAGATTCTTGTTAACTTCTCCATTTGATCAGTTTCTTTAATTGGAATGAAATGAGCTGATTTGGTCAATCGATCAACAATTACCCAAATTGTATCATGACCATTAGATGTTCGAGGTAATTTAGTTATAAAATCCATAGAGATTTCTTCCCATTTCCATTCAGGGATCTCTGGCTGTTGTAGAAGACCGGAAGGCTTCTGATTCTCTGCTTTCACTCTAGCGCAAGTTAAACATTTGCTGACATAAACCGCGATCTCTTTCTTCATATTTGGCCACCAATATAACTCTTTGACATCTTTATACATTTTGTTGGCACCAGGATGAATTGAATATTTGGATCGGTGAGCTTCATTCAAGATGACGTTGCGAACACTTCCAAAATTAGGAACCCATAAACGATCCATGAAATAAAGAGTTCCATCCACCTTTGCTTCTAACTGCTTCTCCATACCACGCAAAGCTTCACTTTTGATGTTCTCTACCTTCAAGGCTTCAGTTTGGAATTCATGAACTTGGGAAGATAGATTAGAATGAACAGAGATTGGAAGGGCTCGAACACGACGAGGTTTAGGTTGCTCTTTCCGACTTAAGGCATCTGCTACAACATTAGCCTTCCCAGGATGATACTTAATCTCACATTCATAGTCCTTCATCAACTCTATCCACCTACGCTGTCTCATGTTGAGATCTTTCTGATTGAAGATATGTTGTAAACTCTAGTGATCGGTGAATATTGTGCACTTGGTACCGTAGAGGTAATGTCTCCAAATCTTCAATGCGAATATAACGGCACCCAACTCAAGATCATGAGTTGTATAATTCTTCTCGTGGTTCTTCAGTTGTCGAGAGGCATAGGCGATCACTTTGTCATGTTGCATCAATACACAACCTATCCCTTGGTGCGAAGCATCACAGTACACCACGAAATTATCGGTTCCTTCAGGGAGAGATAGAATCGGAGCAGAACATAATTTAGATTTTAGAGATTGGAAGGCTGATTCTTGCTTTTCACCCCAGACAAATTTCTCATCCTTATGTGTTAACACTGTTAAATCCTTTGCAATCTTCGAGAAATTTTCTATGAATCTTCTATAGTAACCAGCAAGACCAAGGAATTGTCTTACTTCAGTTGGGGTCTTCGGAGCTTCCCAATTCTTTATAGCTTCTATCTTCGCAGGATCAACGTGAATACCTTCTTCGTTGATAATATGACCCAGAAATTGGACTTCACGCAACCAAAATTCACACTTGGACAACTTGACGTACAACTTCTCTTTCTCCAACAACTCAAGAATGATTCTTAAGTGCTCTTCATGCTCTTCTCTCGAATGTGAATAGATAAGAATATCATCTATGAAGACGATAACGAATTTGTCGAGATATTGCTTGCACACTCTGTTCATGAGATCCATAAACACAGCAGGTGCATTGGTCAAACCAAATGGCATTACCAAAAATTCGTAATGACCATAGCGAGTTCTAAAAGCAGTCTTGGGAACATCTTCATCACGAACTTTTAACTGATGGTAGCCTGAACGAAGATCGATTTTGGAATAGAAACTCGATCCTTGGAGTTGATCGAATAGATCATCAATACGGGGAAGAGGATATCGATTCTTAATTGTTACTTTGTTCAATTCACGATAGTCAATGCACATTCTCATTGAACCATCTTTCTTTTTAACGAAGAGGACCGGAGCTCCCCAGAGTGAGAAACTCGGTCGAATGAAACCAAGATCAAGAAGTTCTTGTAATTGCGATGAAAGTTCTTGCATTTCAGACGGTGCAAGACGATAAGAAGAACGCGCAATAGGTGCGGCTCCTGGAATCAGATCAATACGAAATTCGACTTGTCTCTGAGGCGGCAGTCCAGAAAATTCACTAGGAAATACACCAGGAAATTCACGAACAATAGGAATGTCCTCAATCTTACGATCTTTGGACTTTGTGTCAACGACATGAGCAAGAAAGGCTTGGCATCCTTTACGAAGATATTTTTGAGCTTTCATAGAAGTTATGATTTTTATGTTTTTGTTTCTTTGTTCACCTTGAATTATTACAGTTTCTGTTTTGGATAAGGGAATTCGGATTTGTTTGGTGTAACATATTATTTCAGCACGGTTTTTAGACAACCAATCCATCCCTATGACGATATCAAAACTACCTAGCTCTACAGGCACAAGGTCTATATCAAAAATGTGATCATCTAGGTCAAGCTTACAACCTTTAAAAACTTCACTAGACCTAACAACTTTGCCATTTGCTAACTCGATTTCATAATTCACTTTCAAACGATCAGGATTCAAATTTAAGAAACTTTTAAAGTCGGTCGATACGAAACTCAAGTCGGCTCCCGAATCAAATAAAATAGAAGCAAAATGATTGTTGACGATAAACGTACCAGTGACGGTATCAGGATTTTCACGAGCTTCTGGAGCATTCATAACAAATGCACGACCACGACCATTTTGACGATCATTGTTGTTGTTGGCATTGCGATTGTTGTTGCGATTGTTGTTACGATTGCCATTGTTGTTGTTGTTGCCATTCAGGTTGTTGTTGTTCTGAAGTTTAGGGCAACGATTACGATAGTGGTTAGGATCACCACACTCGTAGCAGACAGGATTCTTAGGAGGATTGTTGGACGAACACTTTCTGAAATTATGACCCCAGCGGTCACACTTGAAGCACTTCTCACACTGACCACCATGATGCCAGTTACATCTGTTACACAGGGGCTTGCTTCCAGCATAGGACTTAGATTCTGAATTTGATTGATTGTTGTTCTGAGTAGAGGCAGCATAATTCTTAGTCTTTTGATATTTGTTCCCTTTTTGATCACGCTTGTTGTCATAGGAACGCTTTCCATTTTCATTGCTCACATTATCAGTAGATTAGCTAGACACGACTAGCTTGTCTTTGAACGATCCACTTCTCATTGCATCATCAGTCAACCTTGTTGCACGATTCACAGCATCTTCAAATGTTGTCGGTTCAGAAGCAATAACATGAGTACGAATAAGATCATGAAGACCTTGAAGATACTTTTCAATACGCTTGAATTCAGGAGAAACCATATGAGGAACGAGACGAGCGAGTTCTTGAAATTTAGTCGTGTAGGTAACAATATCAGATCCAACCATGGACAGATTCCATAGTTCCACTTACACTTTTTGTAGCTCTCTCCTTGGACAAAACTTCTGAGTCAACTGATCCTTGAATGTATCCCAAGTCATAGCATCAACAGTTGCACGACCTAAGACTTGCACTTGAGAATTCCACCAAGACAACGCTTCCTTGGACAATGTACTAGCAGCAAACTTCGTCATATTCTCAGGGGCACACTGAATGACACTGAAAATGGATTCCACCTTCTCAATCCAGTGGATGATAGCAATAGCACCTTCAGATCCAGAGTAGGTCGGAGGATGACAGGACGTAAAGGTCTTATATGACTGACCTTGACGATTGGGATCTGAAGTTTAAACAAATAAGGAAAGAATATGAACAATAGGTTAAAATATAATGGAAAGTAAATGAATCTTCTTTTGTGGAGTCGAATAATATACCGTTATTTCCCACATTAGATGCACCAGCGGCATTTCCTCTTGCAGCGTTCATTTGAGCCATTGCTTCAGCGATTCGGCGTTCCACCATTTGTTCGACAGTCTCAGCGTTTCCTCCTCGAGCCATTGATGAATTGCTGATACAAATAATACGATTTAAATAAAGAATTTAGAAAAGAATAGTATAGGAGGACTATAAAGGAAATATACTTATAATAAGGATCAAAGAATAGATATACAATAGACGTAATAGTAGTAGTAGACGTAGATATAAATAGTCGTAATTATAGTAGTAGTAGTAGAGACGTATAGAAAATACAATTTATAAGAACAATAGAAATTACTAAAATATCACTTTATTAAACACATTCCTAATACATAATAGTTTTAAAACTTGGGCACATACGCCAATACTAAAGAACAAAAATACTAAAATAGCTAAACATAAAATCTAATAATAGTAATAGAAAACAAATATAGACGATATGTAGATGACTATTCATCTTCCTCTGGCTCAGAGTCTTCCATAGGCTCTGACTCTTCTTCTGGTTCTTCCTCTGGTTCTGATTCTTCTTCGGGCTCAGAGTCTTCTTCAGGCTCTGATTCTGATATCACTTCTGGCTCTGGTTCTCGACGTCGTGGAGTTTTTGGAGCAACATCACGCTTGGGTTTAGCAGGCGAACATAGATAAATAAGGCCGCCCTCACGCTTACGATAGACAATAGGAAGCTGACCACGAGCTGGAGTAGGAGGTCCATTAGGAATAATAGGAAAGGGACGTCTTCTTGGGCGACGATGCCATGGGACAACCGAAGGTTGTACCACTGCTGGCACTGGAGCAACAGGCACTGGGACTACTGGGACAGCAGCACCACGATCACTATTGGAATCAGACGAAATATCCAGGACACTAGCAGGCGACATTCTACTAAACACGACGCATAAAAATTTTATTAGATTAGGAAAACTTAAGGCTCGCTGACGAATACTAACTATAACACTAAGGCAATACTAACTAAGGCAAATGTTCTAAACTAAGAACAATGGAACTTCAGGATATGAGACTGAGCATGCCATGATTATTTTGATTTTATAAAAGTGTTTGTTTTTCCCAAAAATCTTTTGTAGTTATAGACTAGGCTTGCTAATTCACTATAACTTAAGCTCTGATACCACTTTGTCACACCCCGCCAAAAATGAGTTTTACTTCATTTAAAATGTTTTGCGGAAGAACGAGGGTGTAACGTTCATGACAACATAGCAAAAATTAAGTAAACAAACAACCATGCAATAATGAAAAATAAAGGTTTGTTTCACTTTCCAAAAGTAGAAAGTTCCAAAAATAGTAAGTTTCCTAAAATAGAAATTGTGTTGAAATGAAATGATTGTTCGTAAACTTAATGTTTTAATCATGGCTCACGACAATCCCAATGCTCATATCCTCCAAACTCCACTGCACCTAATTACCTGGAAAAACATAAATAGTAAACGGGTCAACAATAATGTTGAGTGAATCCACAGGGTTAAAGTAAAGAGTAAAGTAAAGTAAAGTAAAGTGTTTTGCTACTCAAAATGTTTGTTATGAAAATGGTTTATGACTGAAAAATGTATAAGGTTCAACACTCATATGATATGAGAAGTAAATATGAAAAGTGAAGTGTAATTGTAGAATATCTACAATTACTAGTTATGTTTATGAAAATGTGTTGAACAAGTTGTTATGTTTGACATCGCATGAACTGTTATCCCCAACAGGTAGCTAGTCTATTGAGTTAAAATACCAACCCCTTAGTCCACAATCAACACTTCAACTCCAGTATGTTATGTTATTTTATGGATATACACTCCCGGAGATGTCTTGGATAAACCAAGTAAAGATCTAACGTTTGTTGGGAGGATGAGTGTCAGCCAATAGTACTATCTGCATATACATGGTCTAGATCCACTAGTTAATGATTGCTGGCAACCTTAGTCCGGTATAATAATTGTTTGTCATGCCAATGCGATAATGAAAATGTATAGATGTTGTTGTACAGTCATAGTAAAACAATAGCAGTTGTGTTTATGTTTTCCACCCCAAAGTTTATAAAAATAGTAAAAGAGTAAAGGGGTCTGTGGACTCACCTGGCAAAGCTTAGCGACAAGTACTTAAGACAGAGGAATCCTTTGGAGACTCCTAGCTTCCTAAATAATTTAACTAATGATTAGACTAAGCTAACACAGGAGATTCTATATACGATATACGTTAAGTAATATGTATTTCAATTTATGTTTTGTGACATCGAATGCATTTGGGTTATTGGACCTTAATAGGTCGAAATGAAATGAAATGAAATGAAATGAACTTCGAAATGAAATGAAATGAAATGAAATGAAATGGGCTTGGGTTAGGCTTATTGGGCCTATTGGGCCTAATGGGCTTAATGGGCCACTAGGTTGGGCCACTTAGGCCTCTTATTGGGCTTAGGTCCACTTACATTGGGCCATGGAAAAATTGGGTTCGGTTTGGTTAGGAATGGGCCAAAGGTTTGGGTTTTGGTCCAAATGGGCTTGGATACTAATGGGCCAACTAAGGTTTGGGCCCGATGGACTAAAATATATCGATATGGGCCAAGTACGGGCCTTGGCCCGATTGGGTATTCGGGTTTGGGTTGATCGGTTTGGTCAAGATCCGGCCTTGACCCGGTTTGACTTATTAGTCACATTGGTCAAAATTAGTCAACAAAAGTCAACACTTGGGTTCTAGATTTCGGCTAGGGTTTAGGGTATACTATAATTCGGTCAACCTAAGTCAACTACGGTCAATCTAGCTATCGTATGGTCAAATAGTCAACCCTAAAGTCAACTAGGGTTAGGGTTCGGTCTAGGGTTGGCCGAAGGCCAAAACCCTACGGTTTTGTGTTCTAGGTCGAGTCTAGATGGCTTGGTTCGAGGTTTAGGGGTCTAGATCGGGTCTATAGTTCTAGATCTAGGGTGTTTCGGTCATAACTAGCAAGATCTAGGGTTCGAGTATGAGATCTAGGGTTCGAATAATCAACAACACGAATTAATGATCAAGGGTGATGCATGCTATGGTTTCAAGGGTGTTAGGGTTCATACCGAGACCAAATGTCCTTGGCCATGGTCTCGGGTTCAAGATAAAGGCTGAATAAACAAAATAGAACAAGCAAAACAAAGGATAAATCGGTATACCTTGGATCGAACGAACGGAATCAAGAACAACACCAAGGGGCTTCGGGTTTGCTTGCTTTGAACACAAACGGATGAATGGTGATGCTTGGGGTTTGCTTGTCCGAATAGGGAGAACAAAGGGGATTAGGGTTCGGTGTTATGGGATTTATATAGGGGGAGATTTAGGGTTTAGAAGGAGTATTATAGTCCAAGTAGGACTCTATCAAGTTATGGATGGATAAGAGTTTAAGTCTTTGGATAAGATCAAACAATTAGAGCACATGGTCAACACCACAAGGGTGTTTCGGCCAAGGGAAGGTCACGAGCAAGGTGTAGGCCGGCCACATGAGTGGTCGGTTTAGGTTCGAGTCACGTTTAAATTAATTTGTAACGTTTATTGTTTAACCGGTAAAAATTACTATTTTTGAAATGTTTTAAGCTCAATGTGTCACCATAAGTAAATAAAATGTTGTGTTGACTAAAATAATCAAACACTAATGTACGGTGTAAAATATGTATGTTTGTTGTGTATAAGGAATGCCAAAAATAGAAATGTCTAAAAATATAAACTTTCTAAATAAGGAAAGTTCTAGAAATGAAATGAAGTTACATACCAGAAATATCTAGTTGTCACATAAAACTTGAGGTTGGGTTTAATCATCAATGATTAAACGTGGTGTTGAGTTTATTCATTAATGATCAAACTTTTAGATTGTCTTTAATCATCAATGATAAACTTGATGTGACGATTTTTTTAATCATCGATGATTGAACTAGTCTGAATATTTTAAAAAATGCTCTTTTTTTAATAACAGATGATTAAACTGGTATCCACTAATTTTCAAGTATATCAACATTCTGAACAAAGGAATCATATAAAAAAAACTACAAAACATCAAATTATAACCAATACATTATTTACTAATAATATTTGAATAATAATTCTGTGTATTAGAACCTTAACATATATTTTTCTAACAATTTAAGGATTTATATTCATTTGAGATCTCTTTGATGACATCATTGAACTCATCTTTTCTTTCTACCTCATCCTTTCTTTTCCAAAGTTCTTTAATAATCTGATTTTTGAACCACAAGTCTTCTTTCTTAGTTATCAACCATTTTATACCAACCAAGTGGCTAATAGGAGCTTTCATAAGTTGTTCTTGTGGTAGGAAGCACTCTTTTCCTTCTGAGTCAGTGTACATATATCCAGGCGGATATATTGCATGGCTTTGATCTACGAATTTTAAATTATTAGGTACTTTTTGAATAAATGTATTGAACTCTGAGCAGGCATGAATGCACTCTGGAAGATTATTTATGTAAGCCTTTGACATCACACAGAAGTCTCTATACTCGGATTGTTCCAAGCTTCCTCTTTCATAACATGTGTACATTATAGCATGGATTTCATCATAAACAACCTTTGACTCGGAAGTTCTAGATTGCATATCCAGAATCAACCTAATTAGCTTTTTCCAGTATTGTAACCCAAGATCTTTTGTAGTATTTAATGGAATTCTCAATGGATCTTTTCGGTACAAACCAGTACAAGTAGTCATTATGGTGTCTTCTTCTTGTTGAATTGTAAAATTTTGTACCTCAAAGTTTATAGAGCAAATATCTCTGAATCCTCTTTGGTGCGAATATCTTGGTTTTATGGGCTTTTGAATCCTCTTTTGCTTCTTGTAATTTCTTTTAGCACCAATTTTTGAGTTTATCCATGTAGAAAAAAGAGACGAAGATGGAATCTCAGTTGGAGCAGGCACATCTTCCTTTTTAATGTCGGCAAACTGAATGGTTTGTTGCATTACAGTTTCTGCTTGAGTCCTTTTTGGGATTCGTTGCCCATCATCAGTGTCTGTTATTATTTGAGTATTTTGATCATCTTTTGACTTAGATGATAAATCTACATTTACCCGCGCCCTTTTGAATTTAAATATTGGAATATTATCTTCTGGATCTTCTTCGAGTAAATGTTTTTGAATGTGTTCATTATCATCTGTTGAATCATATGACTTATCTGCTTGTTTTTTTGTTTCTTTTTCCAATTCAGCGGTATATTCCCTTTGAACGAGAGGTTGAGGAACTTTAATTGCAGTTGGTTCTGGTTGAGGTTCATCATCATCAGAGATGGAGATTTCTGGTTTTGTTGGTGATGGAGAGGTTTTGGAGGTATTTTGGGGGTTGGAGGTCGGCATTCTTGTTGTCTTCTATACCTAGTCCTTTCATAAGTTTTTACAAAAGAACTTGAACTCTTCTACCCTTTGGCAGCTTGATCTCCTACAACAATATTACAGGACATGAATAATTATTTTATGGTTAAACTATAAGTTTAAAAAATAATCATATATGATTAAACATTTTTGTGTTTAATCACTAATGATTAATCTTTGACGATGTGTTTAATCATCGATGATTAAACTTTTGGTTTGTGTTTAATCATCGATGATTAAACTAGGATGTGTATGATCCTAAGATGGTTAATCATCAATGATTAATAAAATAAAACAATCATTAATAAAACAAGTCTGTTTTTAAAATCGCAGATTCTGTTTAATCACTTATGATTAAGTTAGTATCACTTTTTAATATTATTTTGGATAATCATCTATGATTAAACAATTCTGTTTAAAATCACAGATTCTGTTTAATCACCTATGATTAAACTAGTAATCTAGTATCAGTTTTTAATATTATGTTGGTTAATCATCGATGATTTTAACTTGGTGTTTTATGTTTAATCATTAATGATTCATCTTTGAAATCGTTTTAATCATCGATGATTAAACTTGGTGTTGTGTTTAATCATTGAAATGCATAAAAAACACTGAATCAATCCATACTTGATGTTGGATGATGATTTCAGATGGAAAAGATGAAGAACAATATTAGGGCTTTTAGAGAGAGAGTAAAGAGATGTTAGAGAGAACAATTGCTGGAAATTGAAAAGTGATTAATGTGCAAAAGTTGGGGAATTAAGGCTTACACTATGGTTTGGCCTTAATTCCCTAGTTAATTAACAGTAATGCTAAACTTAACTAAACTATTATACAATGTTACCATCTACCCCCTAGACTATTCATTACAACATAATTAGTACCTAACAATCTCCCCCTTTGTAACAATAGTCTAGGTTGCATATTTTTGAAGTCTTCCTTGTTTGTAAAGATGGAGCTGAGTGTTAAACCGTTGTGCAGTTTTGTTTGAAGAATCAGCATCAGCTTTTGATCATCGGTGATAGATATACCTTTAATTGGCTTTTCAACCAATAAAAAGTATTCCAGAAGACTTCATGCAAATCGACGGAATGTAGACCCATAGATAGAGCGGTTAGCAGCGGAAGTCCTTTCTCGAAGTTGTGGTGTTTGTCGATTTGCTGCTGATCCTTGGTTCCTGATGTTTGTTGAAGTCGAAGCAGTGCGGAATATTGATATGATTTGGATTTGAATTTTGATCATGTTATTGTAGGGTCGATTTAAATAAATTAATTTTAAAAAGTGAAGCAAACATGTTGTGGACATCTTTGGGAGTGAATTATTGACGAAATTGTTTTCATTTAGCCGTGTTCTTCCATTTTATACTTTAATTTGATTTTCTAAGGAATAATACATCTAATTATAGCCAAATGTTGACTTTTCTATGAGATATAGAGTAATTATCATTTGTTATGGATGTGGAATACTAATAATAGTTTATTTTGGCCTGCAGGCGCGTTTTTTATTAGATGGTACATCAATGTCTTAAGTAAAGTAATAATACTTCTATGTTATCAGTCACATGTATATTATAATTATTTTATTTCAGGTATAAAATAATTAAGGAAGTTGATAATGAAACTTTTTGGGTTGTTTGCGAGCCTTGATTTATTATGTTACCATGTGTGTTTAATACTCAGATACATAATTGTAATTTGCAGATTATTGCTGGTACATTCATGTCTGAAATAAAATAATGATACACCTTGCTGGAAGATTCAAGGATCAATGAACCAATTGCAGTAAAAGAAGATAATAACTGAAATATTTGTTGATGATAAAAAGGACACCAATGAAGAAGTTGTTTTGTACATAAGTGTTGGTCTTAAATGTTAAATGTTAATGCTCGGATACATGGGTGTTGTTTTGTATATGTGTGTTATTGAGTGTTATATGTGCATTTATGTTACTCACTTTTTATAGATACATAAGTGTTTTTTTGTACATAGATGATAACCAATTTTTTTTTTCTTTGTTATATTAAAGTGCTTGTTTGAGTTGGTTAAAATAATCCTACAATGATATAATTGTTTTTTTAAATACATAAGTGTCATTTTATACATATATGCACACGCAGATTTGTAAATATAACATTGATGTATCATTAAAATTCTGAATTTAATTCCAAAATTTTATAAAAAAGGAAATAAAAAAGAAAAAGGTAAAATGTCGTAAATACCCCTTGAACCATTAAATGAATTATATAATCATAAATTAATTTACTAAATTTTGATTGGTTGAAAATAGTTCTATCAGTTCTGTAAATAAATTGGGTTCTGTATGGAATTCGACCATATATATATATATACATATATATATATATATATATATATATATATATATATATATATATATATATATATATATATATATATATATATATATATATATGTGGGTATGGATGAATAGAAAAGGGTCCTTATTTGAAGAAGTTGAAGAAGCAATGCATTTTCGTAAAATATACATATATGTATACATATACATACATATATGTATATATACATACATATTCATACCATAGATATACATATGTTCATATTTATACCCTCTATATATGTATATATACACATATATATACACATGCAATTTATATATTTTTTCATTTCCAGTCGTAACTTGCATTTTCAATCGAAACTAGCATTTTCATTTACGAAAATGCATATGCATACCGTATATATATGTGTATATATATATATATATATATGGTACAAAGTATGAACATATGTATATCTATGGTATGAATATATATGTATATATACATATATGTATGTATGTGTATACATATATGTATATTTTACGAAAATGCATTGCTTCTTCAACTTCTTCAAATAAGGATGCTTCTTTTTTTATCCTTATTCTATATATATATATATATATATATATATATATATATATATATATATATATATATATATATATATATATATATATATATATATATAGGGGGGTGCCTTTGAGAATTGCAAAAAGTGTGAGAATGTGAGAATCAGCCCAAAAGACGCGCGGTGGCATTTTTGTAATTAAGTTAAACTTTTATGTCCCATGCGCTGGTTGAAGGGCAAAATCGTCAAAATTGCAAAGCGGTTTTGAATTAGATCTTCCGTCAAAATCTCTGCGTCAAAAAAACATCAACCTCATTCTCTCTCTACACAATCGATTGATCGATCTTCCAAAACCCTAACTTTCCAGTCAAAATCTCTTCATTTATAAGAAAATGTCTACCGATGAGCAACAAAAGCAACCGCCATTGACAAACAAAGGTATTAGTTGAAAACCCTACAATTAATCGAAATTATGTTGTATAACGTAACCATTTGTTGTATGATAATACATGTTTGAGATTTTTGAATACTGAAACATCGTTAGATTATGTTTGAATCATGTATAATTAAACGAGTCAAAAGTTTCACATGAATTAGCGATTTTGATGTTCATAACATGCTATTTTATATGTTTGAAATTAATCATCGATGATTTAAACTATTCAATGTAAAATTCACAGATGCTGATCAATCATTTGTGATTAAAACCTAGTGTTTTTTATCTGTTTGAAATTAATCATCGATAATTAATCATTTGTGATTAATCATCGATGATTAATCATTTGTGATTAATCATCGATGATTTAAACTATTCTATGTAAAAATCACAGATGCTGATCAATCATTTGTGATTAAAACCTAGTGTTTTTTATGTGTTTGAAATTAATCATCGATAATTAATCATTTGTGATTAATCATCGATGATTTAAACTATTCTATGTAACAATCATAAATGATTAAACTTGGAATTAATCATTAATGATTAACCTAATCTGTGTAACAATCTTAAGATGTTGTTTAATCATGGATGATTTAACTTTGGATTTTATCATCCATGACTAAAAGAAATCTAATTTTTGTTTCTTTTAAAATTCATATATGCAGATATTAAAACTGAAGAACCAGAACAGGAAAATGTTCAAAAGGTTCCTGGATCAAGAGTAAAAATGATAGCTACTAAAAAACCAAAGATACCTAAAAGTAAATCTAAAAATGAAGGATCATCTAAGAAAAGTAAAAAAAAAATATGCTGATATTGATGAAGATAAAGTCATTCTGTTTAATAATCGATGTTCTCCTGAATCGATGTACTATATTTGTAAAGGATTAAGTACAAAACAAAAAGAAGCACTCAAAGAAATGGGATTTGGAAGCATTTTAAAGATTAAAATGACAGATATAGCTTTAAAAATTAGTTCTTTTGTTTTGAGCAAGTTCAATAGTAAGAAGATGGCTATTGAATTGAAAAATGGAAATATTAATGTCACATTACAATCTGTTCATGACATGTTAGGAATACCAATGGGAGACATTAATATTTGTAACAAGAAACCTATTAAAGAGGATGATGAAGAAAGCTTCATAAATGAATGGGGTGAAAAATTTGATAGAATTGATAATTTAAGACTGAAAGAGTTGAAAGAGAAATTTTTACTAACAACATAAGCGGATCTTAAATTTAAGATGAACTTTCTCTTGTTGTGTATAAATAGTTTCTGTGAGGGTACGTCAATGGGGAAATGCAACATTTCTCCAATGTACAGAATTGGGAAACATACTGATATTAGCAGAATTGATTGGTGTGGTTATCTTCTCAACTGTCTTATCAAAACAAAGAATACATAAAATCCAAAATCACCAAGCTCTTACTTCTTTGGTCCAGCATTTTTCCAAACTCCGGCACGTTGTTTGCAATAGCGGTATTTGAAGAAGAAAGGAGGCTGGGGAGTGCAGCGCCGAGGGCGGCGAAAGATTTTACGGCAGGGGAGTATAGCGGCGGTGGTAGAGAGAGAATGAGAAGTTTTCAGGGATTTTTTTAGAAGTGGGCACACACGTGTTTGATGAGAGGAGGGTTACTAATTTTTTTAATATTGTTTATAATACTCATTTTACCCTTTTTAATTATTACTTACCAATAATGAAATTAGATTTATTTATGAAAATGTCATAACTAATCACAACCATTAATATTATAATCCTACGGTCTAGATTAAGTTCTACGGGTTCTGTATGTAAAATAGGTTATGTATGGAATCCTTCACTATATATATATATATATATATATATATATATATGGGCCAACTATACACAGAACCAATTTTAGCTACAGAACCCATAGAACTTTTTTCTACCAATCAGGATCTAGTAAAATATTTTTCATTTATTTTATTATGAATATTACATAAGGGTATTAATGGAATTTTCCTTTATATGGTATTTGGTAACAACCGATTTTATTTAAGATCCCTATAATTATGGGAAGTTTGTTTTTCTAAGAGTCCCTACAATTATGGGAAGCTTTTATTATATGACGCTTTTTAAGATTCTCTAGTTTTATTGTAAATATACCAAGTAAAATAATATAAATATAAAAACACATATGTTTAAATTGCTACGACATTAATTAGACATGTATGTATACTCCTCATGTTAATAGTCAATTAAACATCGTACGAATTATAAAAACATCTATGTATAATTGTAATAGACAACAATCTTACAATTGTAATAGACAACAATCTTACAATCAAGGACTAACACATATGTATAAAAACATCTATGTATCCGAGTTATACATGCATGTATAACAAAAGTGCACAAAAAACATCTATGTATCCGAGCTCTAACACTTATGAATAACACGCATGGACAAAAAAAATACATGTATCTGAGCACTAAAAACATATGTTAACATAATAAAGCAAAATCATAAACAAAGCATAGGTGATCGTCTTGAGTTGACCGGTTGTTTGTTCTACTGCATCCTCGAATCGTAAACAGAACATACATGTAACTGATAACATAAATGTATCATAACATAGATGTATCCTTAATTTACTTCAAACACAGATGTACCATCAATAACCTGCAAATTATGTAAACCAATTGTAAATTAAAGTTGATATATTAACCAAATCACACTAAAAAAAATAACCCAAAAAATTTAATGGTGATCACATAAAATCAATCCGCAAATAATAAATTAATAATTCTAGCGAAATCCTCTTTGGCGTAGTAATCTATAATGAATGAATTATAATTTTAAGAAAATTGGTAAATTGATCCTAAATTCATCAAAATTGCTAAATTAGTAAATTCCCCCATTATTTGAGAAAGTGGTAGGGGCCAAGCTAATAAACCTCTCAATATATTAGCAATGAATCTGTTTAACATCTGCGTCGCCGGCGTAGATTATTATCACCATTTTTAAATCTTCAGTAAAACTTACACAAATTCAAATTTTAAGACTCGGTTTTAAGTAAATCTTCATTAAATATTTGTCAGTTATTCAAAATACACAAGATCTGAACTATACAATTCTATATAAAACATTAAAGTTGAAAACTTTACCTTTTTTAAGAAAACTTTACCAGCGTCGCAATTTACATCGCCGGAGGAATATCTCTGAACGGACCCCGCCGCCGCAGATCTCACCGCCAAAACTCGTCTTCTCCAGATCCAAAACCCATATAACCAGGTCGCCGTAACCCTTTTGTTGAGGGAAACTTTCTCTCTCGTCGGCTGTCGGAATTATGTTTCATCTCAAAGCCGGTTGATTTATTATTGAGATAAAGGGAGAGAAACTTTGAGTTATGGAATGAAGATGTTGCTATCAACGTGGAGAGATAGTCCATATTTTTAGGGATTTTCAGTTTTTTATTTTACTTTACAAATTCCTAATATGCCCTTTTTAGTTCTAACTAATAAAAAATTTATTTATGAATATATCAAGTTCAATCATAACTGTTAATCATTTAGTCTAACGATTTATATTGAGTTCTTCCGGTTCTGTAGCCTTAACTGGTTCTGATTTTAATTCTTCACTATATATATATATATATATATATATATATATATATATATATATATATATATATGGTCCGGATCCGGAGAGGACTCTTTTCTCGGTGATGACTGCGAGGACTCCAAAAAAAACTCTATAAATGATCCAAAACAAACTTTTTTCAAAAATTTTCTTTTTTAAACATTAAAATCGCAGCATATAAGATCCAAAAAAATTTTAAAAATTTTAAAAATGATCAAAAAAAATATGGGTCATAATAATGATCCACAAAAAAATATGGATCATTGTTATGATCCGCAAAAAAAAAGTGGATCATAATTTTTTTTTCAAAATTTTTTTTTCGTCAAATGTAGTAATAATCATACGGAGTTATATATATATATATTTTGGAATTTTCTGGAATGTTTTCTATGTGTCCTCGCGAGTACTCACCGTTTTTTGAGTCCTCACAGGATCCCACTTCATATATATATATATATATATATATATATATATATATATATATATATATATATATATATATATATATATATATATATATATATATATATATATATATATATATATATATATATATATATATATATATATATATATATATATATCTACAACTTATAAAGCATTTAGGACCTTTCCCTAAATAGATGGCTGAAAATTCAGCCAAATACTTGCTATTTTTGGAATTGAATACTTTTTCTAAAAAATTGACGCAGAAAGGATTCGAACACGCAACCTACGGGTTAAACAGGAACGCTCAAAGCAACTGATCTAGGGTCTGACTGCGTTAATATGCCTAAACAAAAGTCTATTAAATGTGTAAAGGAACGGCTGTTCACCATTGATCGTCCTTCGGCCCACCGAAATAATTCAATGGGCAAATCCAAACGACCCATCCGCTTGTTCACCGCTCCTCTAACCCTTTCCAAGATGTCGTTGTCTCCTCGATTCCTGTATGCGCCTCCTCGATTGCCATTGTCTCCCTCGATTCCTATTTGCGCCTCCCCCATTCCTGCTTGCGCCTCATCATAACTGCATTTATGCATCTGTATTAAGAGGGGACTGTTTCAAATTTGATCATATCTGTAAGGTAATTCATCTCCTTTTTATCGTAGTATTTTGAATAAATCCAACCATTACCTTTAATCTCTTTGTCCTCAAATTATATGCTTTTTTTTAATGAATTAAGTTCAGGTGACAATAACATTTCAAGGTTTCTTTTTGTTGTTGGTTTTTCCTCATGAAGATTATCTTTAAACTCTTAAATTAGCTTAGTATTGAAAGCTTATAATGCACACCAACTGTTTGTATAAATGCAGGACTGAATTTCAACAGGTATTTCAAAGCTGGTAGAGATGGAGAAATTAGAGGATTTTGAAGAGAGTTCTGACTTGTGACTTGAGTCATCTACAGTTTCTTCATTAGAACAAGGAGCGGTTGATTATCTTCATGATCATGATCAATCACCTACGGTTAATTCAACACTTTCTTTTGCTTTCTATAAAACTAACTCAATAGACTTCAGGTTTCTCTAAGCAATTAACATATGATGTTAACAGCTGCTCATCGGAGATACAGTTTCCGGTCAATTGGCCAGCCACCGGAAAATTGCCTTACCGGCCAGCTTGTCTTAGATTTGTTTTATTAAAACCGGCCCACAAGAATCGGAAAATAAGCTTGAGATTCTTGAACATATGGATTTATGTGAGTTTTTTTTTTCAATGTATATTTAATTTTTTCATTTACATAATTAGCATCTAAACAAGTAAATTATGACTCGCTAAATCTAAAAAACACGTCTTGACTTTTCGATTGGTAGTTTCAAAATCTAATGCAAATATCTAGATTTTGTTCCAAGTGCATAGTCTCATAATTGTTTCGTTGATATTGTCTAGGTTAGAGGCTGCAAAAGTGGGTGGGCGGGTTGGGTAAATGCATATGATCATGTTGACCCTAAACACTTTGTGCCCAACAAAATTAATTTTTTATAAATATATAGTGTTAAATATGACTACAAGAAAAATATTATTTCAGTAATAATCTATTTTTTTTAAATGAATTGATTTAATAGGTTTAATGGAATAAAATGCACTTTTGGCAATTTTAAACCCTTTGACCCATTTTTTCCGTATATTTTATTTTTTCAATTACCATTTGACCTGCTGGAGCTTTTATTCTCTTTTAAATTCTGTTATTACATATTTGGGGTATTAGGTCTTATACTTTGTTGTGTTATAACTTTGTAGAAGCTTTATGTACTGATGTTTCTTTGCAATAACTGACAGATGAAAATACATAAGTTTCTGTTTAGACTTGAAGATGTAAATGTCTTCTTGGCATGTTGATTTTTGTGGAAGAATTGGCTTTATAAGTGAAAGTTGTAGTTAAGAAAAAAAGAAAGAAAGGGAGAGAATTGATGCATTTTTGGTGTTCCCATCATTGCCTAAAGGTAAGAGATTGTGCAAATTGGTAAAACATGTCTTGACGTTTTGATTGGTAGTATTATTTGCCTAATCAAATGTAACTATCAATATTTTATTCTAAATGCATTTTAATAATCTCATATTTGTTAACTATTAACTAAATGTGCAATTTTTTTTTCATGACCAGATACACCCGATTACCTGAATGAAGGGCAGGACTAAACCCGAGGCTACTGGAAACTCATCATGCTTGGATAGGAATTCAAGTCGCGTATTATGATTGTGGTTGAAAGGCAAGAGTCTTATTTGAAAGGATCCTGCACATTTTTGTATCCAAAAATGATTGTTGTTTAAACTAGGATTTATTTACATATTTGGTGTAGCACTGTAGCTTAATTGCGTAGAGCAATGGGCAATTTTTTTAGTTATGTTTTAGGAGATATGTGATATGGGCTGGAACTTCCAAGGTATACGTAATATGAATATTGATTAAGCAAAACCATACCAGTTTACTATAAGTAAGTTGATTTAAATTATGTTTAATCTTCAATGGGTCAAATAAGAATCTTATTTAGAACTTTAATTGGGTTTAATCGGGTCAAACTGAAAATGTTAAGCAATCATCACTTGATATTCGACCCGATAAAGAATTGGTTTGGTCGGGTCAGGTTAGAAAACCCCAAAAGCAACATATGATCTGAATACACCCAACTATAATAATTAGATTCGGATCGGGTTGATCCTTTGGGCACCCTTACTCGAGATATTCAAGGATCCCGCGTTCCTAAACAAAATATGCCGACTTATGAAAATGTGTAACATAACAACATTTGATCGCCGTAAATTATAATTACAGGGTACCCGCCGCCGCATTGCGCGGGTAATATATATATATATATATATATATATATATATATATATATATATATATATATATATATATATATATATATATATATATATATATATATATAGAAGTGAGTTCCATTGAGAATTAATATATTAGATGAGAATGTGAGAATAGATCTCAGCCTCTCATCTCCTTCCAGCCCTCACGCGCGCGGTGGCATTTTTATAATTAAGTCCAACATTCCTCACGCGCGCGGTGTCATTTTTGTAATTAAGTCTAACTTTTCTGTCCCACACGCGGTGGCATTTTTGTAATTAAGTCCAACTTTCTTTAATCATCGATGATTAAACTGGGTGTAGTGTTTAATCATCAATTATTAAACTTTTGAGATTGTTTTTAATCATCGATGATTAAACCCAACCCCAAGTTTAATCATTAATGATTAAACACATTATCAAGTTTAATCATCGATGATTAAAAGAGCATCTTATGATTATTACACAGATAAAGTTTAATCATCGATGATTAAACACTATACTCAGTTTAATCATCGATGATTAAACCCAAACTCAAGTTTAATCATCGATGATTAAACATATAGTCAAGTTTAATCATCGATGATTAAACACTACACTCAGTTTAATCATCGATGATTAAACCCAAACTCAAGTTTAATCATCGATGATTAAACATATAGTCAAGTTTAATCATCGAAGATTAAAAGAGCATCTTATGATTATTACACAGATAAAGTTTAATCATCGATGATTAAACACTACACTCAGTTTAATCATCGATAATTAAACTCAAACTCAAGTTTAATCATCGATGATTAAACATATAGTCAAGATTAATCATCGATGATTAAACAGCATGTTATAGAGAATTAAGAATCTAAAAAACGGAGACAAGGTTAATCATCGATGATTAAACTGTTTAATCATCGATGATTAAAAAAATGTCAAAGATTAATCATTAGTAGTTAAAGAGCATTTTATAAAAAATTCAGACTAGTTCAATCATCAATGATTAAACCCAAACTCAAGTTTAATCATCGATGATTAAACATATAGTCAAGATTAATCATCGATGATTAAAAACAATCTCAATAGTTTAATAATTGATGATAAAAACACTACACTCAGTTAAATCATCGATGATTAAAGAAAAGTTGGACGTAATTACAAAAATGTCACCGCGTGTGGGACAGAAAAGTTGGACTTAATTACAAAAATGTCACCGCGCGTCTTTTTGCCTAATTCTCACATTCTCACCTAATATATCAATTCTCAATGGAACCCTCTCCTATATATATATATATATATATATATATATATATATATATATATATATATATATATATGGGCGAGCTATATACAGAACCCATTTTTTGCGTAAAACCAAGCAGAACTCATCTAAGAATACTAAAATTTAGTAAAAAAATATGCAAAACAATAACATTTAACCCAAATCAAATATATACTTTAAGAAAAACATCAAAAAATCTGAAAAACATATATGTTCAAATAATGTAAAAATAACACTTATGTATATATACATGAAAACATACATGCATAAAAACATATATGTTTTCGTGCACGAATAACATACATGCATGGGGTCCCTCATTAAATCACTTTATGTATCTTTTATGATCATTTCATTTTGAAATTCAATGGTTTAGATTGAGTTATGCGGGTTCTGTAGCCTAAAATGGGTTCTGTAACTAGCCCTTCACTATATATATATATATATATATATATATATATATATATATATATATATATATATATATATATATATATATATATATATATATATATATATATATAATGAGTTCCTTTGACAATTGATATATTGGGTGAGAATGCGAGAATAGATCCCAGCCGTTGATGTGCGTGGATTTGGGGCTCACGGCCAGGCAAAGTCTGTCGCGCAGCACGAGGGGGGCACATGTACCTGTTTAATAATGCATGATTAATGTGTAATTATCGATAATTACCCAATGAATACACAAAGTGTAATCATGTATGATTACAAAATTCTCACATTCTCACAATTTTTTCAGTTATCAAAGGAAAAAAGTTTTACAGACAACAATTGTGGTGGCAATAGATCTGAAAGTGGTCCCAAAAGAGTTTTAGACACCACGGGTGTCATTAAAAGTTTCGTCTCAGTAGCCTCGTCTCTGAAACGTTTTTTTGACCACATGATGTTGCCTTAAAACATAAATACTTTTGCCACGACATGTGGTCTCTAAAAACATGCTGCTCTTACAATTAGACTTTTTGAACGTTACTTGAGGCAGAGGAATAAAATATGGTATAATATGTTGCTTTGATTATAGGCTTATAGCTAAATGAGTCATAAAATGTGTCATGTGCGCGGTTCAAAAGCTTAACCGATGATACTCGGAACCGAACTGAACCATCCGTTTACAAACTGAAAATCAAATAAGTTATTTCAACTTTTTTTAGTTTTTTCTTGGTTTTGGACCGAACCGAACCGCTCGGAACCGGACCGAGTGATAAACTGATACAACTCGTTTCAGTCCGCTCCGGTTCAATTTGGCGTCTCCAATCGGTTACCGGTGATTTTGCACAGGCCTCAGACATCCTTTAATTTAGACTTGTAACCTCATTTATTAAATTTCATGACTTATGAAAGTACAACATAACATCACCGAACCAATAATATATTTTTTTCCAGTTAGCTTAATAGATAACTACTCTTAAAAGAAATTCAATTTTACATCCCAACTTTTAATTCATACATCACATAGTACAAATTTTATAGTTAAGTATATAAATATATTTAGCAATAATTGTGGTGGATACAATACATGTTGTGTAAAAATCACCTCTACTTTTAAATATAGAAAATGATAATCACTATAAGAATGAGTATCACACACTTCCTTACCTTAATCCCTAACTTCTTTCAAAGAAACACACTCCCACTCATTAATTCAGAAAACGGAAACTTCCATGGATTTTATTTCAAATCCAATGTTCATAACAATAACTGCAGCTTCATTTCTTGTTCTTACTTTTCTGTACATCGTCAATCGACAACATTGGAAGAAATATCACCCGATTGTCGGGACTGTGTTGCATTTGGTCATCAACTTCAACCAGGCGCACCACTACCTGACTAACCTTGCAGCATTATACAAAACTTTCAGATTGATTAGCCCTTTTCATGGTGAGATCTACACAACTGATCCCGCGAATGTGGAGTATATCCTCAAAACTAATTTCAAAAATTATGGCAAGGTATGTTTAATTATATATGGACCCTAGCAAATTACTTGGAACTCGATTTGATAAGGTTTCATGTTTTGCGCGAAATATTGTAGGGACCGTACTTCCATGAAATCATGAAGGATCTGCTTGGTGACGGAATATTTACAGTCGATGGGGTCAAATGGCTAGAACAGAGGAAAGTATCGAGCCACGAGTTCTCGACAAAAGTGTTGAGAGATTTTAGCTGTGCAACCTTCAGAAAAAATACAATAAAACTTGGCAACATATTGTCGGAAGCCGCAAATAACAACCAAACAATCGATATAAATGTGAGTTTCGATCGGATCATTTTATTATACTTAATTTTCGGTAACATTTGGCTGCCCCCTGAAAGCCGGTTGATCGCGATCATTAGATACTAGAGCTAAACATCAGGCAACTGATTTCTAGACCACATATGTTACTTTACACATTATAATTATTTCTTTAATATGTTGTACAGTTTTCTGTAACATTTATATATTTCGTTTGTGAAGTTATTTACTTGGGCTAGAAATCACCTCCCAAACATCATACTTCTTCTGTTTCAAAATAAGTGATACACTTTCGATCTCACGCGGTTTTGATGTAAAAGATAATAGTGAAGGTTTTATATATTAGATTAAATTGGATAGTTAGTGAGTCCCACACATTTGATTAAAGCGAAATTAATTGTGTTTAAAAGTATAACTAAAAGTAAATGTGACATTTCACTATATTAAAAGAGATAGTTAGAGCATCTCCAATGGAAGCTTTTTGTAAAGCTTATTACTATTTAAATAAGCTTTTACATGACTTTTTACTATTGGAGTGAAGAGCTTTTTTGAAAGCTTATTCAAATGACTTATTCTTCCATAACCTCTTAACTTACTTTTAATGTTTGATTTATTTAGTCCATGTATTTACTAATCTTACATTTCAACCCCTATATAAATTTATATGTGAATCATTTACTATATTTATAACTATAAAGATAACTTTGTCCTATTTCACTATTATCATTAAAGAATAAGCATGATGATTAGTTTTGTTTTTTTGTGATATGTTAAGTTTTATAAAATGCTATACAAATTGTCAAATTATATTTGAGGGGTATTTATAAAACATTTGAGATACATAAAGGTAAACTAGTAAATTTAATAAGAAAAAGCTTTTTGAAAGGTTAACCATTGGAGATGCTTTTTATAAATAGGTCTTTGGTTGATGTAGCAAAAATAATAAGTCATTGTGAGGTTAACCATTGGGGATGCTCTTAGTGGGTGTAGACTTCACTACTTTTTACCAAATAATATAAGTTTTCAAAGTGTATCACTTATTTTGAAACGAAGGAATATACTACTACTATAAATGATTCATGATATATATGTACACGCAGGACTTGTTCATGAAAGCAACAATGGATTCGATCTTCAAAGTTGGTTTTGGAATAGAACTTGACAACATGAGTGGTCCAACTGAAGAAGGTGTTAGATTCAGTCGTGCATTCGATGATGCAAACAATTTGACTGCTCTAAGGTTTGTTGACATGTCATGGAAGATCAAGAAGTTTTTAAATATCGGATCGGAAGCCGAGTTGAAGAAAAATATAAAAGTGGTTGATGAGTATGTTTATAATGTGATCCAGATCAAGATTCAACAATTGGACAAGTCTAAGGATGAGTTCTCGGTAAGCATATATATTTTTTATCCGGAATTAAAAACGTATGTTTCTTTTAAATTAATGGTGGTAGTAGGTACACATGGACCAAAGGGGCTTTGGTCTAGCGAAGGGGTGAGCATTTGGACCGAAAAAACCGAACTAAACCGAAAACCGACCGAAACCGAACCGAACCGAAACCGATAACATGTTATCGGTTCGGTTTCGGTTTTGAAAATTCATCATTATCGGTTATCGTTCTAGTTCGGTTCGGTTTTAGGAAAAGGATGAACATTTGGCCTAAAATAACCGGACCGAACCGAACCGAAACCGGACCGAACCGAAACCGGACCGAACCGAAACCGAACCGAACTGAAACCGATAACATGTTATCGGTTCGGTTTCGGTTTTGAAAATTCATCGTTATCGGTTATCGGTTCTATCGGTTCGGTTCGGTTCGGTTTTGGCCCGATAAGCACCCCTAGTCTAGCGGTATGGTGTTTGCCCATAACCTTGAGGTTGAGAGTTCAAGTCCTATCATGGACATAGGTGGTGGGGTTTATTCCCCATAGGTGGAGGGTTCGAGGAAAGACATATTGTCCCTTGTGAATGTTACTGTTTAGACTCGAATCACTAACTTATTAACTGGACGTTAAAAAAAAAACAAAGGTACACATGGGGTTTTATTATACATACATACAATTCCCTGTTCCGAAGCAGCCGCGCAGGGCCAAAATGGAAACGGCTCCAGCTCAGTCGTAAATTTCCGTCTTGATATAACGCTTTTTGCACACTCTTTTTGACGGTAATAGTTTTGGGCAGGGCGTCCAAAATTCTAAAGGTCTTAATGCTAATAGACGAAAGTAGATCCTTTAAATATAAGATAATAGGGCTTTCAAAATTTCTTATTAAATTACTAAGTTTGCTTAAAATTTTAAGATTATATATAATATGTATATAAAAAATTTGACACCTTTTAAATCGTGTGTCATGTCACATGTGCATCCGCACCTCCTGCGCCTAGGAGTGTTAACGATTCGAGTCGAGTCGAATATCAAGAAGTTTGGGCTCGGCTCGGCTCATTTAGTAATTACTCGGCTCGAGCTCGACTCGAGCTCGTATAAGGTTTTAAAATTGGGCTCGAGCTCGAATATTTATATAGTGTTCGAGCTCGAGCTCGATACTTGTTTATGATTCCATATTTTTTGAAATGAACCAATTTACAAACTCGAAAAGCTCGTTAATTACTCGACTCATTGATACCCTTATATAATGTATGTATATTTTTGTACTTACTGTATCAACACTTGTACTAATTGTATAAAATACTTGTTTGGCTCGTTAGGATCGGCTCGTTAAGATCGTCTGGCTCGTTCAGCTCGAGACTAAGTGAGCTATCGAACGAGCCGAGTCGAGTATTAAATTATTAGGTTCGGCTCGTGAGATTAATCGAGTATTGTTTTATGTTCGAGCCCTACTCGAGATCGAATTAGTATAGGCTCGAGCTCGATATAAACGAGCTCGAGCTCGAGTAGCTCGTTAAAAGTTCAACTCGTCAACACCCCTACCTGCGCCTCCTAAAAGACATCCGTAAATTTTGGCAAAAGTTTTTTTTAATATTATTTAATATATGTTAATTTAAAACTCAATTGTCTTAAAAATATTCTTATTTATAAAGGTTAAATGAAATCTTTATTTCTTGTTAATGACAAGATTATAATGTGCTATTTCGTTCACATATAATATATATATATATATATATATATATATATATATATATATATATATATAAATGAGAAGCTTTGATTGAACATCAATTCATTGATTTCAATATGAATTTGAGATCTAGTGTGTAAAATGTGTGTTTTAGTGAGAGAAAGTAGAGAGAAGTTAGAGATAACTTTTCCAAATGGTAATTTGATTAAGTGTGAAAAGTTATAATTAGTGAATAACCTTGATCTATTCATACCTATTCATTAATTGTCCATGGTTATCTTAACCACTAGTTTAATACTATCTAAATGTGTCAAAACTAATTTCTAGACTATTAATTACAATATAAAATGTCCTAACAAGAAATAAAATCTAGAAAAAGAATTGAAATATGTTAAATTGGATTCCAAATTTATTTTAATTAAATATATTATTTAGTTGGTCGGAAAAAAAATTGAATTATATAAATGATGAATTTGTCCTTATTGACTGCTTTTGTTGTTTTATAATTTATACATAAACATATATTATACATCAATTATAAAATCAGTGGTGGAGGCGGCGGCAAGTGGTGGTGGTTGGCATGTAGTGGTTAGTGGTGGTAGTGATGGTGGTGGTTATAGTTGGCATGTGGTGGTGATGGTGATTGGTGGTAGGTAGTAGTGGTGAGATACCTTTGTCGACTTTTGATTTACTTGAATATTTAAAGTTGTGGGTAGTGGTTATAGCGTTTATGACTTTATGATGGTAGGTGATTGTAGTGGTACAATTAATTAACATATTAATTACTTATATAAATCTACCCTCTAATTTTTGTCAAATAATGTCCAAACATTACTTATTTAATGGTTTTGCTAAGTTATAGCCTTTCCGTCCTATAAAAAAGTTCTTATTTTTTAGGCACAAGATTTTAGGAAATACTTAGTGGTGGGTTCCTTAATAGTAATACTTTTGATTAAAATATAATGTTAGATTTGAGAGAGAAAGAGTTTTAACGGTGGAATCATTGATAATAATATTATTATATTAAGTGAGCGCTTGAATTTGAAAAATGAAAATTTTTTTGTGGGACAAAATTTTAAGAAGAAATGAGAATTTTTTTACGGGACGGATGAAATATTAATTAGTGTCATCAGCCTCAAGTATTCTATGACATCTGTCATGATGTATTAATTATGTTATCTTACAAAGGATATTCCAATATGGAACTGATTCGTACAGAGCAATTTTTATCCATACAGAGCAATTTCATACCAAGAGATAATTTTGTCCTTACTTTCCTTTTATTATATTTTTCATTTAACCCCTTTTATTAAGGGTATAATTATCATCTAATATGAAATTAATAAAAATTACTTTATACGAACTCTCATTCCAATATGGCACACTCAAGCTATCTAGGAGCGCCCACCCTAACTTCCTTAGAGTCTTGAACTATTAACACTTCATAACTTTAGCTTCGAGTAGTCTTACCGTTACCCTTATCAAGATGTCAAAATTTATGAACATCTTCATAACTTGGTAATAAAGTTTTCTTTTCAACTATTTTAGAAGGTGTGTGGATAATAGATATGAGCTTATAAAAAGTTAATGTTTATGGTTTGATCATTTGAGTTTATCGTTTTATATATCATATAGACATTTAAAAATCTCTTCGATAATGGTTGCCTTAATAAGAGAAAATAGTAGATAACTATATATGTAACCCAAATAAAAATAAAATAATTATGCTACCTTTTAATACATTTTTGATCCATTATCTTGATCACCCTTAGAATTAATGAATTTGGTAGGTCAAGAAAGAAGACATCCTTTCGAGGTTTGTACAAAAGGAAAAAGATCCAAAGTACTTGCGAGATATAATACTAAACTTTGTGCTTGCCGGTAAAGATCCCATAGCCATTTCTATGTCTTGGCTCATTTGCATGCTTTGCAAACATCCTAAAATTCAAGACAAGGTTGCAAAAGATATCAAAGAAGCAATCGGCACCAAAGAAAAGATCGAGAATGTTGCGGATTTCGAGGCTTGTGTGACCGAGGCCACGCTCGAGAAGATGCAATATCTTCATGCAGCTTTGACCGAAACTATCCGACTCTATCCTGCCTTAGCCATGGTATATAAATGATTTTTGCAATGTTTAAACCCGTATTATTACTCTGCCCAGTAAGATTGCCAAGTCACGAGTCAACGGGTTTAACCGGCTGGTCAACCCGGATGAACTAAGAACATATAAAAAAATTACAAAAAATGTGTACATCATGTAGTAATGCGCGTACATTGTTATACATTTGAAGTAAAAATGTTACAAAACTAGGTCACTGGATCACCGGTTTTCATAATACTCACCGGGTCAAATCAAGTCGATTCTAAGAAAAACTCGCTTAGTTTTGACCCGTCCTTTTAACCGAGTCCCCATTAAACCAGTTAATTGCACAATAACCATAACTTTTATACAACCAACCTCAATGTTAATTGTGCAAACCATCAACGTATTTTCACCTTTATCACCACAAAGGGAGAGTTATTACAAAATAAACATACTAAGGTATTACAGTATTAATTAGATCTTATTATATGTTTTGTGAAATGTTCAAGGTATTTATTAATTTTTGTGTAGGATAAAAAATCACAATCGTTGATAAATAAGATTTAGTGTTCAATATTATTTTATTTATTTTTTACTTTTTTTATTTTTTATTTAAAAATTATTTTATTTTTTACTTTTTTTTACCTTTTTATTATTTTTTCCGTTAAAAAAAATAGTATTAGATATACTTACGTGATGTACTTAATCACGTTTTATTATAATGTACAATTACATGTGATTGTATATTTAATCACATGTGATGTTTTAGTATAATTACATGTGATTTAGTATATAATCACATGTAATTTAGTATAAAATCACATGTGATTATCACATTATGTATAATGAAATATAGATAAATTTAGAAGAAAAAAATAATAAAATAAATAATAGTAAAACTTATAATAATTCTAAAATAAATAATAAAAAAATTTGTAAAAATGACCAAAATACCCCTCCGTCTACAAAATATATGATTTATTTATCTTGACCGTTATTTATAATTAATTAATGATTGAGATCTATCCCTTAAGAATACATGAAAATTAAAAACTACTCTGAATACTTCTTTATATATTTTAATTTTATAATTAAAGAAAGTTTCTACGACTTATTTCTTTCAGTGGTACAAAAGGACACAAACGATTTTCTCTGTTTTATTAGTAATTTAAATTTAAAAATTTTAAAATGAGGTAGTTACGTCATTACATTATTTTATTAAACGAAATATTTTATGTGATTAGTAGTCTTTTTATATTTTGGTTTCAAACTATAGAAAAGATATTTCAAATTAAGTTGTGCTTCCATGCATACTCTTGTTTTTCAATTGTATAGTTTCTATTACTACAAAATAAGAAACGTTCAAAGAGGTATATTATTTATATCAAGTTTTGAGAAAAAATCTCAACCATTAATCAATAATATATAATGCTCAAGATTAATCACATATTATATACATAAAGGGATATTTTGGTCGTTTGACACTTAAAAAAATTTGGACTTTTTTTATTTTAAATTTTAAAATTTTAAATTCTTTTTTTTTTATTTTTATTTTTCTAATTTTTAATTGAGGTGTATTTTGGTCATTCGAATTTTTTTTTATTCTAAATTTTTATTTTAAATTTGTTATTTTTTTATTTCTTTATTATTGTTTTTTAAAAAAATATTTTTTTAAAAAAATTATTATAGTAAATCACCTATGATTGAACTAAACATAAAATGTGATTAAATATATACAATCACATGTGATTTTACACTAAAATCACATGTAATTAAGTCATACACGTAATTATCAAATATATATTATTTTTTAATAAAAAAAATATAAAATAAATAAAAAAAAGTTTAAAAAAAATAATATAAAATTAAAATTAATTTTTTTTAAGTGCCAAATAACCAGAATACTTCTTCATAATTTTAAAATAAAAAATAAAAATTTTAAAATAAAAAATAAAAATTCTAAAATAAAAAATAAAAAATATTTTTATTTTTTACAAAATGACCAAAATATCCCTCAATATATAAAATATGTGATTAATCTTGACTATTAGATCTTATTGATCAATCGTTGAGATTTATTCATCGGGATTTCATAAAAATAATGGACCTCCTTGAACGCAACTCTATTACAAATAGCAAAAAGAACTTTATATTTATAAATTTAATTAATAATTAGTATTAATAGCATATTATTATAAAAACTTAACTCACGCACTAATCTTTTTTACCTTCGCATCAGTTATTATTATTTGAATATATAAAAACTTTGTTTTGACTTGTTTGTCTATTTTTGTATTTACATATTCAGTATATTACATTTACGTTTTGATTAACGGTTACACACATACATGCAGGTCATTTTCTTATTTCTCTGACGTAATCTTTCTTCCTCAGACGCAATTGTTGACTTTGTATTTACTATTTTCTCCTTGATAAAACTTTCTCATTTGTTGAATGAAAGGATATTTTTATAAATTAGTAATTCTCTTGGACTTTGGTGATGGTGACTGCTGTATTACTTTCCATTTATTAAATGGATAATGCAAATGACGAAATTATCCTTAAACCTTTTTTCCTTTTCTACGAAAGCAAATTGAGATACTTTTAGAAACTTTCTAAAAACCCCCTCAACTTTTGAATATTACTATTTTCTATTTAAGATTTAAAAAACTTTAAGTTATTTATATATTTAGATATAAACTTTTTCTTTTCTTCTTTTTTGTAACTTAGGTTACAGTTCGCTTGAGCCGGCTAATAATAAGGTGATCACATGCTTTGTGTGTACCCGTATTTAACGCAAATGAACCTCTGCCTTAAAGGGGGTTTTTTCCTCATACGAAGTATCTTAAAACATATGTCTTGACTTTTGAAGCCCTTATTTTATTTTATTAATTTAAAACAATCTTTAGATGTTGTATTTTCTTAATTTAAAACAAATTTTCAGGTTTCATATAAATATCAACAAATAGTATTTTGGGTATCATTTTATTATCCACCGCGGCAACGCGCGGGTAAAACCTACTAGTTCTTAATACATTTTACAAATGATGAATAGTAACTCGACTACTGAGATTTTTCCAGCACACCCAAACGTGTTGTGTTTATATTTTAAAGTGAAGTAAATCTTGACAAATACTTCCTCCGATTCAAAATAAGTGCTACACTTTCCTAATATAGATGATTCAAAATAAGTGCTACACTTTCCTTATTTGGTAAACTTTTGTATATAAAAATTATCATTTTATCCTTACTTAACTTTATTAAACGTCATTAATTATTTTCTTTTTTCCCTTTCTTCAATAAAGCCAATATTATAGTGGGACCCTCTTCATTAATTATCCTCTTTAATCTATCATAATCTTTATTACAATATTTTGCATCAAAAAACCTGAAAGTAAAAATGTAGCACTTATTTTAAATCGGAGAAAGTATTAAATTATGGTGCAAAAGGATAACACTCTTGCTAATGAAAAGTTTGTCAGAGGCTCGAATACAACTTGCCTCAATTATTTTTTGCCACATTTTTCTTTGTGTTTTCATTTTTTTTAACTTTTGATGATTACAAATTTTTTTTGCTATAAAACATTTGAGTTTTTTTATACTTCCTTCGTTTCAAAATAAGTGATACATTTTTTATTTTGAAGTGTTTCAAAATAAGTGATATACTTTGAAAACTTACCATATTTGGTAAAAGATAGTGGGAGCCACACCCACTAACTATGTCCTTTAATAAAGTGAAACGACATATGTATAATTACTTTTACTTTTAAATATCATTAAATTCACTTTAATCAATATATGTGGGACCAATCCTCCACTAACTATCAAATTTTATCTAATTAAGTATAGTTATCATATTTTCCTCAAAAACCGTGAACTCTAATTTGTATCACTTATTTTGAAACGGAGGAAGTATATAATTACAAAATGACAAATATTATAATAATTTTACAATGTTGGGTAAAATTTGTGGTGTTAAAATCATCTATTATAATTAATTATATTCCAACTTTTTTTTTTGTGGTAATAACTTATTATTAAAATAGAGATTCAGAATAATATATTTTTTGAAAACTAAGATGATTTTTCGATAATTGATTCTACAAAATATTTTTTATTTTTTGGAGTTTATTATATGGTTAGAAATGATACGAGTCGATTAATAAGTCGACTTTCGGTAATTTGTTGGAGTTTTTCTCCTACTAAAATATACGAGTTTAAATAATAGCTAAGAATAAAAGCAATTTGGATACGGCCAGAAGAATAACACAGATTGGGCATGTAGCTAAACAGTATTTTACAACTAAAACATATACTAATATAAACAATCTTTGGGTGTCATTTGAAAATACCCGCAATATAGTGCGGGTACTCTATGCTAATTATTAACAGTTTAAATCATTAAACTATATATGCAGGATCCGAAGATATGCTTATCAGATGATGTTCTGCCAGATGGTGGTTGTGTGAAGAGAGGGGATATGGTATCTTACCTGCCATATGCAATGGGGAGGATAAAATTCATATGGGGTGATGATGCACATGACTTCAAACCAGAAAGATGGCTTGATAACAATGGTTGCTTCCATCCAGAGAGCCCCTTCAAATATACTGCTTTTCAGGTACCATTTTACATTAACAATATGGTACAACTTATGCAGCATAAGGTATAAGTTATTTTAATATTGTTGCTCTAGAACTTATAACATTCGTTTATGAGGTGGAGTAATTGTTTATTGTGTTCACTATTATAACTGAATTGTTCCATTAGATCATTTGTATTAATGGGGTGATTTTTACACCACATCTTTTACTTCTTGTACCATAATGTTTGCTTTACATGCTTGTACAGTTTGAAGGAATATTAGTACATTGTGGTACATACATCAAAAAGTGTGATGTGAAACCTAATTCCCTTTGTATTATTGAAGTATTAGGTTCGGATTTTGGTAATTTGGATTTTTTTAAATGAACCAGATACTTCTTTGATTTTCGGTTTAGCTTTGGTTTTTTCAATAAGAACCAAATAGTCCAAATCAAGTGAATAGTAATGTTATTCAAAGAAGAATACGTAAATATGCTTTCGTTGTCGTAATCTAACCCTTTTATTTTCTTGACGCGATACAGGCGGGACCACGAACTTGTTTGGGTCGAGATTTCGCGTATAGGCAGTTAAAGATCTTCTCTTCTGTCTTGTTAGGTTGCTTTGTGTTCAACTTCAGTGATGAAAACAACATCCCAAATTACAGAATCTCGATTAATCTTCACGTTGACCGTCCATTGCAAATTCGTGTTTCCAGTAGACTCGGTTTGCATGATCCTTAAACTTTAAAAAGTAAGGGGTTCTTTGGGAAATCTTATTAAGAATGATTTTAATCTTATTAGCTTATTAAGCTTTAATTAATAAGCTTTAAGTTTATTAAGGCTTAATTAGCTAATAAGCTTAAAAGTCTTAATATGTTTTCACAAACAACTCATAACTTTGCCAAGTGGATTCGGTCGTATATTTTTCTTGGTTCTGTTGAATTCGTTTGGTGTTATGGCCCCGTGTTTTTTTTTTAATGTTTCAATTTGCAAGTATGGGGAATTGTTATTGTAACTTACATTTTATTTTTTGGTGCAATAATGTAACGTCATTTTGTAAGAAAAATATAACTTTGTGTCTATTGGATGTTCAATAGAACATTTCTGTAAGATAAATATAGATGTGATGATGTTTCTTTAACAATTATTCGACCAGAAGCGGACCCACGAAAAAGAAACAGTTGCACATTGTTTTTTCTTAAATCTTATCACCTGCACTAAAAAATTGAACTTGTTTAACACAATATGGATTTTTTAATTAATGGATTGCACGAGCTACCCGTGGTAAATGGTAAATCTTGGAAATCCTCTCCTTTGTAAATTACTTCACTAGGTTTTATGGAGAAATCGATTTTGTTCATTACAATTCCTTGTGTTTTGAAACTAAGAAATACATAGTAGTAAATGTTGTTGTGTTCTTTTTACTTATTTGAAGCCATGGCATTAGAAAAAAACACTTGTGGTGGGATATTCAATCTTTTAGTTACATAAAAAAGGAGATGTTGATTGTTTCATTTCTGCTCTATATTCGGAAAATGGCACTTAAATAAACATATTTTTTGTTACATAGCATAGCAGATTATTTAGAAAACTTATTTAGAAGGCTTTTTAAGCTCATTAGGTTTATAAACCTTGATAAGCTTAAATTTTTAAGCTTATTAAGGCTTAATAATATAATAAGCTTAAAAACTTTCTAATAACCTTTCCCAAACAACCCCTAACTCATCTAACTTTTTTTGTATTTCGTACTTTTCATACCCCAGCGTGTCACGGACGCGAGCTCGGCACTCGTCCTTGTCTGTGCGTCTTCCCAAGGTTCCCCATAAATCCCCGAGACCAACCTTCCAGATACACATGCCAACTGGTTTCGCTCTTCAGTGGGCTCATCCAGGGAGGTGGCACTAACCCCCGACCAGTTGTATCTAACCTGTTACGATCCCCTTCATGGTCCCAAGTTCCGAATCAAACAGAAGGCAACGACTAAACGAACAACGCCTTCCAGCTAGGTCACTCCTTTTTGAACCTGATGACATTATAAACTAGTGGCATGGACTTCATTATTCTGACCCAACACGGCGAGTTTGATTTGTGACACTCTCTGTGACAACTCAATATTTCTGGTATGCAATCTCATTTCATTTCTAGAACTTTCCTTATTTAGAAAGTTTCTATATTTAGACATTTCTAATTTTGGCATCCAAACACACAACAAAACATTTACTTTTGCACCATACATTAGTGTTTAACTATTTTAGTCAACACAACATATTATTTTTCTTATGGTGACTCACTTGAGCTAAAACACTTCTAAGAATAGTAACATTATTTTTGTTTCACATTAAACGAATTTAATTTAATAAACGTGACTCAAATTGAACTAGCCTATAAACCAACACACCTAACCATGACCGACCACCTAAGTGGCTGGCCTACCCTCTCCCACTCGAACCCCCAAGTCGGCCGAACACCTTTGAGGTGTGAGGCAAATTGCTTTGATCTTATCTTGTTGTTTACCCTTATTATTATCACAATTTGAAAGAGTCCTAGTTCTAGTGTAACTCTACCATCTAACCCTAAATCCCTGTCATATAAATAACCTAGTCTAGCCTACATTTAACCTCATTTGTTCGCTTGATAATTTCGGCCAAACTCTCAAACCCGAACCCCTTTGTTGGTCCGATCTTGGTGTCGAGCAAAAGCAAACCCGAAACCCCATTTGATCCCTTGTGATTTTCGGCCAAGAACACCCCATAGTCCCGAGTTCGAGCCGTCACAAGCAAAACCGATCATCCCCTTCGTTTTCTTGTTGATTCGTCCATAGCAAGGTATGGTTATTACTCATTATTGTTTTGTTTTCCCTTGTTTCGAACCCGAGACCATGGCCTTAGGCCATATGGTCTCGATTATCATTTGTTTCCCCAAACCGTAGCATGCATGCATGCATACGTTCGATCGTGTGTATGTGTGTATGATTGTTGTTTAATCGTTTCGTTTATACGTTTGATTCATTGATTAAACCCTAGATTTGTGACCAAGCCCTAGATCTAGCCATGTTATGACCAAAATACATAGATATAGCAAAACAACCCTTGGATCTGTACCCTAGACCTCAACCCGTAGGGTTTTGGCCTATTCGGCCAACCCTAGCTGAACCCTAACCCTAGTTGACCAACATGTTGACTATTTGACTTTAAATGACTAGATTAGACCATCATTGACCCGAACTTATGCTAAATCAAACCCTAATTCGGAACCCAAACCCTAGCCGAAATCTAGTGGATTTAGGTTGACTTTTATTGACTATTTTGACCAATGTTGACCTTAGATTGGACTAACTTTGACCCATAAGTCAAACCAGGTCAAGGCCGGATTCTTGACCCAAACCGTGGACCCAAACCCGAATACCTAATTGGGCCAAGGCCCGTACTTGGCCCATTCGATCTATCTTAGTCGATCGGGCCCAAACCTTTGTTGACCCGTGAGTATCCAAGCCCATTTGGACCAAAGCCCAAGCCTTTGGCCCATTATTACCCAAACCGAATCCAATTGGGCCCAAGACCAATCCATAGCCCAACTTAATCGGACCTAAGCCCAATATGAGGCCCAAGTGGCCCACCTAGTGGCCCATTAAGCCCATCTAGGCCCAATCTAAACCCATTAAGCCTAACCCAAGCCCATTTCATTTCATTTCGAAGCCCATTTCATTTCATTTCGGCCCATTAAGGCCCAATGACCCAAGTTCATTCGATGTGACAAATCATAAAACATAACATTAATCGTATATCATATATCATTTATCATAACTAGATCGCATGTGTTAGCTTAGTCTAATTCAAACGTTATATCGTTTAGGAAGCTAGGAGTCTGTGAAGGAGTCCTCTGTCCGATCTGTTTCTAATCTTTTCCCAGGTGAGTCCACAGACCCCTTTTTACTCTTTTACTGTTTTATAAAGTATTGGGGTGGAAAACATAAAACAATGCTACTTTACTATGACTGTACAACAACATTTACATTTTCATTATCGCGTTGGCATGACGAACAATTATTATACCGAACTAAGGTTACCAGCAATCATTAACTAGTGGATCTAGACCATGGATATGCAGATAGTACTCTTGGCTGACACTCATCCTCCCAACATTATTTGATCATTATTTGGATATCCAAGACATCTTTCGGGAGTGTATATCCATAAAAGAACGATAACATACTGGAGTTGAAGTGTTGATTGAGAACTGAGGGGTTGGTATATTAACTTAATAGACTAGCTAGCTGTTGGGGATAACAGTCATGCGATGTCAAACATAACAACTTATTCAACACTTTTTCATAAACAAAACTAGTAATTGTAGATCTTCTACAATTACACTTCACTTTTCGTACTTATTTCTCATATCATATGAGTGTTGAACTTATACTTTTTCAGTCATAAATCTATTTTCATAACAAACATTTTAGGTAGCAAACACTTTACTTTTATCATAAACAATAACCCTGTGGATTCACTCAACATTATTGTTGACCCTTTTATAATTATGTTTTTCTAGGTGATTAGGTGCATAGTGGAACTGGAGAATATGAGCAGTGGGATTGCCGTGAGCCATAAATAAAACATTAAGTTTACGAACAATCATCTCATTTTCAAACAATTTCTATTTAAGGAAACTTGCTATTTTTGGAAACTTTCTATATTTAGAAAGTGAAACTATTTTTATTTTGTTATTGTGTGGTTGTTTGTTTACTTAATTTTTGCTATGTTGTCATGAACGTTACACCTCCGTTCTTCCGCAAAACATTTTAAATGAAGTAAAACTCATTATTGGCTGGGTGTGACAGATTGGTATCGGAGCTTAAGTTATAGTGAATTAGCAAGCGTAGTCTATAATTATAAAAGATTTTTGGGAAAAACAAAAACTTTTACAAAACAAAAATATTCATGGCACACTGAGTCTCATATCCTGAAGTTTCATTGTTCTTAGATTAGAACATTTGCCCTAGTTAGTATTGCCTTAGTGTAATATTTAGCATTCGTCAGAGAGCCCAAAATTTTCATAATCTAATAATTTTATGCGCCGTGATAAGCAGAATGTCACCTACGAGTGTCCTCGATATTTCGTCTGATTCCAATAGTGATCGTGGTGCTGTTGTTCCAGTAGTCCCAACGCCAGTTGCTCCAGTGCCAGTGGTGGTACAACCTCCTGTTGTCCCATGGCATCGTCGCCCAAGAAGACGTCCCTTTCCCATTATTCTTAATGCTCCTCCGACACCAGCTCGTGGTCAGCGTCCTGTTGTCTTTCGTAAGCGTGAGGGCGATCTTATATATATGTTCGCCTGCAAAACCAAAGCGTGATATTGCTCCAAGAACTCCACGACGTTGAGAACCAGAGCCAGAACCAGAGGTGATAACAGAATCAGAGCCTGTGGAAGACTCTGAGCTAGAAGAAGAATCAGAACCAGAGGAAGAACCAGAAGAAGAGTCAGAGCCTGAGGAAGACTCTGAGTCAGAGGAAGATGATTAGTCATTTACATTTCGTCTATATTTGTTTTTCTATTATTATTATTATTAGGTTTTATGTTTAGCTATTTTAAAAAGTTAGTTTTTAAATTAGTATTTTCTTTTATTCAGTATTGGCGTATGTGCCATACTTTTTAAAAACTATTATGTATTAGGAATGTGTTTAATAAAAGTGATATTTTGGTACAATCTTATTGTTTCTATAAATTGTATTTTCAATTACGTCTCTACTACTATTACTACGCTTTTCTATAATACGTCTACTACTACTATGTCTATTGTATATCTATTCTTTGATTCTTATAATAATTATATATTTTCTTTATAATCCTTCTATAATATTCTTTTCTTAATTCTTTGTTTTGAATCGTATTACTTGTATCAGCAATTCATCAATGGCTCGAGGAGGAAATGCAGAAACTGTCGAACAAATGGTGGAACACCGAATCGCTGTAGTGATGGCTCAAATGAATGCAGCAAGAAGAAATGACGTTGCTGCCTCTAACAATGGGAACAATGGTATATCATTCGATTCCACAAAGAAGATTCGTTTATTTCCGCTTTATTTTAACCTAATTTTCCTTTCTTTCTTTATTTGTCTAAACTTAAGATCCCAATGCTAATCGTCAAGGTCAGTCGTTTAAGACCTTTACGTCCTGTCATCCTCCGACATACTCTGGATCTGAAGTTGCCATTGCTATCATCCACTGGATTGAGAAGGTGGAATCTATCTTCAGTATCATCCATTGTGCCCCTGAGAATATGGTGAAGTTTGCTGCTAGCACATTGTCCAAGGAAGCGTTGTGCTGGTGGAACTCCCAAGTTCAAGTCTTAGGTCGTGCTAATGCTGATGCTATGACTTGGACAGTGTTTAAAGATCAGTTGACTCAGAAGTTTTTTCCAAGGAGAGAGCACAAAAAGTTGAAGTGGAACTATGGAATCTGTCCATGGTTGGATCTGATATTGTTACCTACACGACTAAGTTCCAAGAACTCGCTCGTCTCGTCCCTCATATGGTTTCCCCTGAATTTAAGCGAATTGAGAAGTATCTTCAAGGTCTGCACGATCTTATTCGTACTCATGTCATTGCTTCTGAACCCGCGACTTTTGAAGATGTGGTGAATCGAGCTACAAGGTTGACTGATGAGGCTATGAGAAGTGGATCGTTCAAAGACAAGCTAGTGGTGTCTAGCAAATCCTCTGAAACCTCGAACAATGAAAACGGGAAGCGTTCATACGACAACAAACGAGACTACAAAGGAAAGAAGTATCAGAAGACTAAGAGCTATGTTGCCTCTAATCAGAACAACAACAATCAGTCTAATCCTGATTCTAAGCCTTATGCTGGAAGCAAGCCCATGTGCAACAAATGTAATTGGCATCATGATGGTCATTGTGAGAAGTGCTACAAGTGTGACCACTGGGGTCACAATTTCAGAAAGTGTCCGTCCAACAATCCTCCTAAGAATCTTGTGTGTTACGAGTGTGGTGATCCTAACCATTATCGTAATCGTTGCCCTAAGCTTCTGAACAACAACAACAACCAGAACGGAAACAACAACAACAACGGCAATCGTAACAACAATCGCAACAACCGCAATGTTGGCAACAACAATGATCGCCAGAATGGTCTTGGTCGTGCATTTGTTATGAATGCTCAGGAAGCTCGCGAAAATCCTGATACCGTTACCGGTATGTTTATCGTCAACAATCATTTTGCTTCTATTTTATTTGATTCGGGAGCCGATTTGAGTTTCGTATCACCCGACTTTAAAAGTTTCTTAAATCTAAATCCTGAACGTTTGAAAGTCAAGTATGAGATTGAACTAGTGAATGGCAAACTTGTTAGGTCTAGTGATCATATTTTCGATATAGACCCTGTGCCTGTAGAGCTAGGTAGTTTTGATATCGTCATAGGGATGGATTGGTTATCTAAAAACCGTGCTGAAATAATATGCTACACTAAACAAATCCGAATTCCCTTATCCAAAAACAGAAACCTTAATAATCCAAGGTGAACAAAGAAACAAAAACATAAAAATCATAACTTCTATGAAAGCTCAAACATATCTTCGTAAAGGATGCCAAGCCTTTCTTGCTCATGTCGTTGACACAAAGTCCAAAGATCGTAAGATTGAGGACATTCCTATTGTTCGTGAATTTCCTGGTGTATTTCCTAGCGAATTGCCTGGACTGCCGCCTCAGAGACAAGTCGAATTTCGTATTGATCTGATCCCAGGAGCCGCACCTATTGCGCGTTCTCCTTATCGTCTTGCACCGTCTGAAATGCAATTCATCGCAATTGCAAGAACTTCTTGATCTTGGTTTCATTCGACCGAGTTTCTCGCTTGGGGAGATCCGGTCCTCTTCGTTAAAAAGAAAGATGGTTCAATGAGAATGTGCATTGACTATCGTGAATTGACAAAGTAACAATTAAATATCGATATCCTCTTCCACGTATTGATGATCTATTCGATCAACTCCAAGGATCGAGTTTCTATTCCAAAATCAATCTTCGTTCAGGCTACCATCAGTTAAAAGTTCGTGATGAAGATGTGTCTAAAACTGCTTTTAGAACTCGCTATGGTCATTACGAATTTTTGGTAATGCCATTTGGTTTGACCAATGCACCTGCTGTGTTTATGGATCTCATGAACAGAGTGTGCAAGCAATATCTCGACAAATTCGTTATTGTCTTCATAGATGATATTCTTATCTATTCGCATTCGAGAGAAGAGCATGAAGAGCACTTAAGAATTATTCTTGAGTTGTTGGAGAAAGAGAAGTTGTACGCTAAGTTGTCCAAGTGCGAATTTTGGTTGCGTGAAGTCCAATTTCTGGGTCATATTATCAACGAAGAAGGTATTCACGTTGATCCTGCCAAGATAGAAGCTATAAAGAATTGGGAAGCTCCAAAGACCCCAACTGAAGTAAAACAATTCCTTGGTCTTGCTGGTTATTATAGAAGATTCATAGAAAATTTCTCGAAGATTGCAAAGGATTTAACGGTGTTAACACAAAAGGATGAGAAATTTGTCTGGGGTGAAAAGCAAGAATCAGCCTTCCAATCTCTAAAATCCAAATTATGTTCTGCTCCTATTTTATCTCTTCCTGAAGGAACCGATAATTTCGTGGTGTACTGTGATGCTTCACACCAAGGGCTAGGTTGTGTATTGATGCAACATGACAAAGTGATCGCCTATGCCTCTCGACAACTGAAGAACCACGAGAAGAATTATACAACTCATGATCTTGAGTTGGGTGCCGTTATATTCGCATTGAAGATTTGGAGACATTACCTCTACGATACCAAGTGCACAATATTCACCGATCACAAGAGTTTACAACATATTTTAAACCAGAAAGATCTCAACATGCGACAGCGTAGGTGGATAGAGTTGATGAATGACTATGAATGTGAGATTAAGTATCATCCTAGTAAGGCTAATGTTGTAGCTGATGCCTTAAGTCGAAACGAGCAACCTAAACCTCGTCGTGTTCGAGCCCTTCCAATCTCTGTTCGTTCTAATCTATCTTCCCAAGTTCATGAATTCCAAACTGAAGCCTTGAAGGTAGAGAACATCAAAAGCGAAGCTTTGCGTGGTATGGAAAAGCAGTTAGAAGCAAAGGAAGATGGGATCCTTTACTTCATGGACCGTTTATGGGTTCCTAGTCATGGAAGTGTTCGCGACGTTATCTTAAATGAAGCTCATCGATCCAAATATTCTATTCATCCTGGTGCTGACAAGATGTATAAAGATGTCAAAGAGTTATATTGGTGGCCAAATATGAAGAAAGAGATCGCGATTTATGTCGGCAAATGTTTAACTTGTGCCAGAGTGAAAGCAGAGAATCAGAAGCCTTCTGGTCTTCTACAACAGCCAGAGATCCCTGAATGGAAATGGGAAGAAATCTCTATGGATTTCATAACCAAGTTGCCTCGAACGTCTAGTGGTCATGACACAATTTGGGTAATTGTTGATCGATTGACCAAATCAGCTCATTTCATTCCTATTAAAGAAACTGATCAAATGGAGAAGTTAACAAGAATCTATTTGAAAGAAGTCGTATCTCGGCATGGTGTGCCAGTCGCGATCATTTCTGATCGTGATAGTCGCTTTACATCTCGTTTTTGGCAATCATTGCAAAAATCTCTCGGTACTCGCCTCGATATGAGTATTGCCTATCATCCTCAGACCGATGGTCAGACTGAAAGAACAATTCAAACTTTGGAAGACATGCTGAGAGCATGTGTTATTGATTTTGGTGGAAGTTGGGATTCTCATCTCCCTTTAGCTGAGTTGTCGTATAATAATAGTCATCATACAACTATTAAGACTGCACCGTTTGAAGCCCTTTATGGAAGAAAGTGTCGTTCGCCACTTTGTTGGATTGAAATTGGTGATCGTCAGATTACTAGTACTGAGATTCTACAAGAAACGACTGACAAGATTTTTAAGATCAAAGATCGTATCAAGGCTGCAAGAGATCGACAAAAGAGTTATGCTGATAATCGTCGAAAGCCTTTAGAGTTCGCTGTTGGCGACCACGTGTTGCTAAAAGTAGCACCTTGGAAAGGTGTTATACGTTTTGGCAAGAAAGGAAAACTCAGTCCTCGTTATGTTGGACCATTTGAGATTCTTGAAAGAATCGGTGTTGTTGCTTATCGCCTTCGTCTTCCTAATGAGCTCAGTAATGTTCATAACACTTTTCATGTGTCTAATTTGAAGAAGTTTATTCATGACCCTTCACTTATCGTTCCTGCTGAGGAAATTATCATCGACGACAATCTCCATTTCACTGAGGAACCAATTGAGATATCTGACTGGAAAGAGCAAAAGTTGCGAAGAAGCAAGATCAAAATCGTTAAGGTCAGATGGAACTCCAAAAGAGGTCCTGAATTCACGTGGGAACATGAGGACCAGATGCGAAAGAAATATCCTCATCTTTTTCTCGTTGTGTCTCCTGTTCGTGCTTCGTCTTAAATTTCGGGATGAAATTTCTTCAACCAGGGGAGAACGTGACAACTCGATATTTCCGATATGTAACTTCATTTCATTTCTAGAACTTTCCTTATTTAGAAAGTTTCTATTTTTAAACATTTCTATTTCTGGCATCCTAATACACAACAAACTTATACATTTTTACACCATACATTAGTGTTTGACTATTGTAGTCAACACAACATTTTTATTTACTTATGGTGACACTCTTGAGCTTAAAACATTTCTAAAATAGTAACTTTTACCGGTTAAACAATAAACGTAACAAATTAATTTAAACGTGACTCGAACTGAATCAAATTTCTGAAACTGACTCGAACCTAGACCGACCACCAATGTGGCCGGCCTAGACCCTTTGCTCGTGACCCATGGTGGCCGAAATACACCATGTGGTGAAATATGCTTGAACACTTATCTCCTCACTTAATCCTTATCCATCTAAGAGATTTGAATGAGTCCTAGTTGCCATCAAACTCTTCTTCCTAACCCTAGAAACCTACACTATATAAACCCCTCTATGTTAACCCTAATCTCCTTTTGTTCTTCCTTCTCTCTCGCCGAAACAACACCATCATCACCTTCGTCCGATTCCAATCAAGCTCGAGCATCTCCACTTGTTTCTTGATCCGAACGCAAGGTATACCGATTCCCTAGATGTTTTTCATTTGATTCCTTGTTTATTCGGTCCCTAGCTTGAACCCGAGACCATGGCCAAGGCCATTTGGTCTCGGTATAAACCCTAACACCCTTGAACCCGTAGCATGCATCACCCCTTGATAGTTAATTCGTGTTGTTTGATTGTTCGAAACCTAGACCGTGCATGTACTTGAATTCGAACCCTAGATCTACACTAGAATGACCGAAACACCATAGATCTAGAACTCTATACTCGATCTAGCCGAATCTAGCCACAAACCCGTAGGGTTTTGGCCTTCGGCCAACCCTAGACCAAACCCTAGCCGAACCTTAACCCTTATTGAATTTCAGGTTTGACTTGTTGACCTAGAGTAGCTAGATTTGACTTTTGTTGACCAATACCTATGCTAAACCGGATCCCATAACCGAATACTAAACCCTAGTCGAAACCTAGTGGACCAATGTTGACTTTTGTTGACTATTTGACCTATGTTGACTTTTAGAATTGACCAATGTTGACTTAAAAGTCAAACCGGGTCAAGGCCGGATCTTGACCCAAACCGTGGACCCAAACCCGAATACCCAATCGGGCCAAGGCCCGTACTTGGCCCATATCGATCTACCTTAGTCCATCGGGCCCAAACTTTAGTTGGTCCATTAGTATCCAAGCCCATTTGGACCAAAGCCCAAACCTTTGGCCCATGCATAACCAAACCGAATCCAATTAGGCCAAGCCCAATCCATGGCCCAATCTAATTGGACCTAAGCCCAATAAGAGGCCCAAGTGGCCCACCTAGTGGCCCATTTAGGCCCATTAGGCCCAATAGGCCCAATCTAAGCCCAATAAGCCTAACCCAAGCCCATTTCATTTCATTTCGGCCCATTAAGGCCCAACGATCCAAGTTCATTCGATGTCACAAAACGTAAAACATAACATTAATTGCATATCATTTAACTTATATCGTATATAGAATCGCCTGTATTAGCTTAGTCTAATCATTAGTTAAATCATTTAGGAAGCTAGGAGTCTCTGAAGGATTCCTCTGTCCTAAGTACTGTGTCGCTAAGCTTTGCCAGGTGAGTCCACAGACCCCTTTACTACTTTTACTGTTTTATAAACTTTGGGGTGGAAAACATAAACACAACTGCTACTATTTTACTATGACTGTACAACATCTATACATTTTCATTATCGCGTTGGCATGACAAACGATTATTATACCGGACTAAGGTTTGCCAGCAATCATTAACTAGTGGATCTAGACCATAGATATGCAGATAGTACTATTGGCTGACACTCATCCTCCCAACAAACGATTGATCATTACTTGGTTTATCCAAGACATCTCCGGGAGTGTATGTCCATAAAATAACGATAACATAATGGAGTTGAAGTGTTGATTGTGGACTTAGGGGTTGGTATATTAACTCAATAGACTAGCTACCTGTTGGGGATAACAGTTCATGCGATGTCAAACATAACAATTTGTTTAACACTTTTTCATAAACATAACTAGTAGTTATAGATATTCTACAACTACACTAAACATTTCATACTTACTACTCATATCACATGAGTGTTAAACTTTATACTTTTCAGTCATAAAACATTCTCTTTACAAACATTCTTGGGTAGCAAAACACTTTACTTTAATTTACTTTAACCCTGTGGATTCACTCAACATTATTGTTGACCCTTTTATTATTTATGTTTTTCCATGTAATTTGGTGCAGTGGAACTGGAGGATATGAGCAGTGGGATTGTCGTGAGCCATGATTAAACATTAAGTTTACGAACAATCATTTCATTTCAAAACAATTTCTATTTTAGGAAACATACTATTTTTGGAAACTTTCTACTTTTGGAAAGTGAAACATCTTCTATTTTTTCGTTATTGCGTGGTTGTTTGTTTACTTATTTTTTGCTATGTTGTCATGAACGTTACACCCTCGTTCTTCCGCAAAACATTTTAAATGAAGTAAAACTCATTTTTGGCGGGGTGTGACAGCTAGGGTTCTTTTGTACAGTGTCTAACAATAACAAGGGAACCCTAAGCTTTCTATTTATAATAGAAGGACTTTCACTTAAGGCCCTTCTAGTTTAATTAAGATTAACTTCTTAATTAAACTTATTCTTTTACACATTGAACCCTTATAGTTTATCTACTAATTATTGTTGCACTTAATTATTAAATGTCTAGTATTAATACACTAATATATTTCGGTATTTAACATACGAAATATATACTTGTATTTTATACTTTTAATAATTGAAAATATAATAATATTTATATAATTTACACAATAATATTATCCAAACGCTTATATGATTTAATGGCTTTAAATCATATTATAGATAATGTATAATTAACACATTGTATATTTACTCAACTAGTAAATGTACAAATACTTGTATTAATTAGTTAGTTAAACTAATTTAGTAATAAGTCAAACTTAACATAATACTTAACTGATTCATAATGACTATTATGAATCATCTCTCTTCTTAGTATCATTACATATCATTTCTCGAATAACATGCACTCACTGGTGTGACCCTTAAGTGTTTTGTAGGCATGAACATTTCATTATAGGTTAACTAACTATGCACATAATTTCAATAATTATTTACTAGTGGCATGGTTTTCATTCTTCGGCCCAACACGGTCACGGAGGTTGGTAACTTGAGAACACGTTGTGGGAATTGAGGATCTTAACCATTGAGAAGGCGAATATTTTTTACCGCTGTTTTTTCTTAAGTATGTATACAAACCATAAGGCGCCTAATTTTTACAATACTTCCAAATGTCCCAAACGTACCATGTTAGGTTTTGATAAACTAACAGAACGTGCCGCGAATTATTCCTGAAGTGTTCAACGAGAAGTTCATTGATGCCCATTTATGTGTTAAACAAGCGAGCATGAACGTGATTTTGTATTCGTTTAATTTAATGAACAAACATGAACATAGATCTCACTCGTTCATTAATGTTCGTCAACATTAAGTAATCCATTTGCTAATGTTTGTTCGGAGATGTGTTAAACAAGCGAGCATGAACATGATTTTGTATTCGTTTAATTTAATGAACAAACATGAACATAGATCTCATTCGTTCGTTAATGTTCGTCAACATTCACTAATCCATTTGCTAATGTTTGTTCGGAGATGTTTGTCCATGAATGTTCAATAACTATACATATTAAGTATATTTATTAGAACTAGCAGGGTACCCACACAATGCGGCGGCGTGTACCCTATAACTATATTTTGCGATAACGATAGTGATTGTACAATGGTGGCAGTAGTGATGGGCTTTTTTAGCAGACGTGAAATTGGTGGTTTGTTTTATAACTACATTTGGACCGGTTAAAAAAAGTAAAGATGGTGGTGGGTTGTAACAATCGTAAAGGTTATATGAATTAGCGTTTGCAATAAAGTAAACGCAGCAAGTAGCTGAAGTGGTTAACACGCACGCCTATTTCCCAAATGCTCACGAGTTCGATTCCCGTAAATTGCGTTTTAATATTTTGGGTGTCTTAAATGTTTAAGACATTTCCCAAAATGGAAAGGGGAAATTAAGACTTTCCATTAGTGGTAGGCTTAAAAGCTTTATTATTAGTAAATGTACTTCTACTTAAGCAAATAAGTACATACAAATGTATAAAAAAAATCATATACTTCCTCCGATTCAAAATAAGTGATACACTTGGGGTTTCACGATTTTTGAGGCAAAAAATTATAATGATGGTTAAATTAGATTAATTGGATGGTTAGTGGGGAATGGGTCCCACACCTTTTGAATAAAGTAAAGTTAATGATGTTTAAAAGTAAAAAGTAAGGGTAAATGAGTTATTTCACTTTGTTAAAGTAGATAGTTAGTGGATGTGGGTCCCATTTTTTTTGCCAAATAAGGAAACTTTTCAAAGTGTATCACTTATTTTGAATCACCCAAAAAGGAAAGTGTACCACTTATTTTGAATCGGAGGAAGTATAATATTTTTTTTCATTAGTTCATTTTTGTTTATTTATCTTCTTAATAATATGTTCATGAATCGTTTACTTACGAACTAATTTCCTAAAAAAATAAAACTTTATTTGTTTTAGTATTCGTATTCTTTTGTTTGATTAAATTTAGATAGACATATATGAACAAACATTGTGGATATTAGGGACGTTTAGTTGCTTAGAACTGAGTTAATTACTTTTTTTTATTTAGACTGGATCAACAACATTGATTGAACATAGTATTGAATGAAATTTCAGTGATACACTTCCTTCTTTGTATATAACAAGAAACTAGCCTATAACCCGTGATTATCACGGGTGACTTATAAAAAGTTTCATAATTTCATAATCTTTAGTAGTTTATTTATTGAAATTGCTTAGAATTTGAAAAGTTACAAGTGTAGTAATAGCCAAAAAAGGCTTCCTACATTGCCGGTGTAGGTAAAAAATTAAAGAAGTAAATACACGTACATAAATATTACATAATTTACATACATAAATACTTACATTAGTACATCAAATTAAGAAATTTACAGAAAAGACTAAGTCCCTAAATCCCCATCACGACTTATTATAATCTTCCATTTCTGTGGATCATAAAACTTCTTAATTATATCTACAACCACAAATGCACACAAATTAAAATAAATTAGATCTTCTTGATTTCTTTAGTGTGTATATTTAATTTAGCCTATAAAAAGATTTCTTTAGTGTGTATATTTAATTTAGCCTATAAAAAGATTTCTGAGTGTTTGTTTAAAAAAAAACATCCGCAGAACACCTAGGATAGAATGTCATTACCTGCATTCCATTCATTAAACCATGACTAATTGACCCAAACTGAAGAGGAAATGCCTTAGAAGAATCTGCTAGCTCTAAACACAAAAAAAAAAAGCTCATCTATACTCAAGTTATGTATATTAAGCAGAGATTTAACTAATAATGTAAAGCGGTTAGAACATACGCCAAATACTGAACTTACCGTTTGTTGGAGTTGAAGGACCAACAGATCGGAACCCGCATTACACTGTGGGGCCCTTTGTAAACCTGGGGTGCTCTTTTGGGTTGATGCATCAAATGGTTTTAGAGTAGCAATTGTAGCAGGAGCACCAAATGCACCTAAAATCTTAAATAAATACAACATTTTTAGATTCAGCATAATTACACAAGAATCCTTTGTTATACTCTGAATAGGAAAATCAAAATCTCTACTTAATCAAACTAATTGTAGTAATTCTGATAATAAAGCAAGTGCAGTCAATTATATTAGAGATGCGCCATTTGTTACAGTAGTGCCACCATAAGCAGAAGAATTCAACGAATGCGAATTTGTATTTAGGAAATAAATGAAGCCAAACCATTATATTCATGAGAACAATTAGATTAGGGTTAGATGAGATTTCAAAATGAAATAATGGGGGAAAACAACTGCAATTTAACGATTTCAGGACACAATCCGGCTTATGTTATTAGGCTAGACTTTTGACTAAATCTGCAATCAAAATTTAAAGATTAGCTTATAAGACAACAATATTTTACATAAATGACCCAATTGAGCATTTGCACAAAGAATCCACAGAAACCATTATTACGTAAGCATACATGATATTTTTCTGTAAACACTAAAAAATAAGCTCATAGCAAGCAGTTGACAAGCATTCTAAAGCACAATTCTCCTATGTTTTATCATTGAAGACTTGCAGTGTGCACCACAATTGCAACCACTTTGGGAGTGCTATTTGGGTAGAGTGTCAAGTGTCAACCCTTAAATATTATATGAATATGGTAGCGATAATCAATTCTTTGGGATCATAAGAGCACAAACTGTCAGTTATTAATTTTAGGGAGCTAAAATTAAGAAAATCGAGCTTATAGTTCAATTTGGGAGTCAGAATATTGCTTCTATTCTCAAACCAAAGAGATTGAAAACACCCGATTTTATCAAAATCAAGAATTAAGATAAAACGGATGCGAATAAAGAAGAATATGTTAATAGCTGAATAGAAATCTTTTGTCATATAAACAAATCCTTAAAAACAGCCACAAAAAACTTGTCATGTTTCTTTTACCTTTCACTAATCGCATCTTGATTCATAGGTCCATAATAGCAAAATTATTGATTGCAAATATTTCTCTCCAGTGCAAATCTCAACATGATTGTTCTACAAATATTTAAAAACCAATATCAAATTTTCAATCTCTTTCAAAACCCGTATCCATAGATTGAAAAATTCGAGTGCAACAACCCTATACCCGCCCACTGCACTTAAAAACGAACAAATTCTAAACTACCAGATCAAATGAAAAGTTTAAAAAAACAAACCAAACTTATCAATCTTCTATTAGCTAACAACGACATTACATTTTCTATCAAAATGCATATGTGAGAAGTATACACAGAATATCGTTTTATCTGTCATGCATTTCAAATTTACAGTTTCAGTTACAGCAAAAATTTTAGAATTAATACTGCTCAAATTTTCAAATTTAATACGACTAACCTGTAAATGTATGCGGGCAATTGCAAAGACGGATATTGATTCAGATGTTAGACGGGTTTGTTTGAAGGTAACATTATATATACATATATATAATATGATGATTGTGAAAATACTAAGATTTGTAACTCATGTTTGATTGAAAGACTTGTAACGTATAAATAATCTCCGTGAAAGTTAAAATATGCATACACAAGTATTGAAACGGTTTTACGTTGATTACACAAATAATTAAACAACGAATTGGGAAGGAATTTGTAAATTAATTACATTGATTACCGAATTGATTTTGTAATGTACGTGCGGATGGAATCACAGAGATTTGCATACAAAATATTGAAACGGTTTTACATTGATTACACAATTTATTAAAAATTGAATTGGGAAGAAATTGGAAAATTCGTTGCATCTCAACGTGGCTTTTAACGCCTAACTTAATGCATAAGTATACGTGGCTTTTAACATATTAAATGGGAATTCCTGGCATATACCCATGCACACATAAGGTGATAAGGAGCATAGTGACATGGACTTCCATGTCATTCATTGAGGTGGCTTTTTTTGAACATGCCAAGTGGCTTTATTAATGGAGCAATAATTAAAAAAACTCCCCTTTATTATATATATAGATGTGATACTCGTGCGTTGCAGCGGGATTTTAAATATAACCTTTTTACATATAGATTAAATTCTTATTTCAATCAGCTTTAATTTATGTGCTATGATGTAAGTTATTTATGGTTCGGATTATGATAAAAGTTGATTAATCTAATAAAAATATATATTTCATAAAACTACTTAATAAATATCTAAGGATGTATATATTATTACAAATTTAAATAAAAAAGTAATTAATAAAAATTCTAAGTAGTTTATATCAGCATAAAAATAAATTTTATTAAATAATTGATGGTATCATTTTACAAAAACTTGAAAATAAAAATCTACAATTAATTTATGATAATTTTTATTAATTATAAATCCAAAATAAACTATTGTAAAAAGTTAAAGAAAATAAAAATATTTCTTTATTATTAATTTATTATTCTTCGCAACCTAACTAAAAAAATTACAAAGTGTTATATATTGTGTTAGTTTTCATAAGTTGTCATAAACTACCTTTCCATTAAAATAAGAATATGTTATGTGATATATTCATTTTATTTTTAATATATCTACGTACTAAAATACATTTTTAAAACAAATTTTTCATCAAGAATAAAATTTTCACTAAAGTTTTAGCCACCCAAACTTTTGCATATATCTGTTCAGGATAAATACATAATTTATCTTTATTTGTTCTCAACTCATAAATCTTTACTATATTATAAAGCATTTACCCATTCCATAATTAGCAAGGCTGAAAATTCAGCCAACACACTTGCTAATTATAGATTTAATATTTTTTGAAGAAAAAAAAACCTTTGTTAGGTTTCGAACCCACGACCTCCGCTAACACATAATGAGACCAGTACCACTCAGCTAACCTTCGGCTACGTTTTAATCCTAAACAAAAATAGATATAACCATTACGGCGAGGGTTAACCCACCATATAAGGTTGTTATCGCGTGGCCCATTTAATTGTATTGTTCTATGAGCCCATTCCGTTCGGTGCATAACTGGTTCGTTCACCCGCCTCTTCGTTCACCTGAAGGTGGGGATCAAGGAGTGGCCTGTACACAATCATTGTTTTTCTTGGGTATTGAACGGTTTGTTTGTTTGGGAAGTGAAATATGCTTTGAAATTCAACCATAATTCAAACTCATAAACCATTCTGAACCATTTCTATCCCATTTCCCCATCACCATCGTTATTCTCTCAGTAAGCTCCTTAATTCCCTGGGCAGATCATTTCTTTCACTGTCCTTAATTCGACGTCGCCATGGTATCTTGATTCACCGGAACCCTTCCTTCACTGTCATTAACCGTTATGATCAAGCCCTTCGATCCGATGATGTATACCTTAAGCTCCTTGTGAAGGTATGAATGCACATAGATTTAATAATTATTGATTGTTTGCTATTGTGTTTGTTGAATTAAAATACCTGTATTGTATAACTGTATATTTACTTCTCTTTTTTTTTGTCAAATCAGCTTTATAGGTTCTTAGTTAGGAGGAGTGGAGCAACTTCAATGCTGTGATATTGAATAGGTTGTTCCTGCGCAAAGTGAACTAGCCTCCGATTTCACTATCTCGTTTGCCTCCTTACATGTCCGGTGAGACTTATGTTTTATTTTTGAAAACAAACATAGATATGTGTAGGAAGGTTGTTCCAATGTTGGTACAGTTACTGATGATGTCCGTGTACCAAGATCCCATGTTTGTTAATTGGAAAGTTAAAAAGTCTTTGAAATCGAGAGCGTTGTTTGCTGGAACCACAAGCTGCCAGTTTCTTGGCTGAAGAGTAGAGACTTGGTGAGATTGCTACTCAGGTAAGGTTTATTCTATTTTTTTAAATCAGAATGCTTTATTGAAATGTTACCTAAAGAAGTTGTCCAGTTTTATGTCCAGCCAGGTTTTTTTTTCAGATCATGATATGAAGTTAAATGCAAGGCTGTTTGTTTATTCATGTAATGGTACTGCACACACTAATTTTTTTGCAGATTTATCTGTGCACTTGATTTTTTTATTGCCACAGAAACAAAAGTTCTCCACACTTGGGTTTTTTGCAGATGATGGTACCCCAGAAGAATTATTTACCATGGTAGAATCACTCAAAGAACTGTCCCAATTAGCTGATAAAAGTGTAGTCCATTGCATAATTTGGAAAAGGTGTTGGTGGAAACGTTAGAGTGTGTGATCGTACAACTCTTATTTTAGATGTATTTAACCAACGTGGAGCCACATGTGAAGCTGCTCTACAGGTTATATCGATACATTATATTGAAATAATCTATTTGTAGTTAATTTTTAAATTAAAGGATTACTTTTTTAGGTAACATTTGCACAAATGGAGTATCAATTACCAAGATTAACAAAAATGTGGACACGTCTTCAGTGTCAATCAGGATCTGTACAAGTCAAATTGTTAAAGTATTTTTTTTTTACCGAATGTTGCAATTCATAGGCCAGATTCTGAAGTTTCCGGCGTATCTCATTACCGGTGTCAATTGGGTCGGGTTTGGGTCCGTCTTGGTCAAAAAAGTTATCACATGAAACCCGACCTTATAGTTAAGTCTTAAAATTCAGCATTTTCAATTTTCAAAGAATTTTGCATCTAAGTTTTCTTCCAGCTGTTTAATGTTGTAGGAGAAGCGTCGATCTCTTAGACGGTGGATTTATCAATGACTGGGATGTCACGACCATCGGCTAATTCGGTGACTGATTGGTGGAGGTTTTTAGTTTTCGCTTTTATATTGAATGTACAGGCAATTGAGAAGATTGAAGAATTAGCTGCAAGTATAGAGGGAAAAAGTTTAGATGAAAAAAGTAGCTTATTAGGTAGTTCTTTATATATAATTTGGCATACATGCTACAGCGATAACTGATAATAGTATATGTTTGATCTGTTTATCATCTGTTATTTTAATGTGTTAAATTGTGCAGATGCACCTGAAACCAGGAGTCTATTGGTTAAATGTAGATTGTCTATTTACTTTTTACACAAATTTGTCTTATAATTTACTGGTACCTTCTGTTTTTCTTATATAAATGTAGATTGTCGAAGAATATGTTGGTTAGAAACTCGACATCCATACATTTTAATCAGGTTCAGTTACATGAAATGTTACTTGTTATGTAAATATTTTATTCCATAGCAACATATAAAGATAATACGTTGCCTATGATCTTACCTTCTCTACCTTCATTTTCGTAGTCAGTATCCTCAGTTGGTTGTTGATGACTTTTTGCCACTACCGTCAAAAGGGGAAACTGGCAAGGATTGGTTGAAGTATAGAAGGACTTAGAAGATGTATGCAAGGAGCTACATGCAGCAAAATATAATTGTTACTTGCTTGGAAGCTTTTCATGGCAATATTACATCAAAATTCCATTCTGAAATATAGATTGTATGGTTACCGTTATATTTTGTAGTCATTTTTTTGTTGTTGAATGTTTGTAGTATAGTAGAGTTCATAGTTGAGTTGAGATGATTAGTGATAAAAAAGGGTGCAACTGTTAATGCTGGAATAAAACTGAAACTTTCATTATGTTATTGTTTAACCTCTAAATTGCAATTGGTTTATCTTGCTAACTTATTTTGGTAACACGCGGATAGTTTCATCAACATGATTTATTTTTACTATTTAGGTGATGATTTTTATACAACATGTTTTAATTATCTACCACAACTACTGCATTGTTTACTTGTACAATATGCAGATTTAATTGTACAGTGTGGTAGAGGCATCAAAAAATGTGGTAATATAATAATTCTCTTACTATATATAATTCATTTGAGATATTTCAAAATTAGTTATTTTTCAAATACACAATGGAATAAAAGACCTAGGAACGAGCAAGCTTGCTATTTCAGACATGAACTTAAGACCTATGCTTTATTAACATAACTCTTTAATCAATTGAGTTACTAGAACATATGTTCCTCTTACTTGGATTTCAATTATCTTTATCGAACATTTAAACCTTAAAAAGTTGAAATTAGCACCACCACCAGTCACCGTCACCACGAATCACTACCGCCATCAATGCCCACCACTTGGTCGACGTAAAATCTTGTCACAGGTACCCGCCGCCGCATTGCGCGGGTACCTGCTAGTTAATATAAAAAGATTTTATTAGATTTGTCAGTTTGTGTTACTGACTTACTTCCCCACCAGTTTGCCATAGGGTAGAAAACGTGTTACTGACTTACTTCCCCACCAGTTTGCCATAGGGTAGAAAACGACAAAAAAATTGAAGGACCCATTTGTATATAAAAACGGAACGGAATTTTGTGATACGAGGTTTTAGAGTACTAATGAACAGTAAATCTACAATGATTATTGTATATAACAAGTGTAGTTGCCGTGGATATGTTTTATTTATATTTTGTCTGAATTATAATAATAGAAATAAAATTGTGTAATATAAATATCTAATGTGTTTATAATATATTTCTATATTTGTACACATTATTAATATGTGTCTTATTCATATTCATCAACTATTTTTTTGATTTACTTTAACAATTTGATAATAATTATGGACGTGTGTTGCTACGGGATTATACAAAAATATATATTTTTGAAGCCTAATAGACAATTAAATAATATAACCATTTAATATTTAACAATATAAAAGATTAAAAAATTGCGGTGGCATTTTATGGGTGCATTTAAACAATATAGGGGTTAAAAGGAAACATTTATAAACATTTATAAAACCAACCCTGTTTTAGGGGGTTTTTAGAAAAAATTCCCAACTATCCGTTTTATATTGAGTTATCATCCGTAACAATTTTAAGATGTTGAATTGTGATTGGCCAGAAAATAAACGGAGTTTTAATTTGTAATGAATAGTGATCTGGTATGGAGAATGTATTATAGGGAGAATGTTAATGTTTATTCTTTTAGAAATAAATACTAATTAAGTATCTAAATGAAATAATTTAATAGAAGCTTCGGGGTAACACATTTAAAATATGAAAACATATAATTTGAATTGTTCTTTAGTAACAAAATATAAATAAATATATTGGATAGGGTTAAAGTTATAAAAAATAAAAATTTGGGGTTAAAAATAAAAATTTAGGAGGGAGTTTGTAACAACACGGACTTAATTGCAAAATTGATAAAAGGACTTCCAGCAAGACTCTCGAGCTGCAAGCTGAGGTAGGCTTCTTGCGAGAAACCGCATTTCATTGAATTCCTTTTCTTTTCAAAACGGGGTTTTCAAATATTAATGAACAGTAAATAGGCTATGATAATTGTATATATAAGTAATAATTAATTTCTTTTGATCACTTCACAAATTAGGTAGATTAATATGTATATTAGGTATGGTTGCAATTCCCTTGTATTATTTATACCCATGTATCAGATCCACGACTCACATGTGGTTGGTCAAAGTCCACACTGACTCCACATAACCCATAAATATCCACGTGTTAGGTGCGAAAAAAAGAACGTCGCGCGTGAGATGGTTTGTTGAGTAATGTCCCACGTTGGACAAACAATGAACCTCGGGAACGGCTATGCTTCTTACAACAATTCAGGGTTGCCACCAATAACAACATGACTACCACCGAAACCAACACGCCAAATCAACCGAAAATAGCCACCTCCACCCCATATACACCGTCACAAACATCCAGAACAAAGTATGTACCCTGAATGGTATTAAATCACATACTCGGCATGGTTTAAACTCTTATGGATTCATGCAAAAGGGTACAAGGTTCTCACCCACATAGACGGTGTAACACCGCATTTTCAGAAACCATTTTTTAATATGTATACGGAAGCGATTAGTCTAGTAACTAAATAAGCTAAGTTTACAAACCGTGGTCCCACAAAATATTACAATTTAAGTATTTGTTAAAAGACGGTATTACAAAACATACGTCTCCATTTCAAAAATACATTTAATTGAGTTCGGTCAAACGCTCCGTCCAAATCCCGACCCGTTCCAAGCCTACCAACCTGAAATGTTTCAACGAGTGAGGGATTAGCACAAAAGCTAAGTGAATGAATAAAACATACAAGTTATGCTAAGTACAACGAGCAAGCAAGCAAATAACATCTCCGAAGGGGTAACCAATATAAGATGACCGGGGGCTCTGGTGAACCCTAAACCATGGTTGGCCATAACCATGGTAACCGATAGCACTGTATCCAATGGCCCGGTAAAACCTCTTACGTGTAACGCATGCAGGTAAGGTCTGAATACAGCGATTATCGATACACTACGCCCAACCGTTGTCCTTCCGACACTGACCTCTTCCCGAGTGTGCACATAGTCATGTATAGTAGTCCTCAAGCGACTAAGTATACCTATTAAGTAAGCAAGCTAGTAAAATTCGCCCCAAAAAGTTACTCAGGGAAGTTCGCGGCACGATCTCTGAAAGTTCGTGTCCTGCCAAAAGATAGCGTCCATTATTTTGGCTTCCTGTTTCTCCTGGACCAATTCGCGCCGCGAACTATGCCTGCACAGATTGAATGCTGCATTTTCACCTAGTATATAATTCCAACCCAAAAATGAAACTATTACACAAGTTGGAGGTTAAATCCACTCACCTTAAACCTTCAAATCCCACAACCCAGTGGTCTAATATCACTGAGTCTCCTTCTCGGTTCTTGTAACAAGTATACCGAATTAGTAATCGATTCACCGAATTGTCAAAATCATCAAATCTAACAATTGACCATTCAAGAATCATAAAATACACATTTTATGATATTTCCATCTAGTCCATATATACTAACATATCATATAGTCATCTATGCCATCTAGCCCATTTTATAATCAACTGAGCCAAACGGGTCAAAACCCGATTATAACTATAATACTTCCAAAGCTCCACCAACTAACACTTATTCACTACAACTAGCAAGTCATAATCATTTAACAATTCATCACATTCATAACTACTAAAAATCCAAGTATTTTACTTCCAAAATCACTAGTTCAACTTTTGACCTAAACATTCAAATACTAGCTAGTTTATTTCACAAATCCACCAATACTTGATTTTTAACATACATAGCTTACCAAACATGTTTTCTTAACATAACAACAATAACAAACACCAAAACATCAGAAAATCCAAGGTTTGGTAAAACTCATTTTCTCCAAACCTCCATTAACGGAGTTTGAAGGTGAGTTTCACCAACACTTGATTTCTTCCAACAAATCACCAAACAAAACATGCAAAAGCTTGCATAAACATGTAATATAACATTTAGAAGAAGGTTCACCAACAAAACACCAAGATTCATAAACCCTAGTTCAAGCCATAAACCCAAAACTTCAAGAACAAGCAAGTAGAAGGTATAACTTACCACTAGGCTTCTTCTAACATAAGATTTAGGCAAGAAAACAAGATTTGCACCAAGCTTACCAAGAACAAGCTCAAGAACAATAGAGGTTTTAGAGAGGAGAGTTTGGAAGTTCAAAAGCAATGTAATGGTAACAAATGGGGATAAGGTTTGAATCAAAAGGAAAAGGAAAATGATGGTGTCCCCTCCCTCCTCTCAAAACCGGCCAAAAGAGAGGGTGGGGCCCTTATTTGGCTTTTTCTAACTTTTAACAATATAAATCGAAAGGTCCGATTCGCAGTTAATTTGTTTAAAGTAGCAAATGGACTCCAATTTTAAAACCGAATATATTTTCGGAATCGAAATTCAAAAATGAATCTAAAGATATAAAAATCATATAAGCATTCATAAAATTCGGGTATTTTAACCCCTTAGTTATAATAAGGGGTTAAAATACCGCAAAAGACCAAAGACTAAAGAAAATCACTTAGCATATAATCAATTAATCATTTAATAATATACCTTAAGGTCAATAAACTACTAGGCCGAGTTTTGGGATATTACAGATGGCACTCCGCTGCTAAGACCCAATGGCACCGACTACGATCAGTCGATGTCTTGCAATGGATGTATGGTTCCCTCTTCGATGAATTCCTAACCTGGGTTCTTGAACCAGACACTACCGCCTACCAAGCATGGGAAAAGATTAAAGGAATCTTATTGAATAACAAAGGATCCCGAGCCGCGTCCCTAGAACATGAATTCACCAATCTTACACTTTGATATTTTCCAACCCTTGAAGAATATTGTCAGAGACTCAAGGATCTAGCCAATCAACTTACTAATGTCGACAACCTGGTAAACGATAAATGATTGGTCCTTCAAATGGTGTTGGGTCTTCCACCAGAATTCGATACGGCAGTTGCCTATATCAATCAGACATTACCTGACGGGGACACCGCCCGTAGTATGCTCCAACTCGAGCAAAATAGACTAAATGCACTGGAAAATCCGAAGCCAACCGAATCTGTTGGGGAAGCCAACATCTCCACAGATCCCTCACACCAACAGTCGATCAAACCAATCTCATCGTCAATCCAATCCGGAAACAGAGAAATTGCCCTCGTAACAAGCGATCCACAAACGAGCTGACAAACACATCCTACAAACAACCCAGCGTGGTGGACCATGATGTCTCCACCATGCCCATACCCGACTTAACCAAGTTAGAACAACCCTTGGTTTCCATAGTCGCCAAGGCAACAAAACAACAACCAAAATGCATAGCGGCCACAAACCAGAAACAACGATTCAACACAACCCAATACAGCAGCTACTTACAATGCTTTGGAACTAATGGATCTTGAAGCTGCCTTTTAAGCAAATCAAATGGACGATACACAATGGTATATTGACTTCGGTTCAATATCTCACCTTACGGGTGACCCCGGTAACATCTCAAAATTTTTACTTGACTCTCACATAAAGTCTATACTCGTCGGAAGTGGTCATGATATTCCCGTAAACGGATCGGGCTCGAACACCCTCCTTAAAACCCATTTAAAACCACTGCACCTTAGAAATATTCTTTTCACACCCGGGATAATCAAAAACCTAATCCATTTGACAATTTTCCATTGATAACCTCGTTTCTCTTGAATTTGACTCGTTTGGTTTCACTGTGAAGGACCTCAAGAGGGGAAAGATTATTAGCCGCCACAACACTACCGGTTCACTATACTCGTTCACAACTCCAATAAACAACCCGGTTGCATTCAACACCATGTCTCATTCAGATTTATGATCTTTCCGACTTGGTTTCCTGCTAGTTATGTTAATGAATTTTTACGTTCCCAGTCTCGTATTTTGTGTAATAAGAGTAGTAGTCGCACTCATTCACTTTGCCACTCGTGTCAAATTTTGAAACACAAACGTTTACCGTTTTTTTATTCAAACACTACCACATTTTTACCATTTGATATAATACATTGTGATCGTTGGACATCCCCATAAGAAGCAAAATCGGATACAAATATTAGATGGTGTTAATTGACAATTTTACTCAATAAGTATGAGTTTATCCATTAAAATCAAATCGGAAACCTTCTCCTGATTCACTCAATTTCACCCATACAATAAAACCCAATTTCCACCAAAATGAAAAAAAAAATTCAATGTCACATGGGAGGGGAATTCAATAATCACAACTTTCATCAATTTGCGTTTTGCAAACACTCATGGGTTATAATTTCGAATTTCTTGTCCACAAACATCACCCCAAAAAGGTAAAGCCGAACGTATGATTCGTAGATTAATGAAATCATCCTTGCTTTATTAGCCCATGCATCTCTCCCTACCCTACTATGGGTAGATGCATTACATGTCGCCACATACCTTCACTGTTGGTCAACCTATGATGTCACGTCCGGACCTACAGGACACTCAAGGGTCACACCGGTGAGTGCATGTAACAATCGAGTAGGTAGGCAATGATACTCGGAGAAGAATGATTTATAATAGTTATTATAAATCAAGAAGTATTAAGTTAAGTTTAACTTTATACTAGATTAATTAGGCTAGTTAATTAATACAAGTATTTATGTATTTACTAGTTGAGTAAATATATAATGTATTAGTTATACATTATGCATAATATGATTTATAGCAATTAAATCATATAGTATTTGGATAATATTATTGTCTAAATTATATAAAGTTAATTATATAATTGATTATTAAAAGTATAAAATATAAGTATATATTTCGGTATGTATATACTAAAATTATAAGTGTATAATACTAGACATTTAATAGTTAAAGGATAATAATAATTATTAGTTTAAACTATAATGGTTAGAAACGAAAAAAGGAAAGTTTAATTAAGAAATGAATCTTAATTAAACTAAAGAGACTTAACTGAAACTTCTTCTATTATAAATAGAAGGATTAGGTCTCATTTAATTCTCTAATCACCAACTCAAAACCTTAACCTCCCTCCCTCTTGACTTCGACTGAAATACCCCAAGAACACCAAGTTTGGTGTTCTTCGCGTTCTCCGTTCGTTCTTTGTGTTCTTCGAAGATTCGATCAAGAATCAAGGTTCATTGCAAGTGCCGGCTAGAAGGCATCTCGTCTTGCATCATCACCGATGGATTAAGCTTGAGCAACAAATGTATCAACAAGTCCCCCCCCCCCCCCCCTCTTTTTTCTGAGTTCGTCGAACCGAACCAATTCATCATTCAAGTTGTATTTTACTTTCATGTTAATCTTATTTAAATTTCCAACATCCTAATCCTTTATGATTTAAGGATTAAGTTTGATCTCAGTTCTACTTTTAAGGATCAAACTAGTTTGTTGGTTCAATTTGTATGAACAAGTTCATGTTCATATTAGTATGGTTAGAATCAGTATGACATAGTGAAACCCTTCATTCACAACATCACCCCCAAAAAATTCCCACAAAACCTCACCCCTACTTCGGTTCTTTACACACGGCACCCAACATATGAACACCCACGAGTATTCGGGTGTGCATGATACCAAAATCTATCAGCCACCCACAACAACAAACTTGACACCCAATCCATACGTTGCGTCTTCCTAGGCTACCTCGCAAACTACCACAGCTACGATTGCCTAGCTCCCACCGGAAAGATCTAATTATCCCGACATGTCAAATTCGATGAACAAGTGTTTCCCTTTGCCCATATCAAAACACCCATTCAAAACTACCAAATCTTCTCTCCTGACTCCAATTTACGATCCACCATACATCACTATACTTCCCCCACAAACAACCCCACAACCCTTACCACACCACCACAAGAACGTACTAATGAACCACAACCAAACCCACAATCTCTGATAACATCACATACTCCACAAACCTCAACATCTTCAACCAATATCTCACCAAACTCATATAACTCGTCGAACCCCCACCTCAACCACCCCTTCCGCCTCCTCAACCCACTCACTCAATGACAACCCGCGCCCGAACCGGCCACCTTAAACCAACTAAACCCCTCAACCTTCACACAACATCTATATCACCAATCCCTAAAAACCCACATCTAGCATTATTCGACCCAAATTGGAAACAAGCAATGCACGACAAATTTAATGCGTTATGTGAAAACTCAACATGGGAATTGGTTCGCCGACCCACTGATGTCAACATTATATGATGCTTGTGGTTATATCGCCATAAATTTAACTCAAGTGGGTCTCTAGCTCAATACAAAGCTAGACTCTTTGTAAACGGCAAATCTCAACAAGTTGGTATCAATTGCGATGACACTTATAGTCCAATGATAAAAACCACCACCATCTGCATTTTCCTTACACTAGAAACATCCCGTTCTTGGTCAATTCATCAACTTGACGTAAAGAACGCATTCTTGCACGAGAACTTATCATAAACATGTGTATATGCATCAACCACCTGGCTTTGTCGATCAAAAACCAAATTATGTATGCCGTTTGCGAAAATCATTGTATGGACACAAACAAGACCGGTGACATGGTATCAATGGTTTGCCACCTTTATTACAAATCACGGATTCAAAAGAACCAAATCAGATAACTCTTTATTCGTTTATCGCAATGGAAATAACCTAGCATACCTACTTTTTTACGTTGACGATATCATTTTAACCGCTTCCAATGACACATTCTTACAACATGTAATACATGTTGGAATCAAAACTAAAATAAACAGATGCTAAATGAAGTTAACGTTTTTGAGTTTATTGATTCCACAATGAAACTTACAAATACATGAAATATATAAGAAATGAAATGAGAATATCACTTACACACGTTCTCCACATCCAACTAACCCCACAACGTTTTACTCATAAAACTATGGTGGCTAAGTCAGAATAACACTTTAAAACATAATTAAAATAGAGTTAATAAAAGATAGTGTATCACGTTTTTAACACTTCGTGCATCAATTTACTACATAACTGACCCGTGACCCGTACATTACCGAAACGTAACATGATGGCCCGTGAACTTAACCCAACAATACAAATTCTTTTTAATGAATTTGCAATGACAGATTTCGGTCACCTGCATCACTTCCTTGGCATACAAGTTAACAAAACAAACAGTGGGCTTTTTCTTTCGCAATCTCAGTATGTCAAAGTCATACTTGCAAGGGCCAACATGACATCATGCAACCCAGTCTCCACCCATGTAGACACCAGCTCAAAGATTAGCACAAACACTGGTCAACCCCTAAAAGATGGCACTCTTTAAGATGGCACCCCTGTGGACACAAGTTACTTATTTTGTAAAATCTTGTTTTCTGATACAGAAATACGGGAAAATAGACGTAATAGTGTCAAATGTTGTTGTTGTTCCCTCAGTTGACGTGATTCTTCAAAATAAAGAGTCTTTCCTCGACAAAATGTGGTAAATCAACGTTAAGACCTCTAGACTGCTTCTACAGGTCCATCTTTGACCTTTTAAGATTACAAGTCAACTGTAATTTTATAAGTTGAAGGCATGTCATACTTGAGTTTTAACACAAAACAGGCTGCTTTTAAGGAAGTACTAAATCGTGGTATGTATTAGCTTTAGAAAGAGTGCTTGTAAATTTTTATTTTTGGACAGGTGGCATCGCCTCATTTGACGGGACGCTCATCAATTGTTTTCATTTCCTCAATCGGTGCTTTTGAACGGGTAACTTGCTTAGCTATGTATGGTGTCACACCCCGCCAAAAATGAGTTTTACGTCATTAAATGTTTTGCGGAAGAACGGAAGTGTAACGGTCATGTTATTAAAGCAAGTGAAATAGTTTTTTAACAACCACGCAATAAAATCTAAAATAAGTTTCATTGCTAAAAATAGAAATTTCCAAAAATAGTAAGTTTCCTAAAATAGTAAGTTTTGAAATGAGAAGATTGTTTGAAAACTAAAATGCAAAGATAGTTCATGGCCAGAAGACAATCGCTGCTCACATCCCTATTGCTCACTGAGTCTCTAGATTACCTGAAAAACATAACTTAAAAATGTCAACTAAATTGTTGAGTGAATCCACAGGGTTAAGTAAAAGGTATGAAAAATGGTTTTATTTGCTACTAATGAGTAATAGGAAAATGATTTATGACTGTTGAAAAATAATATAATTGTATAAAAAGTGGATAAACCAAATGAAATGTAAAGGAATTGTAGCTGCACTACAACTCAAACGTTTGATATAAAAATGTTTGTAATGAACGGTTTATCATAAGTTTTGGCATATAAGACTGTTATTCCCAACAGGTAGCTACTCCCGTTGAGGTATTATACCTAGGGGTGTTAACTATTCGAGTCGAGTCGAATATCAGGAAATTTGGGCTCGGCTCGTTTAGTAATTACTCGGCTCGAGCTCGACTCGAGCTCAAAAAAGCTTTTAAAATGGGGCTCGAGCTCGAGCTCGAATATTTATACAGTGTTCGAGCTCGAGCTCGATACTCGTTTATGATTCCATATTTTTTGAAAATAACTAATTTACAAACTCTAAAAGCTCGTTAATTACTCGACTCGTTAACACCCATATTAATATATGTATATTCTTGTACTTACTGTATCAATACTTGTACATATTGTATAAAACACTTGTTCGGCTCGTTAGGATCGACTCGTGAAGATGGTCTGGCTCGTTCGGCTCGAGATTAAGCGAGCTCTCGAACGAGCCGAGTCGAGTATGAAATTATTAGGCTCGGCTCGTGAAATTAATCGAGTCTTGTTTTATGTTCGAGCTCGACTCGAGATCGAGTTAGTATAGGCTCGAGCTCGATATAAACCAAATGAAATGTAAAGGAATTGTAGATGCATTACAACTCAAACGTTTAATATAAAAATGTTTGTAATGAACGGTTTATCATAAGTTTTGGCATATAAGACTGTTATTCCCAACAGGTAGCTACTCCCGTTGAGGTATTATACCCATCCCCTTAAGTTCACAATCAAAACTGCAACTCCCATGGTTATGTTATAAGGTCATGGATATAAACGATCCCGAAGTGTCTTGAATAAACAAAGTAGTGATCAATGAATGTGGGAGGCTGAGTATTGGCCGATAGTACTATCCGTATATCCAAGATGAAGTTATTCTACTTAATGAAGACTGAACTTAGTACGGTATAATGAATTTTTTGTCATGCCATAATGAAAATGAAATGATAATGTAATACATTCAAAGTATAAAACAGTTTGTATGTAAAGTAGTAGCATGTAATGTTTTTCACCCGATAAGTTATAAAACAGTAAAAAAAGTAAAAGGGGATATGGACTCACCTGATGCTTAACTTAGATCACAAAACTTCACTGAGGTTCCTTAAAGATTCCTAGCGCCTAAATGCATAAGGTTCCTAATTAGTCTAAGCTATTACAAATACGTGATCTATTTTGCTATTGTTTGTGTGATGTTATTGTTTGTACTGCTTGTATGATTATAAAAGGGTTTTGTTTATTTGAAAACGTTTCATGTTTACGCAAATTTGTAACGATGTTGGGTTATGGGCCTATTGGGCCTAGATTTGGGCTAACGGGCCGGCACTTGGTCCAAGGCCCGCCTTAATGGGCTTACTGGGCTTGGTTCGATTAAATGGGCCGAAATGAAATGAAATGGGCTTGGAAATGGGACGAAATGAAATGGAATGGGCCGAAATGAAATGGATAGGGCTAATGGGCCACGACATTGGCCACTTGGGCCTCTTAATGGGCTACGGCCCAATGGATAATGGGCCTCGGGTTTGGGCATGTTTTGGACCGAATATGGGCTCGCCCCAAAGGGCTTTTTGGTCGGATTGGGCTTAACCAATTGGGCTTGGCCCAATTAGGGTTCTCGGTTTGGGTTAAATCGATTTGGGCCAAATTCAAGCCTTGGCGCGATTCTTTCACGGGTCAACATTGGTCAAACGGTCAACACATGGTCAACTCAGTGGGTCACGAGTCAACTCAGTGGGTCACATGGTTCGGATCTAGGGTTTGAGTCTGGTTCGGTGGTTGATGGTAGCTAGGGTTTCGGTTTAAGGTTTTGATCGGTTTTTGGGTCAAAATGAGGCAAAAGTAATACCAAAATTTATGAAATTTTAGGGTTGTGTGTGGTTTTTCATTGTGATTAATATGTAAAAAGTTTGGATTAAAAAGGTTTAGGATTTTGGTTTTTAAGAAAAACGATAAACAATCAATCAAATAATACTGAAAAGATTAGCAATCAAGCACGTACGCATGCATGGAGACCATGCACACACGATCTTCAGAGGTGTCTTTGACGAGGTGCAGGATGTGCAGCCGCACTGGTCCCATATTTTATAGGGGCCCGATTTTTATATATATCTTATAAAAACATGAGAATTTCGATATACCTTGCAAACGAAGATCAAATGAAAACAAAAAGGGATTGCTTGGGATTGACATCGAAAAAGGGTTTGGTTTGGGATGGTGTGGCCGACGGTATGAGTGCACAACAGGGGTATTAGGGTTGGTTTTTATGTTGTATTTATAGGTAAGATCTAGCAAGAGTTTGAGTTGGAATCAAACTAGTTTAAACCAAGATATAGATAAACCTTAGACTTTCAAAATGAGATGATGATGGTGGGATAAGGCTTGGCCAAAATTTTGAAGGGAGGAAGTATAGGGTTCAGCCCTTATGGGGTCGGGTCAACATTTGATGTGTCGGTTAAAATTCGTTACGTGTTGCGTTTTATTAAGTATTTAGTGTTTTATTTTATAAGTGATCGTTTTTAGAAATGATTTTATGAAATGTCATCATAATAATAAAAATGAAATGTTGTGTTAACTAAAATAGTCAAACACTAATGTATGGTGAAAATGATGATGTTTTGTTGTATTTATGTGCCAAAAATATAGAAATGAAACGAAATGAGGAAAGTTTCTAAAAATAGAAACTTCCTAAATTTAGAAATAATACGAAATGAGAAAGTTTCTTAAAATAGAAACTTTCTAAATACAGTAAGTATGAAATGAAATGATTAGAAATATTTTAACCTACCCAAAATGTCGAGTTGTCACATTCTCCCATGGTTGAAGAAATTTCGTCCCGAAATTTAAGATGAAGCATGGACAGGAGAGACAACGAGAAAGAGATGAGGATACTTCTTCTTCATTTGGTTTTCACGCTCCCACGTGAATTCAGGACCTCTTTTGGAGTTCCATCTGACTTTGACGATTCTGATTTTCGCTTCTCCTCAACCTTTGCTCTTTCCAGTCTGATATCTCAATAGGTTCTTCAGTGAAGTGTAGACGGTCGTCAATCGAAATCTCCTCAGCAGGAATGATAAAAGATGGATCATGCACACATTTCTCAAAAATTAGAAACGTGAAATGTGTTATGGATGTTGCTGAGTTCTTTGGGCAAACGAAGACGATATGCAACTACACGAATTCTTTCAATTACTTCAAAAGGTCCAACATATCGAGGATTCAATTTTCCTCTCTTTCCAAAACGAATAACACCATTCCAAGGTGCGAATTTAAGTAGAACATAATCGCCCACTGTGAATTCTAGAGGCTTGCGATGATTTTCAGCATAACTCTCTTGACGATCTCTGGCAGGATCGACGTGAATATCTTCTTTATTAATGACATGGCCTAAAAATTGGACTTCACGAAGCCAAAACCCGCACTTGGAAAACTTAGCATACAACTTCTCCTTCTCCAGCAGCTCTAGTATGATCTTCAATTGTTATTCATGATCGGATTTTTTTCGAGAATAGATGAGAATATCATCTATGAAGACGATAGCAAATTTGTCGAGATATTGCTTACACACTCTATTCATGAGATCCATGAACACTGCTGGTGCATTGGTTAAACCAAATGGCATTATGAGGAATTCATAATGACCATAGCGAGTTCTAAACGCGGTTTTAGGTACATCATCATCGTGTACCTTCAACTGGTGATAACCTGAACGAAGGTCAATCTTGGAATAGAAACTAGATCCTTGGAGTTGGTCGGAAAGATCATCGATTCTAGGAAGAGGATAACAATTCTTAAGGGTCACTTTGTTTAACTCACGATAGTCGATGCACATTCTCATCGAGTCATCCTTCTTCTTCACGAAAAGTACCGGAGCTCCCCAGGGAGAGAAACTCGGTCGAATGAAACCAAGGTTAATGAGTTCTTGCAATTGCGAAGAAAGTTCTTGCATTTCAGAAGGTGCAAGATGATAGGGTGCACGAGCAATAGGTGCAGCACCATGAATTAGATCAATCGAAATTCGACTTGTCTATGAGGAGGTAATCCAGGCAGTTCATCAAGAAACACACCAGTAAAATCACGAACGATTGGAATATCCTTGATCTTACGATCTTTGGATGATTTATCAATGACTTGAGCAAGGAATGATTGATATCCCTTGCGAAGATATTTTTGGGCTTTCAAAGAACTTATGATTTTAATATTGTTGCTTCGTTGTTCACCAGAAATTATTAATGTTTCTTTGTTTGGTAATGGAATTCGAATTTGTTTAGAGTAGCATATAAATTCTGCATGATTTTTAGATAGCCAGTCCATACCAACGACTATATCAAAGCTGCCTAATTCTACTGGTACAAGGTTAATATCAAACAAATGGTTGTCTACATCTAACACGCAATTTTTGTAGACTTCACTAGATCTAATTAACTTGCCGTTAGCTAACTCAATCTCATAGTCTATGTCTACATTCTCTGGGTCACAATCTAGATACTTGCTAAAGTCAATAGACACGAAACTCAAATCGAATAAAATAGAAGCGAAATGATTGTTTACGATGAACGTACCGGTAACGGTATTAGGATTTTCAACAGCTTCTTGGGCACCAATGACAAAAGCTCTGCCACGTGCAGCTTGACGATCGTTGTTGTTGTTGCCATTACGATTGTTGTTGTGGTTTTTGTTGTTTTTGTTGCGATTACCATCACGATTGCGGTCGAGTTTAGGAAAACGATTACGGTAGTGATTAGGATCACCACACTCGAAACACAGAGGAGTCTTTGGGAGGACGTTAGACTTGCAGTCGCGATAAGTATGACCCCAGCGATCACACTTGAGACACTTCTCACAATTACCATCATGATGCCAATTTCTTTTGCTACACTTGGGTTTGTTGCCACCATACTGCTTGTAATGTTGGTTTGACTGGTTGTTCTGGTTGTCACGATTATTCTGGTTGGTTGCAGCATAATTCTTTGTCTTTCGATACTTGTTTCCCTTCTGATCTTGATGATTGTTGTAGGAATGTTTACCATTATCATTTTTCGACGATTCAGAAGCTTTGGAGTTGCTTGCCACTAGAACTTTCTCTTTGAACGAACCACTCCTTAGAGCATCATCAGTTAGTCGCGTAGCTCGGTTGACATCATCTTCGAATTTCGAAGGTTCAGCCGCAAGGACGTGAGTACGAATGAGATTATGGAGACCTTGGATATACCTCTCAATTCACTTAAACTCAGGGGAAACCATATGAGGGACAAGACGAGCAAGTTCTTGGAACTTAGTGGTGTACGTAGTAATGTCGGATCCTTCCATGGACAGATTCCATAGATCAACTTCCAATTTTTGTAGCTCTCTTCTTGGGCAGAATTTGTTGGTCAGTTGGGTCTTGAATGTATCCCAGGTCATAGCATCAGCAGCAGCACGACCTAAGACTTGCACTTGGGAATTCCACCAGGATAAAGCTTCTTTGGAAAGGGTACTTGTAACAAACTTCACCATGTTTTCATGAGCACAATTGATGATACTGAAGATCGATTCCACCTTCTCAGTCCAGTGGATGATAGCAATAGCTTCTTCAGTTCCAGAATACGTAGGAGGATGACAAGTAGTGAAGGTCTTAAACGAACAACCTTGACGATTAGCATTGGGATCTAAAATTAGAAAGAAAAGAAATAAGATAAAAATAGATTAAGAAACAAAATTCGCGATTGCGAGAAATCTTCATATGGAGACGTGTTAATACCATTGTTGTTGTTGTTCACTCCACGAGCAGCATTAGCTTGTGCAAGAGCTTCAGTGATGCGTCGTTCCACCATTTGTTCAACAGTTTCACCACTTCCTCGAGCTATAACGAAATACTGATAATTTGACAAATGAATTTAGGTTAAGCAAGAGGAAAATAATCAATTAGTACATATAAATAATGATATTATGAAGTAGTAGTAGTATTATTATAATAAATAGTAGTAGTCGTAGTAGTAGACGTAGATATAGACGTAATAGTAGACGTAGAATAAATAATAATTTAAGTAAAAGTTACAATATATAGAAAGAAACGAAAAAAAAACTTTTATATTACTAAAATAAGACTTTTATTAATAATTTCCTAATAAGTTTTTACATATATGGCACATCCCTCCATACTAGGTAAAATAAAAACCTAATAATATAAAAGCTAAGTTTTGAAAAATAATATAAGAAAACATAGTTTTCATGATAAGACGCTAATCTAATCAGACGATGGATCATCTTCTTCTGGTTCTGACTCAGACTCTTGTCCTTCTTCCTCTGATTCGGATTCAGGCTCTGGTTCTGGCACTGGTGCTTGACGACGAGGAGTTCTTGGGGAAATGTCACGCTTTGGTTTGGCAGGCGAACATATGTATATAATACCACCCTCACGCGTACGATATACGATAGGACGCTGACCACGATCTGGTGTCGGAGGACCATTTGGGATAATATGGATAAGATATCTTCTTGGGCGACGATGCCATGGAATAACAGGAGGTTGCACCACTACTGGCGCTGGGACAACTTGTGCATTATGACGATCACTGTTGGAATCGGAAGAGATATCGATAACACTCATAGGCGACATATGGGACGACATCTAGTATAATTTGCTCACAAGATGAAGATGTTAATAGGCAAATCATACTAAATCAATCTATCTAATTTCTAATAATAGAAATCAACTAAGGGTTTGCTAAGACACCTAAGGCAATACTCGCAAAGAATGTGAGAATCAGCGTGCCATGAACTTTTGTTTCGAAATAAGATTTGATTTTGAACAGTTTTGTTTTGTCCAAAAATCTTTTAGAAGTTATAGACTAGGCTTGCTAGTTCACTATAACCATTGCTCTGATACCAATCTGTCACACCCCACCAAAAATAAGTTTTACGTCATTAAATGTTTTGCGGAAGAACGGACGTGTAATGTTCGTGTTATTAAAGCAAGTGAGATAGTAATCAAACAACCACGCAATAAAATCTAAAATAAGTTTCATTGCTAAAAATAGAAATTTCTAAAAATAGAAAGTTTCCTATAATAGTAAGTTTTGAAATGAGAAGATTGTTTGAAAACTAAAATGCAAAGATAGTTCGTGGCCAGAAGATAATCGCTGCTCACATCCCCATTGGTCACTGAGTCTCTAGATTACCTGAAAAACATAACTTAAAAAGGTCAACTAAATTGTTGAGTAAATCCACGGGGTTAAGTAAGATGTATGAAAAATGGTTTTATTTGCTACTAATGAGTAATATGAAAATGATTTATGACTGTTGAAAAATAATGTAATTGAATAAGAAGTTGATAAACCAAATGAAATGTAAAGGAATTGTAGATGCACTACAACTCAAACGTTTGATATAAAAATGTTTGTAATGAACGGTTTATCATAAGTTTTGGCATATAAGACTGTTATTCCCAACAAGTAGCTACGTCCGTAGAGGTATTATACCCATCCGCCTAAGTTCACAATCAAAACTGCAACTCCCATGGTTATGTTATAAGGTCATGGATATAAACGTTCCCGAAGTGTCTTGGATAAACCAAGTAGTGATCAATGAATGTGGGAAGCTGAGTATTGGCCGATAGTACTATACGTATATCCAGGGTGTAGATATTATTTTTAACGAAGGTTGAAACTTGGTACGGTATAATGAATTGTTTGTCATGCCATAATGATAATGAAATGATAATGTAATATAGTCAAACTATAAAACAGTTTATATGTAAAGCAGTAGCATGTTATGTTTTTCACCCCATAAGTTATAAAACAGTAAAACAGTTTATATGTGGACTCGCCTGATGCTTAGCTTAGATCACAAAACTTCATTGAGGTTCCTTAATGATTCCTAGCGCCTAAATGCACAAGGTTCCTAATTAGTCTAAGCTATTACGCATAGGTGATCTATATTGCTATTTTTTATGTGATTTTATTGTTTGTATTTCTTGTATGATTATAAAAGGGTTTTGTTTATTTGAAAACGTTTCATATTATGCAACTTTGTAACGATGTTGGGTTATGGGCCTATTGGGCCTAGATTTGGGCTAACGGGCCGGCACTTGGTCCTAGGCCCGCCTTAATGGGCTTATTGGGCTTGGTTGGATTAAATGGGCCGAAATGAAATGAAATGGGCTTGGAAATGGGCCGAAATGAAATGGATTGGGCTAATGGGCCACGAAATGGGCCACTTGGGCCTCTTAATGGGCTACGGCCGGCCTCGGGTTTGGGCCTGTTTTGGACCGAATTTGGGCTCGCCCCAAAGGGCTTTTAGGTCGGATTGGGCTTAACCAATTGGGCTTGGCCCAATTAGAGTTATCGGTTTGGGTTAAATTGACATAGGCCAAGTTCAAACGGTCAACACATGGTCAACTCAGTGGGTCACGAGTCAACTCAGTGGGTCACATGGTTCGGATCTAGGATTTGAGTCTTGTTCGGTGGTTGATGGTTGCTAGGGTTTCGCTTTAAGGTTTTGACCGGTTTTTGGGTCAAAACGAGGCAAAAGTAATACCAAAATATGGTGAAAATGATGATGTTTTGTTGTATTTATGTGCCAAAAATATCGAAATGAAATGAGGAAAGTTTCTAAAAGTAGTAACTTTCTAAATTTAGAAATAATACAAAATGAGAAAGTTTCTAAAAATAGAAACTTTCAAATATAGAAAGTATGAAATGAAATGTTTTAACTTACCCAAAATGTCGAGTTGTCACATATGGTGTCACGAAAACTGCTCTTCTCGGTCTTACCAAGGCAAGTTTATATATATTTTTCTTTTAATCTTGTATAAAAAGAAATTTGTGAAAAATATCAATATTCTTTTTTTTATTGGTATTTGGTTAGGCTCTTGCAACGGAGTTGGCCCTCCATACACGTGTGAACAGTGTTGCTCATGCTTTGTACCTACGCACTTTGCCGAATACATTACCAACAACCCGACCATGGTAAATGTCTGTTATTCATATCGATCATCAAACATTAACTTGTAAACCCTTGTGAAAATGCAAAAGAAAACAATTTATAATCACTTATCTTTGTGTTTGGATTAATGCACATAGTGATTATCATGCTTTCAGAAAAGATCACTTTGATCACTCTACTTTTTTTTTTTTTTTTGTTTATGAAAGTTTTATACTCAGGGACGGAATTAGATTTTTTTAATAAATTTTTCTTAATACAATATACCAGGATAAAAAAATTAAAATTACGATTACATCAGATAAAACAAAAAGAGTGTAAAATATTGCATTTTAAAGTTAATATCTCCGTATAGATATTTTTTAAAATTGATCCATGACTCTTCAATTTTAACTTCCATAAGGGCTTATGTAAATATGCATATATCTAATTATCTGGCATAGTCAATATTTAATAGTAAACATAAAAGCAATACGTATTATATAACACATTAATATTGTATATAATTAAATCTCATTATAACAAGTCATATCACCATATTGAAAAGCTACGGTACAGTGAGTGTGTCGATGGGGAAAAACGTTTTTTTATTAAATTTTAGGTTTTGAATTGACTTTAAAATCCTCCTCTGCGTGTACACCACGATTTTAGAGCCGTTTTTAAAATAAAAAAAATAACAGACGCGATTTAACAAAACCATAAGTCATAAATATTACAAGTCATGAAACTGTTTACATATTATCCGAATATTAAAACATTCCAGCGGTGTTAATTAAACAAGGCGCGACCCGGTTTACAAAATCAGAGTACGCTCAGACTTCCAAAACCCGACTCTTGTCATCGCCAACCAAAACAACCTGAAAAGAGTCAACGAAGGAGGGATTAGCACAAAGTTAAGTAAACAGAAATAACCATCGATTTGTATAACCACAGCAAATTAGAAACACTGAAAAATCATTCTTGCAACCCGTCCAAACTTCCACAAGCAATTGGACGTTATGAGAGGATCGGCGGTCTAGCTCAGAACCTTCAATTGTTGTCGACCTAACAACATCTTACCGATAGCCCCTTTACTATTGGCACGGTAAACCCTGCTTACGTAACACATTCGTAAGGAGTCCGAGTACCGTATCTAATAGATTGAGAATAATTCGATGCCTTTCTCATTGATTTACCTCACTATTTATAATGTACATGGTTCCTATAACTAGGGGTGTTGATCGGGTATATTTTTCGGGTATCGGGTAATCCGGGTCGGGTGGTTCGGGTTTTTATAAATATAAAAAATAACCAATACCCAACCCAAATTAAATTCGGGTATTTGGGTATGGGTAGTTCGGGTAATGGGTCGGATACGGGTATATCCACTAATACCCGAGAATTGATATAGTTGTATTGCCGACAACCACAACGTTTATATTTTGATCTCAATACACCATCTTTGTCCGTAATTTTATCAAATTCCAACCAACATTGGGCTCTATCGTTGACTTTTATATGAAATTAATGAATTACAAGTATAACGATCGTATTTTATTTATATAATCATAATATGTTACCTTTAAATAAAGCCTTTTAAAAACATTCGGGTATTCGGGTATAACCGTCCACTTGAAATATTACCTTATACCCGAACCGCTTTATTTTCGGGTTACCCGATACCCAAATATTTCTACCCGATACCCGAACTACCCGACCCGTTCTACCCAAATTCGAAACGGGTCGGGCGGGTAGAACGGGTTTCGGTTATTTTCGACAGCCCTACCTGTAACTATGGTATGGATATACACAATATTCTAAATATTCAAAACATATCTACAATAACTTTGTTTACTAATATACCCCCGCAGTCTTAGCGGGAGGAGACCGGATGCTGAGACTGGATCTGAAATCTTCAAAAAGAATCTGAGGTAAGCCTTTCGTGAAAATATCAGCGATTTGATAACCGCGAGGGAACATGTAGAACTCGGACTTGACCTCGTTGCACCTTTTCACGAACAAAGTGTATGTCCAACTCAATGTGTTTTGTGCGTTGATGTTAAACTGGATTTCCGGAGAGGTAAACAGCGCTAACGTTGTCGCAATATACCATGGTAGCGACGGTGATTGGTTGATGAAGTTCAAGCAACAAGTTTCTTAACCAACACGTTTCCGAGACAACGTTGGAAACACCACGATATTCTGCTTCGGCACTAGATCGTGAAAGTGTGGTCTGGCGTTTTGCCGACCAAGAGATGAGAGTGTCGCCAAGATATACACAATAACCGGAGGTGGAACGACGGGTGTTGGGACACCCGGCCCAGTCTGCATCTGTGTAGGATACGAGTGTTTTAAGAGATGTTTTGTATAGATATAAACCATGAGTGATTGTGCCTTTGACGTAACGTAAAACCCGTTTAAGTGCATCCCAATGGGTAGAACGGGGTGCATGCATGTGAAGACACAGTTGTTGGACGGCATATGAGATGTCCGGCCGTGTGAAAGTGAGGTATTGAAGGGCCCCTGCAAGACTTCGATATGTGGTTGGGTTAACCATGGGAGAGCCGGATAATCCACTTAACTTAGAGTTAGTATCAACGGGCGTAGCAACTGGATTGCAAGAGGACATGCCCGCGCGTTCGAGGATATCCAGTGCGTTTTAGGGTTGGAGAGGGCGGTAAGAGGGTTTTTAGGGATAGGGGAGATAGTGGTGGATGTGTTTAGATTGAATTGTTGTTTGGGTTTGGTGGTACCGACCATACTGCGGGTAGTCATGGTTCGTGTGGGAGGTGGTGGATTGGTAGTATGTGAGGGTTGTGGTGTAGGTAAGGGTGACGGTGGTGAAACAGGCGGATGAGGAGAAGTAGGTGGGGTGTGTTGTGTGTTTGGGTTGGCAGCCGTAGGAGGAGAGGGGGGCTGGAACATTGGCCACGGGTGGGGTGGGTTGGGTGTTAGGGATGTGTAAATGTGGTTCCGGGGTGGTGGGGATTGGGTTGGGAACCGTAGGGGTTGTTGAGGGATGAGTCATGGCGGTGGTGTGATTATGTAGGAGAGAGGGATGAATGTCATGGTGAAGAAAATCATAGGAGGGTTTTGGGGCGGTTTGAGTAGCAAAGGGAAAAACCGTTTAATCAAAGATGACGTGACGGGAGAGGCTGATTTGTTGGGTTGAAAGATCATAGCATTTATACCCCCGGTGGTTTGAGGGGTAGCCAAGGAAAACGCAAGGGGTGGAACGTTTGTTAAGTTTGTGGATGGTGGTGGATTGGATTAGAGGGTAACATAGGCAACCAAAAATGCGTAGGTGATTGTAGGAAGGGGTTCGGTTGTAGAGGAGTGATATGGGTGTGGAGTTGTTGATAATTTTGCTAGGTAGGATGTTAAGAATCTAGGTTGTCATTTGTAGAGCGTGGTGCCAAAAGGAAGGAGGGACATTTGAGTGGGCGAGAAGGGTTCGTATGACGTTGTTGATAGAGCGAATTTTTCTTTCCGCTTTACCATTTTGAGAAGAAGTGTAGGGGCAAGAGAAACGAAAAAGGATACCGTTTTTAGAGAAGAATTGTTGGAATTGTGTATTGGAATATTCTTTACCGTTATCACATTGAATAGTTTTAATGGTATGTTGAAATTGGGTATTTATTAATTTGGAGAAATGTTGGAAAACATAAAAGACTTGAGACTTTTGGCCAAGAGGGTATGTCCATAGATAGTTTGTGAAATCATCTAAGAATAATATGTAATAACGGTGACCTCCCGAACTAGGGATTGAGGAGGTCCATAAATCACTGTGAATAATATCAAAAGGTAAATTAGTACGAGACATAGAATCATTAAAAGGTAATCTAATATGCTTGCCAAAAACACAAGATTGACAAAGTTTAGGTTTATTAAGGGTTTCACAATTAATAGAAAAATTATTCCTAAGAAAACGTAATTTGGACACGTCCGGATGACCAAGACGATGATGCCAAAGATCTTGAGATAAAGCGGAAAGGGCGGTGGCGGAGATGCGGGCTGCGGAAGGGGAGGTGGTGAGTGGGTAGAGATCGACAGTGCTGTTACATCGGAGGGTTGGTATCCGCGTCATGTAATCCTTCACAGTGAAACCAAATTCGTCAAATTCAATAGTAATTTTATTATCTTTGGTTAAACGACGTACGGAAAGTAAATTTTTAATGATATTAGGGACGTGTAAAATGTTTTTGAGTCGTATTGGGGGGAAAGGGCGGGTTAAGGTAAAGTGGCCGGTACCGTGGATAGGTAAAGTGGTCGGTTGGTGTCGGACCATTGTGGCTGTTGTAGTGTGCCTGCGGGGCTTGAGGACGGGGTTCGAGAATTCTCGTGGTGGCTGGTTTTGTTGCTGTTTGTTCCACGAGGAGGTGGGATAGGGACATGGTGGAAACTGCCACGGGAAATAGGGCCATTGTTGCATGGAAACGGGAGAGTAGTTTTGTGGTGCATTGTTGTAGTAGGACCCGCGACCGCGTCCCCTGCCGCGACCACGGCCACGGCCACGTGAGTCTGACCCGCGACCACGTTTGGATTGGGAAGGTGGTTTTTGTAACACCCGTATTTTTATAACATCGTTTAAATCATTAAAAATACATTTTTCCCAATATTTGACATATTGTCCGAAGTACGGTTTAACAAAAATTTTAAAACCTTTATCAGAGTTTACAAAAATACGGTGTCACCAAGTATATCAAAACCATAGGCAACGGGATCTACCTATGAGCTCCCGAGCTAAATAACTCTAGGCCACTTCTAGTGCAACCTTCAATTACTTCAAACCTGTACCTGAGTACATAGCCACAAAACAAATGTAGTACGTGAGACAAAATAGTCTCGTGAGATACATGGGTTTTAGACCCAAATAATAATAATAATCGTTTCATAAATATATATGTAAACATATATATACACTACATAAATTGCGTCTAGGCACCCTATTGTGACCCTATCGATTCTGCTCTCCTAGCAAAACATATCTAACTATCAGGTTGCCCCCGAACTAGCTAGAAGCACAAACATATCTAGTTATCGGGTTGCTCCCGAACTAACTAGAAGCACAAACATATCTAACTATCGGGTTGCCCCCGAACTAGCTAGAAGCACACGTATCTAGTTATCGGGTTGCCCCCGAACTAACTAGAAGCTCAAGATACCGTCAAGAGGGAATCGCCCAATCTACCGATACCTGCCTTACTCGCCAGAATACGTCCAGTTAGCAAGACTACTAACGTGGATGAGTCGATGGGATCCACCCAACTGCCCCTCAATCCACACCTCATGACCGGGAGTCGCCCGTGACATCACATCATCTCAATCTTACCATAACTCAACACTTATGTCAATCTAGCTCTCGACTATCACATCAATCATCAAACAAGTTAGTTATCCAATAATAACTATATATAACTTAGGGGTGAGCATTTGGACCGAAAAAACCGAACCGAACCGAAAACCGACCGAAACCGAACCGAACCGAAACCGATAACATGTTATCGGTTCGGTTTGGGTTTTGAAAATTCATCATTATCGGTTATCTGTCTATCGGTTCGGTTCGGTTTTAGGAAAAGGATGAACATTTGACCTAAAATAACCGAACCAAAACCGAACCGAAACCGATAACATGTTATCGGTTCGGTTTCGGTTTTGAAAATTCATTGTTATCGGTTATCGGTTCTATCGGTTCGGTTCGGTTTTGGCCCGATAAGCACCCCTAATATAACTAGTTCAATATAGTATGAACGTACCTGTATAGTCCCATTGACTCGATCATAAGCAACTCACTTCTACTTCTACATCTATGACCCTAGAAGGTCCATACTTACATATTTCATAAGATACATTTCTCATTTATCGATATCATATTACTTTTATCTCTTTGTTGACTTTAATACATAATTATTACTAGTCACATCATATTCATTTTCATATATATTCGTTTTTTACTTTTATTAGTAAATCTTACCAATAGATACTCATTTCTACAGAATCATTTCCAATTGCTTTACTAATACATATTTATTAATAAAGACTCAATATGCATTCATTTACTCATTATCTTTATTATTATAGTACATTAATAAAGATTCCATTATTACTTAGTTTATCATACTACTTCCAATATCATCAATCATACTAGACATATTCTAGTATCATAATATACTTATTTTCTTATCTTTTCAGTCACTATATTTATCAAAACATTCATTAATAAAGACCCATGAAATATCATATGCATTTTTAAAACTATTTACTATGTACTCAGTTTTAAAAGTCTCATGTACTCACCTTAGCGATGGCTAAATCCATATCGTGTTCATCAACACGAATCCTTGCTTCCCGCCTTTGGAATATCTCCAACTTTTAGGTCCTTGCAACCTATCAACATAATAATCACAATTCTAGTTATCATCCATAACTAGATAACACATAATTTCTATTATCATCTTCAACCACCAAGTTCATCCAACTTGGTGAAAATCCCAAAATCTTAGCTCCAAGATTTCACCAACGAAACCCAAACCCAACCATAACCCAAGGTCGACATCATTAGTCTCCAATATTAGTCTCATAACACTAATTAGTCACCAACACCCTTTTCCCCAAATTTTGGTGACATTCAAAACCCTAGGTTTAACCAATCTTAAGATTCTTACAAATCTTAAGCATACACTTGTTCTCTTTGTTAAAATATCATCTATTAAGTGTATACAACCTTTATTCAACCATTACTCACAAACCCAAGAACTAGGGTTTCAAACCCAAGCTTACAATCCATGGATCTAAAGCTACAACTACAAAGGAGTGAAGATTTACCTTGATCTTCAACAATGGAAGCAAAATCACTTGATTTGGACCCCAAAATCAGCTCCAAATGACATTTTCCACTCAAAATATGTATAAGGTTCTAGAGAGAGAGTTAGGATTTCAAGTTTGGCATCTAATGTCCAAAAACCCGAATTTAATGCTCCAGACGCCCTCGCGTGCTCGACCACCACCTTGTCGCGCGCTCGACACGACCAGAAGTGGTCAGCCCCAGACACTCGCGCCCCTCAACAACCTCTCGCGCGCTCGAGCAGCTGGTTCCCTTGTGTTTTGCTGATTTGGTCTAATTTTTTATCCGGTTTTGTCCATAACTTTCTCATACGATGTCCAAATGACACGAAACCAATTTCCACATGTTTTAAATGATTTATCCTTATTTATCATATTTTTCAATAATTTATTCGATTCAAAATTTCGGGTCGTTACAGTTTTGGGTCTTCGGCGGTGGCAGTGTGGAGGGCACTGGCAGCTGCAGCGGCGGCATTGGCAGAGGTGTTGGTTTTGCGGGTTTCTTCCAAGCATAGTTTAGAGCGAGCCTCATAAAAATCTGGAAGGGGTTTGGTTTGTTGGATCATCATAGCAACACCATCATATTGTTCGTTCAGCCCGACAATCATCTGTAGAACCAGGCGGTGGTCCGGCACTGGTGAGCCAACATTAGCTAGCTGGTCAACAATCATCTTGATTTATTGACAGTACGAAGACATATTAGAAAAATTGTCAAATTTAATATTAGAAAATTTATTTTCAAGATATACCGCCCTTGTGTATTTGTTGTCTTGAAAAATGTTCGAGAGGGCGGTCCAAGCATCGGCGGCAGTCGTATCCGGCTTGAGAATGGTATTAAGGAGATCGTTGGAGATCGTCCCGTAGATCCATTGAAGGACGATTGCATCGATACGTAACCAAGTCTCGTCCTACGTGCTAGAAGAAGTCGCAGTCGGTTTGATGTGATCGAGTACTTGGAATGTTCGGCAGTGGATTTTAAAGAGCTCCGCCCAAGAAGTATACTGCCCGTTTTCTATCTCAAGATTGATGGGTATGAAGGTGCGGAAGTTAGTGACGATGATCGCCGGATGCGTTTTGGTGGTAGAGTCTTTGTCATTCGTCATTGGGAGGGAGAAGATGGAGTGCGGCCGAAGCTACGGTTCTTTGGAGAAGAGTTCGGCCGAAAATAGGTTTAGGAGGGAGAAGAGAAAAGAATTAGGTTTAGTGCTCTGATACCATAATAGATTGAGAATAATTCGATGCCTTTCTCATTAATTTACCTCACTATTTATAATGTACATGGTTCCTATAACTATGGTATGGATATACACAATATTCTAAATATTCAAAACATATCTACAATATCTTTGTTTACTAATAGTATCCAATAGTAACGAAGCCCAGCCAAACCCACTATAGCTGACCTCTAGAAAACATGTGGTCCATAGTTAATAACATCTCTGATAATCAATTAATGTCAAAAAAAATACATTTTCCCATGATCAGCCAAAGATAGCACCGCTATCCATAGTTAATAACATCTCTGATAATCATTATTATTGCAAATTTCACAAGAGGGAAGGTTAAATCCACTCACCTTTTCTTCCTTTTGTGCCGAGCTCAGTAGTATTATATCACTAAGGCTCCTTCCCTTTTCCTGTAACAAAATGAATACTAGTTAAGCCGAAATCACCAAATTGCAACAAGTATATGCTATAAGTCAAAACCATTATTTGTGTACAACTAATTGGCAAATTAGTACTTGCATTTCAACATATATCAATTACCAATGTCTATAGCTTAATCAAGTCAAGGTTAAGTAACTCATAATGCATCTTTAACCAACTTGCAAACATTAGGCCCAAACGGGTCAAAATACATAATCAAATCAAAATTGCAATTTACCAATTCCTCATTGTCAAGTTACCTAATTAATACCCATTTGAGTAATTTACATATTACTTGCATACCTATGCAAGCTTAACCAACTTTGACCTAATTTAGGTCAATTTGCATACATTACCAACCAAACGGGTCAAAACCCGAAACTAACATAATCATACTTACAATTACTCAACTAACACATTTATGATATAAATTGATAATTAAAGTTTACAAGTTATCCAAGACTAAAGTCAACTTCCAGGTTTAACCAAGGTCAAAAATTCATGAATTTAACTAGTTTATGACTAAATTCCATTCTAGCCAAACACTACCCAAATTTTGACATTTCATAACAAGTTAACTAGCAAGTTCCACAACTATCAACTATAATTCTAACATGAATATTTAAGCTAACAAAACTCCAAGAACACCAAAATTCTCATTTTTATCATTTTGGGGAAAACCATATCTTCTTCCCTAAAACTCCGTTGATAAGGCTTTCATGGAAGCTTCACCAGATGAACTATATCTAACAATAATACACATAACACTTGTAAGAACTCAAATAAATATTAAATCATCTAATAATTTCGAATTCTAAGAAAGATTCATCAAGAACTCCATAAAAACTCATTAACACAAAAACCCTAGTTCATCCATTCATCAAGAACTATAAACCCTAGCTTTTTAAGAAGGAAATCATACCTTAAACTTGTATAGATTCAAAATCACAAAGAGAGGAGGCAAGAAATCCAAGCAAAATTTTCAATTTTAGAGAAAAAGGTTCAAGTATGTGAGTGTGTGTGTCTGAGTCGTGTAAGGTAGACAAGCAAAGAAGAAATGAGACAATTTCTTAAATCTCCACACTTAAACACGTGTACTAGCACATAATAAACTGATTTCATTTAAAACACAGTATAGTATTGAATAACTAGATCGCAGTTAATTAATTTAAAATAGTTAACTAGTTCAAATTTTAATAACGAATATATTTTTGGAACTCTGGTTCGAAAGTGAAGCCAAATATATATAAATCATCATTATATATAAATATCTAATTTTGCTAATTTTTAACCTCATGGTTAAGAATACAATTAATTCAAATACAATTATTTAAAATAATAAAATATTACTTACCGAAAATAATAAAATACCAGGCTGAGTCTCAGAGTGTTACACTACATATACTACACGGGTATTAATTATTGGATATCAAATATTTTTAAGACATAACATAATTTACTACCGTTATTTAATAACTTTTTTACAAAGTAGAATGACCAAATTGAACTTTTTTTGCAAAATATAGTGACCTAAGGGTGCATTACCGATTACCCTACTAATAATGGGCATATCATCATTTTGTTAGGGGTTATAAATATATTTTATGTTGCTAAAGACATAGATGGGCGGTTTTTATAAGTACACTAACCTAAATAAACAAAAACAAAAAGTAGAATGACAAAAGTGAATTGTTTCAAAAAAATATGATAATTGTATTGTACTTATATACAATTCTCATACCCTTAACATGCACTATGAATAGTGACTTGCTAACGTAATCCGTTTAATTTCTTTTCTATTAGGACGAAGGCTTGGATTTAGCATCATAAGTAATTCTGACGTAGTGGTCAAAGTATTTTGCTGAAACTTTTGTGAGGTGTACAACTTGATTTCGATTACTTGCGCTTGCATGGTACCATTTTCCTTTTCTTTTTTTGTTCTACAAAAACAAATATTGCACTTTGCTCCTTAGAACAATTTTACATGTGTAGTCCTTCAGTTTTATTAATATTTAAATACAATCCATAGCTCTAAAACTTCTTTTTTAAACATATACATGTTACTTAAAATGTTTATTATCCTAAAAATTCTTGCAACAAAACGTATACTATAAGTACTACATTTATATAAGCTGTTTTCCTCAAAATAAGTGTGGTTAAGGGCCTTTGGTATTGATAGTTGGATACCTTGCATTCTTAACCCGCAAAAATTAAGTGAAAACACGTATATTTAATGGGAACATAGTAGGCCTGTGCAGAAGCAAAAAATCGGACCGGACTGGACCGAGGACCGGAAAAACCAGATTCGATGGACCGAGGACCGGACCGGTGGTCGACGGTCGGTTTCGGTTAATTTCCGGTTTCCTTCGGTTTTGGACTGGTTTGGACCGGTTATAACCGACTATTTTCTTCACTTTAACTTTTACCATTTTTAGCTGCACAAATCAATTAGCAGTACACGTCTTAATTATAAAATAGGTTTGATATTCATAGTTTAGCATTAATTTATATATCACATGATCACAAATTGATATCACATGATCACAAATTGATAATTACGTTATTTCTGTTGTAGTATGATTTCAAAACTAATGCACCATGCACGTATAATTAAGAATTCAGACTTGGTATACAATTAGAATTATACCTGCAGAATCACTATTATCGGATTGCAAGTCCGACATATTACTGATCGATTGCTGGAGCAGGGCAGAAACGAAATAAGAAGTCGTAGAGGCGTAGAGCAGAAACGAAAGAAGTCGTAGACGGTCGTGTACCAGGGAAAAGGGTTTTTTAATTGCATATTGGGCCTAATTCTTAAGTAATAAGGCTGGGCTTAGCAGGTAATTGGTATCGAGAATTGGGCTTAGCAGTAATATAGGGTTTTTCCGGTTTTTTCCGGTTTTACCGGTTTAAAACCGGACCGGACCGGATGTACCGGTTCTATAAAAATACGGACCGAGGACCGGACCGGAAGCTACGGTTTGGCGCCGGTTCGGTCCGGTTTGTCCGGTCCCGGTCGGTTTTGGTCGGTCCCGGTTCAAACTGCACGGTCCTAGAACATAGACCACCTTTTTTGGGAGAATAACCAAAAGTGTTGCAAGATAAATTTTTAATGATTACACATGTTTTCATATTTGATATAAGAAATAATCTAACTAGTCCCACAACGTAGTGCGGCTTCACTACACTCGTTGGATACATTTTGTGTTTGTTAGAGAAAGGGGATTGAAGAAAATACACCATAAAAAAGGCTTGGGACAACAGAAGATATGGCTGCAGCCACTTTCATATATAACCGGTGAGACTATTACCCATCTCCATCAAGGCTATAATTTATAATTATTATAAACCTATTTTCTTTGGTTATTCAAAGTTTGCATACGAATAAGCTTTCTTATGTTCTGTTATAGCCATTTTGATGTTAGGGTTCGTTGACATTGTCTAGATGAAAAATATCAAGCGCCTTGAGGCTTTGTATGAATTTGTATATGTATGATAAATTGTTGTTTAGTCAAGCATATGAATGATTGCCTAGTGACCAATTTGAAATATTTTTTGTTGTTTATTTGGGTTACATGTTTAACCAAAGAAGAAAGTATGGCATATAAAAGTCATCCCGTTGGGTGGTGAGGGATGGAGATGGGTAACGGTGGTAGTGAATACGCAAAATCTACAAAAGAACATAAGAATTGTAACAAACTAGTGCTTCAGCTTGGTATAGTTGTTGTTTGAACCTAAAGTGGAACTACCCGATTTGGACCTCTTTTTTAACCAATCAAAGTATGTAACCTTTTAAGAAGACCAATTCCATTACACCGTTTAAGTTATAATAAATTAGAATTATATCAGTGAGTAGACTACCAATTAGAATAGATGATTTTTAAGTTAGGTAAAAATAAGGTTTTATATAACTTGAAAGGTTCAAGTCAAGCACTTGTCATTTTATAAACTAATGTAGGAAAAAGAGCAGATAAAGGTGATGGCGCTTGGGATCAAACCCCCACCCTTTCGGTCAACCATGGGAGTGTTGTGTTGTGGAAATTTTGTTCTCTGTGTTTGGTTTAATGTTTTAACTTAACCACTATTATTGAAGTGTGCAACATTTTATAAATTCAGTGTGATTCATCAAATCCATATATATCTTGCAATATTCAAAGTGCAACTCCTATTTTCCAATGGAATGATTAAGTTGAGTATTATTGGCAAAGTCAATGATAGTCAAACATTCACGAGGAACCTTGTAGACGGGATTTGATCCATGATTCCAGGTGTTGGAACTCCTGATTGTTTAGCGAATGGGCTAGACCCGGATATGCCTGTCATTTGGATAATTACTAGAACGCCCTTCAAATCTTCTGGAAGAAAAATCAAATAAAGTACCTTAAACTCGCAGGTGGACCCTACGTGTTGCAGAAATGGCGGGCCCGCTTGACCAGCTTCAAATAACACTGTTCCATCAGCCATACCATGAGACCACAATATTGGGGTCTGCACATACAAATACAACTGAATTAAACTAAACAAACTTCTGAATGTTTGTAATTTCACAATTTTAATCTTCAAAATATTTTACTTTTAGTTACAATTATTTCTAATTACTATTAAAAAAGGAAAAACAAATTACTATCAAATAATTATTTCAAACATACCCGTTTTGCCTCTGGTGTAATCCGTTGTATTATAGAAGTGGAATTAAAAGGTACCCATCCACTAAAGACTGCACCCCCACCAAGTGTTTTTGGATACAATAAAACACTAGCCAAAGTCAACGCACCTGAAATAAAAACATTCATCATAACATTAACCTTATTTCCACACACATGATTGTGTGTGTGTGTGTGTGTGTGAGAGAGAGAGAGTAAAAACCTCCTTGACTAAATCCACAAATAAAGACATTTTTAGGGTCAACTCCAGCAGCAACCTCTTTATCGATCATTAAATGTGCTTTTTCAACCGCTTTAAGCAAAGAAGTTTCATCCACAGGAGAATTCTATACATTTCACAACAGAAAAAATGCAACATTTCCGCTTTTATTACTTAACTGCCCATCAGTATCGTTTCAAATAAAATAATGGGATTGTTTAGAAAAATAACTTACTGCTGCTACTGGTATCTCATGAATGTCGAACCATGAAGGCATCTGAGCACCATCTGAAAATATTAGAGTTAGGATATCATATAAAAAATGTCATTAAAAAATAATTAGACTCCACACTGCATACCCTATGCTTTACTTTTAACAAAATTTACCAAGAAACTATGTTTTTAGGGTGGTGATGTTTATACCACAAAAATTACTTCCACCACCACACTATACAAGTTTTGAAGCTGTACAATTGTACTAAAGCATAGTTGTGGTGTATCACTAAATTTTTGTGGTATGAATATCAACTCCCTTTCTAACAGGAGAGCAAAAGATGAGTAGACAAAGGAGCATAATTCCAATGGTATTTATCACAAACATCACAAAATGGTCACTTGATCATTTGAAAATTTAATGACTCAAAAAAACAAGACTTTGCATAAATCTTAAGACTTTAAGAACTAAATGACTTAGGGTGTAAATAAACACCTATTACATTACATTATGCCTTATAAATTTATCATAACCAAAACGCTAAACCCTAATTCATCAAAAAAGAAACCTAAACCCTAATAATACGCTACGGATTACAGTCAGATATGATCTACAACCTAAATTCTAGAAATAAAACGTTAATTTGAAGATAAAATTGTTAAATTAACAAAGTGGGGCTTACGATTGCAGGTGACGGGTTGAGATGGAGCGGAAGGGAAAGACCAACGAGTGTTTGCGAATTGAGGGGAAGTGAAAATGGATTTAATGGGTTCATTGGCTGGACCGGAGTCACCTAGACCGTGTAGCCATATGATGGAGCTTCGAGCAGCCGTTGATTTTGACATTGAATTTGAGTTTAGAGTTGATTTTGAAGGTGAAAAGAGGAGAATCGTGAAAATGGTGATGGAGAGAGTGAGGGCAACAAGGGCACTTGGTTTTAATAAGGAAGAAGCTTTCATTTTCTAGTTTCGTGTTCCTCTGGTTTTTTTAGCCCTCTTGTAAGGGTGAGCTAAAAAAAACCGAACCGAATTAAACCGATTTAGAGAAATGGAACTAATTATAAACAAACGTCTAAAATATTTTCTGTATCAAAATAAGTGACATATTTTTCATTCTGCGTTGTTTCAAAACAAGTGACATATTTTGAAACTTTTTTTATATACACATACAAACTAACTATCTCTTTTAATAAAGTAAAATGATTAATTTACCCTTATTTTTACTTTTAAACATCATTAAACTCACTTTGATCATAATATGTGGGACATATCACTCATTAACTATCCAATTTAATCTAATTTAATATTCATTATAATCTTTTACCTTTAAAAATATATAACCCAATTTGTATACTTATTTTGAAACGAAGAAAGTATACCCTTTATACCTTTTAATTACTCTTAATTACATATTTAACCCTAAACTAACTAAGATCAACCTTAATGAACTAAATATCTATCCGTGCAATCAAAACTAACTACCAAACCAGCATTGACTCCCTCACTTTTGACCTTCAACACTAGAGGTGAGCATGAGGCGGTTTGGGGCGGTTTTTAGCTAAAATCAAACCCCAACTCAAAAGTTCGGCTTTTAAGAATTACACGCCGTTCGGTTTCGGTTTTTTCGGTTTCGGTTTTTCGGTTTTTTCGGGTTTTTCGGTTCGGTTTCGGGGTTTTTTTCGGTTTTTTGTTTTCCTTAAATTTACCATTTGTTACCTTAAAAGTTAATATTATGATTCAAACTCCCAAACTTTAACACATTTCGTTATAAATAAAAAACAATTAGTAAGTTTAATATAATGTAATGATAAATTCAATTAACATAACTTGAAACTTAGAAAATATAGGAATAAATCATCTAGAAATTCAATCATATAATTTATTTAAAAGATAATTAAATGTCAAATCTTTTATAAATATAAGAATATTTTTAAATTTTTTGAAAGATATATAATGGTGGGGCGGTGCGGGGTTTTCGGTCGGGTTTTTCATATGCCCCCGAAAACCGCCCCAAACATTCGGGTTTTCCAATAATCAAAACCGTTGACATCGGTTTTTCAAATGGTTCGATTTTTTCGGGGCGGTTTTTTCAGGTTTTTCGGTTTCGGTTCGGTTTTTCGGTTCTTATGCTCACCCCTATTCAAAACCATCCAAAGGGCGAAGACCCTACCCAAATGCTACTAGAATTAAGGGTGAGCATGGTCCTAAAATTGAACCGAACCTGATAAAACTAAAACTGAAAATGGTGGATTTTCAAAAGCGAAACCGAACCAATTGTATGTTTCAGTTTCGGTCCATGTTGGGTTTCGGTTTGATTCAGTTTTTCTGTCAAAGTGCTCACCCCTACTAGAATATTGAAAAGGAGGGACGGAGGTGCTTTTAGGAATTTGGGTGAAAGGAATTTAAGGGTGAAATAGAGATAAAGGATATAATTTATGTGTATAGTGGGTCTGTAGTTGTTCCGTACCTAACTTTAAGTATCTAAAATTGTGTTGTTTTAGGTTTAAAAAACTCAAAAGACAACACACATAAGTTCATTAGACCACTGCTAACGGTGCCGCCGGTAGGCACCGCCGGTTTGGCGCCAGAACCGCCACCGTTGGCACGGACCGTCGGTGGCACCGCCGGTTTGGCCCACGCCGGTTTGGAGACGAGACGGGAGGGAGGCGCCGGTTTGGCCCACACCGGTTTGGAGACCGCTCCTAATGGTAAAACAAACTGATACTGTCAGTTGTTGCCAAATCAGCGCCACGTCAGCTCATCGTCCAACCGACACTAAACTGACGTACTCATGCCAACAATACCACTTCCCTTAATTTTTTGGGACCTACCATTACAAAACACACACACACACACACACAAAATACCCCTTTGGACCCAACAAACCGGTGCAACCCTTGCCTCTTGTCTCCAAACTGGCGGAAACCAAAGTGGCGGAAAAACAGACGGGCCATACCAATGGTAACGGAAACCGGCGCTAAAGTGGAGCTAAACTAACTACTGCCATTGGCAGTGATCTTACAAATACCATTTTAAAAACATAAAGCCACACAATTTCAACCAAAACATTATTAAGTTTATGGGTACGCAAAAAAAGGTACCGTGTGCAAATCAGAACATTCAAAGTCGTCGCTGGGGTTCTCAATAATACAATTTCGAAAGAGTTAATTACACGGATGGTCTTTTAGGTTTATATCAAATTTCACCAATGATCTTTTAGTTTGAAAATTTGCACCGATGGTCCTTATTTTTGAAAAGTTTTTCACCGATGGTCCTTTATGAAAACGACCGTTAAATTTTCACGTCAAGTGACCTCACGTGTGATGCACGTGAGGGTATTTTTGTCATTTCATCTTTCCCTTCCCATTTACTCTGAGTATATTGCATGGTTGGTCCTTTAGTTTATAACAAATTTCACAGATGGTCCTTTAGGTTTATATCAAATTTCACCAATGGTCTTTTAGTTTCAAAACTTACATTGATGGTCCGTATTCTTGAAAGATTTTTCACAGATGTTTATTTACGAAAATGACGGTTTATTTTTCACGTTAAGTGACATCACGTGTGATGCACGTGCGAAGCACGTCAATACATCTCTTCAACAATCGAGTAAACGAAACAAATGAAGGAGAAGAGCCGTTTAAAGGGGAGTAAATGAAAAGGTTTAAAGAGCTATTTTTTCACGTTAAGTAACATCATGTGTGATGCACGTGGGGGTACTTTGGTCATTTCATCTTCCTCTTCTCATTTACCCCCATTAAACGACTCTTCTCGATCATTTCGTTTCGTTTACCCGATTTGTTGAAGATATGAATTGACGTGCTTCGCACGTGCATCACATGTGATATCACTTTACGTGAAAAATAAACCGTCATTTTCGTAAAGAACCATCTATGAAAAATCTTTCAAGAATACGGACCATCACTGTAAGTTTTGAAACTAAAGGACCATTGGTGAAATTTGATATAAACTTAAAGGACCATTCGTGAAATTTTTATAAACCTAAAGGACTAACCATGCAATTTACTCGGACTAAATGGGAAAGGAAAGACGAAATGACCAAAATACCCTCACGTGCATCACACGTGAGGTCACTTAACGTGAGAAATTAACGGTCGTTTTCATAAAAGACCATGGGGGCAATTTTTGAAACTAAAGGACTATTGGTGAAGTTTGATATAAACTCAAAGGACCATCGGTATAATTAACTCATTTTGAAACGATGACGTGGCATTATGTGATTGGAGGCTCGATGGGGAGCAGGTGTTAAGCTGGTCACGCATGTATAGTACCGAATCTCGCTCACCAACCAATACCACTGTTTGACGAGTTTGTTTCTCAAAGCTTTTCCCATTTCGTGACATTTTTAGAGAGAGGGTTTTCAATGGCGACCTCTAAACTACAAGCTCTCTGGAATCACCCTGCTGGCCCCAAAACTAGTGAGTTGATCATTGTAAAGCCTTCTCTTTTGGATTTAAATCGTGACAATTATATGAAATTAGGTTTTCTTATCTTACGAAATATTTGGGGGTTTTAGGCTCGGTTGATTGTGTGATTTTATGCTATTCGATTCGAGTTGTTATGCATATGTTAAATTAGGTCAGCATCGTTTTGTGTTCATTGATTGATGTTCAACGATTTGACTTTACATGTCAAAGCAAAGGTAATACTCTTCAAATGCAAAATGAATTTCCTACCAATTAACCACTAAAAAAATATAGATTTCAGAAATTACATGTCTAATCGCCAAAGTCAAAGTATAGCTCCTATTAAAATTAAAATTGAAATTGAAAGGATGGGAACTGGATTCTTGATACCAATTTTGGCTTACTTTCCAGCTTGAAATTGTCATCAGCTTTATGTATAATTGAATAAGAATTTATGTTAAGAATTAAAATAACTAATACGAGATGATCATATAAATTTGGCAAATACAAAGCCAAAGGATGACAACTAATTAAAAGAAAAGCTTTAATTTGTTTGAGAATATCTTGTGTTGTGTCAATAGTTTTGTTTAACAATATTAATTGACTAATATGTTTATGTTTATGTTTTTGTAGTTCATTTTTGGGCTCCAACTTTTAAGTGGGGAATCAGTATAGCTAATATTGCAGATTTTGCCAAGCCACCAGAGAAACTTTCATACCCGCAACAATTTGGTATTCAATCTTTTATTCTTTTTTTTTATGTCAATTATATGATTTGGAAAGAAATACTGTTTTTGTTTGGGAAGGAATGAATATTGATCATACAATTATTTTAATCTTTATCATTAATTTGCAGCTGTTACAGCCACTGGAATTATATGGTCTCGTTACAGCATGGTAATCACGCCGGTAAGTAAAATAAATTTTACTATTAAAGTTTCAACATTTAACTTGGCATGTCGGCTATGTAATTTAAGTAAAATATTTGACGGTTTATCAAATGTGCAAAATCTCCATCAATAAAGGCAAATAAGTGGATTTCTAGACATTAATTTACAGCATCAACTTAATTATAATGATGATAATGAACAAGTTGATAAATTTTGCTTCAAATATTTATTAAATTAGTTTTCAAACTGAAAGTTAATCATGGATTCTTAAGTTTTCAACAATTACATTAAAACTATATGATAAATTCTAGATAGGTAGCAACTAGTTATTTTAACTTAAAATTCCATGAACCTTGTATAGAGCTCGTGCCAGATTTTGTTTTATTGTTAAAATTAATTTATATAAAATATCAAAATTAAAAAAGAAGCTGCAATAACTGTTCGATTCTAACTGATGTTTGTACTTTGTATAGAGTATATTTTTCATTTTCCATTAATATAATATGGTAATGGTAAATGGTGAAGATAAAAATGGTAAATGGTTAATTTATATTTTTCTTGTTTATGATTATTGTTTACAGAAAAACTGGAACCTTTTTAGTGTAAATGTTGCGATGGCTGGAACAGGGTTGTATCAACTCTCCAGGAAAATTAGGTAAGTCAAACCTGTTGACTTAAAGTTTGGTGTAGAAAGTCAACATTTGATATGAATAGAATTAGAATGGCTGATGTTTTTGTTTGCTACCAGGCATGATTATTTTAATGAAGAGAAGGAGGTTGCTGACATAAAAGAATAAAGTTGATGCAATTAAACTAAGTTTCTGTTTGCTCTTGTGAAATTTTATGTCATTGTTTTACGTTTTCTTCAATTTTACTTGTTCCAAAATGTTGGCGCATTAGCAAATTAATGATAATGCTCTGGTTTTTAATTCAACAAAAAACCAGATTTGAACACTCCAAACTTTCTTGTGTTGTCCACATGAGTTGATAGCTTTCATTACATATGACAACTAAAAAAGGAGATTTTTAACTAATAAATTGAGTTGAAGCTAAATGATATTCTCTTTTGGTTTTTATTTTGCATTATTACTAGCACACAAAACGAAAAATAAATACTTTGTCAAACAAAGAAATTAACTCAAGCAAAATCCACACCATTTAAGATGAAAAATGAACAAATCAAATGTGTTTCAGAATCATTACTCAAAACTTGCATCATCCATATAAACTGAAACCATACTTGTTAATCTTTGATTTAAAAACAATTTAGTCAAAAGTTTTTCAGTATACTTCATCAACAGATTCATTCTTCAACATCTGGGGTCTCTTTCTAGACCACCATTTCTTTCATCCTTTTCGCCACCTAATATTAAAAAAAATAATAATAATTTATCACGCTTGATCTTTGTTGTCTTCTGAACCTTCATCTCCATCATGAGCATTCAAATCCAATGTGCTTTCGTTCAGATCTTGCCTTCCTAAATTTGCCTCCTCACAAACCTAAGAAAAAAAAAAGAAAAAGAAAAACGCTAAAAATATGTCGATTCGAGTTATCCTTTGTTGATAACGAATCAGCTAAAAAGAACATAGGGTAAAATTGGCTCAAAATATATTAAGTGTTTACAACCTCCTAATTAGTTTCATCAAAAACTGAATCATTATTCTCATATTAGTTTTTGTAATCATATTTACTAAATTAATGTTTTGGTTAATCAAAGAAAAACGATTTTAACCCAGCACTTTTACCAAAAACAACTTCAAAGGTATTTCAGATAAAATTCTAAAATACAAATTTACCTCATCTTCTTCCATGGGGACATCATTAATATCTGGTTTTCCATTGGCATCATCATCAGCCTTCAAATTTTGGTCTGTTTCAACAGATTCATCAATATTCTCCTCTGCCTCTTTCTTTTCTTCTTCAAGTAAGGCTATCTGAAAATACATAAATTCAATTCAATGCAAGTATTAGATTATTAGTTAAACATCTAAATTACAATGTGACAAGTTCAAGTTAACTTTAATAATTTCACAAAGTCTACTGCAATTCAGAGCACAATATTAGCATTGTGTTAACACTTAACAGAAATAGTTTAAACCTTGACAGTTCTAATTTTTTCCATGTTCAAACTCATACAGTTGATCTGATGCATTTTGCATTCCAAATCCAACAGCATAAACCCTAACCTGTACCTATTAAAATTCGGATTTATGTTACATAGACTATGTATGAATTTCTAACTAAATTAACTGTAACTTTTTCTTATATTAACAGATCTCGTTCTTGATATAAAGCATTATAACTGACAATCAGATCAAAACACAACAATCATCAGAAACTCAACAAAAAGTGATGGATTGTTACCGGAATATACTTAATCTTACGGCGAGGCGGCTCTTCATCCACTTCGGAGGCGGCACCGTCGTCCTCGGCATCACCATTGGTACTATTATCCGCGACGGCGTTTTGATTTTGACTAATCGGAGTCCATTTATATAGCTTAAGATGAGAGCCGTTATCATTACTACCGTTAGAAGAAGAATTTCCGTTACCGTTGATTGTAGCTTGGTGATTATTAGTTGATGCACCGGTGCCAGCGGCGGCGGTGTTTGGGGGCGTTACATGGATCCACTTCTTCTTCCACTTCCTTACCGGACCTGTAAATACGGTGGCCGGTCCGTACCGAGTTGAGGATCGGCCGAGTCGCGCCCCAACTCCTTCCATATATTAATAGCTGATTCGGATCTGCGTCAACTCGGTGGCGATCAGTTCGGAATCGGAAACCTCCGACGATGCTTTCTTTTATCTCGGTTCTGATATAGGTGGGAATTAGGTACATGCGGGTATACACAACATACAGAAGTGCCGTAAAGCAAAGCCATCGAAATGGTCGCGCTAGTTAATTAATTCAGAAATGTCTTAATACTCAAGTAAATACTTTCTCCTATTCAAAATAAATGATACACTTTAAAAAAAAATATTTGGCAAAAATAGTGAGATATTTACCTATTAACTATCTACTTTAACAAAGTGAAATAATCCTTTTAGCTTTACTTTTTATTTTTAAACATCATTTTTTTAAAGAATAAACACATCATTTATCCACGACGAGACTTGAACCAAAGACCTATAGGAGAAAAAAGTGATACATATTAAAAAAATTTCTTATTTGGCAAAAATAGTGAGATATTTACCCATTAACTATCCACTTTAACAAAGTAAAATAATCCTTTTACCTTCACTTTTTACTTTTAAACATCATTTTTTTAACGGTCAGTTAGTAAGTTAGTGGTTCGAGTCTAGACGGTGACATACACAAGGGTAAGTATGTCTTCCCTTGAACCTTCCACCTATAAAGAATAAACCCACCATTTGTCCACGACGGGACTTGAACCCAAGACCTATATGTCATGGGCAACACCTTATCTTTTTTCACCAATACTACTAGGCTAGAAGCCTTGGTTTACTTTTAAACATCATTAACCCTACTTTATTTGAAAGGTGTGGAACTCCATTCCCACTAACCATTCAATTAATCTAATTTAACCATCATTATAATATTTTACCTCAAAAACCGTGAAACCCAAAATATATCACTTATTTTGAATCGGATGAAGTATAAAAGTTAATAACCTTTAATTTATAATATGAATATTAATATTAGATAGAAACGTTTAACGTAGTCTTTGATTTTTATGTAGTTCTAAGCTCAATTCTTGGATCAATCAACCCCCAAATTAACACCACCATCATAATCATCACATTTGATTCAATACATCAACACCACCACCACCCCATGTGTATTAAATCACATGACATTGCACACCACCGACCACCACCACCAACCTCTGTCGGCCACCATCTCCACCACCGGCAACCCCTCGTTACAGTCGGCTGCTTTCAGTCACATGTGATTGCGTATCCAATCACATGTGGGGGCAGTGCCTGGCGGTGGTGGTTGTGTTTTGAATCACATGTGATTTGATGATTGTAATGGGTAAGAGATTTTTTGATCCAGTGATTAAGATTTATCTCTTAAGACTAGGTAAAAAAAATAAGGAGTATTTTGAATATATTAATCTATAACTAAATGATTTTTGTCATAAAGTAAAAGTTTTGTGTCATGATTCATGTGCGTCGTCGTTGAAGTGAGACTTTAAAACATATACTATACTTAGGTCTTTAATGATTTGTTTTTATGTAAAAAAATTTCTTGTATCAATTACGTTAGGTGTTGTAACATGTGTAAATGGCATCCCTAACAAAGCCTAACTGAATCAATTATGTAAGTGTTAAATAACTAAACTACTCTTTCATAGTTTCATGTATAAAAATATGTTATTAATATTAATCATTGATTATATAACTGGTCAATACTTAAAATGTGTATCTTGAGTTACACAAAAATTATAAAATTACCCTAAACATATCTCATACTTCATATTATAAAATTGGTCAATATTTAAAAAAGAAAATATAAAATTGCACCGGTTATTTTATTAATTGAGTGAAAATTTTCATTTAAATAAACAAAGTAATGTACTCTTCGAATAAAATTTGAAGAAAAAAAAAGGATTGTGACATATATACCGACTTGTACACTAACACCCTGAATTCCCCAAAAGCGTGGTCCTTCCTTGTCGCCGTTATCACCCCCATTCCGATCGAATTCGTTTTCACTCCGATGCGGACCTAAATCAACCACCGATCTATCGAATGCTAATTCAGTGATTCAGGTCGGTTTACTTTACCTTTTGCATATTCACGCATGTGTCAAATCCATGATCTAGGGTTCTTATTCTCAATATTGTTTATTTAGATTTTTTTTTTTGTTTAATATCAGCTTTATGAATTGTGTTAGCAGCTTTCATTGATATAATATGAGGTTATTAATTTTAATGACGGGATCTGACCGAATTTTGAATTTTTGACATGTTTAAATAGTTTCGATAGAAGAATGTTCGTATTTTTGCTGAAGTTTTGTGTAGAGTGTACGGTAATCTCATAACAGTAACCGTATTAATCATTATATTTGGCTTTTTCGTTCCAATTTTGGCAAAATCACCAAATTTATAAACAGAGCTTTGTTTTTTTGGTGCAAATACCAAAAAACTAGTTTTGTTGTGAAGTTATAGTTGACTGTAAATGGTTCAGACATCAAACTCAACAATCCTTTCATCTCAAACTATATTTCTTGGCTAACATATCAAACCAATCATAACTTTATTTAGGAGAAAGTAATCAATTAAAAGTTTCAAACATGAGTAACATTGTTTTATGATTGATCCTGCATTTATGTATGATTCATTCAATCAATTCCTTCTTATCAAATATCAAGCCCTAAAAAAAATTAACGTTTCTTAATCTGCAGGTAAATCAGTATATGATTAAGAAACTGCATAAAAAGTGATGATATAGTTGCAACATATTGCTCGTGAGAATAAATAAACACATTTATATGGCAGATGGTGTATCAAGCTTTTGGGGCCCAGTCACATCCTCCCATGAATGGTGTGAGAAGAATTATGTATATTCTTCATACGTTGCTGAATTTTATAACACCATATCAAATATTCCATGCATTCTTTTGGCACTAATTGGCCTTTTAAGCTCATTGATACAACGTTTTGAGAAGAGATTTAGTGTTCTTCACTTATCAAATATGGCACTGGCTATTGGCAGCATGATGTATCATGCCACACTACAACATGTGTAAGTAAATGGCTTTTAACTTTAATTTTTAATTTGAGTAAATTACAGAAATGGTCCTTTAGGTTTGTACCATATTACATATTTGTTCCTTTTGACTTCATAAGTTACACTCGTAGTCCTTATTTGAAACTATTGACACGTTTGGTCCTTTGCCTAAAGACGTTAACTTTTCCCGTCAAACAAACAGGTTTTTATTAGGGCTATCAAATTGTGTTGTTGTTTCATGTTTTTTTGGGTAACACGACACTAATTCGTTTTTCTCAACACGAAAACGACATGACACGAAGTCGTGTTTTATTTTGCTAACACGAAAATGACCCAATTAAGAAAACGATAAACACGAGATAAATAACAAAAACATGAAATTTCTTACTTAGTATATGCTAAAAAACCGACAAACAAGACAAAAATATAACATAAATTTCTAAATGTTCCCAAAATCACAACTATCGTGTCAATTTCGTGCTAAATCTCTGAACCCGAACACTACACGACATGATTTCGTGTTTGTTTTACACGACACGAACACAAACACGAATTTAAATTTCACTTTCGTCCCAATTTTGTTTCGTTTTGTGTATTTTTTGTCGTGTCTTGCCAGATTTTGATAGCCCTAGTTTTTATGGGTTTCAAATTGGTGAAGGGAAAAGGACAGATTTACCCCCTCGTGCATCACACGTGACCATACTTGACTGGAAAAGTTAACGTCTGTTTAGGAAAAGGACCAAACATGTTAATAGTTTCAGAAATAAGGACTACCAGTGTAATTTATGAAACTAAAGGACCAAATGCGTAATATGGTAAAAACCTAAAGCACCATTTGTATAATTTAAATTTTGTTTTACCCATTTGAGCTGATAGATATACATATACACTACATGTACATATGATAATTTGAATATTTGATAATATACTTACAGGCAACAACAAAGTGATGAAACACCAATGGTATGGGAAATGCTCCTCTACATCTACATCCTGTACTCCCCCGATTGGCACTACCGTAGCACCATGCCCACTTTCCTCTTCCTCTACGGGCTCTCATTCGCCGTTCTTCATTCGGTTATTCGGTTCGATATCGGCTTCAAAATCCACTACATTTTGCTCTGTTTGTTGTGCATTCCTCGAGTCTACAAATACTATATCTACACGCAAGATGTGTATGCAAAACGGGTTGCAAAGTTGTATGTTGCCACACTTTTGGTGGGTAGTTTGTGTTGGTTGGTTGATCGGTTTTGTTGCAACCGGATTTTGGATTGGCCGGTTAACCCGCAAGGTCATGCGTTGTGGCATGTTTTTATGGGGTTTAATTCGTATTTTGCGAATATGTTTTTGATGTTTTGCCGTGCACAGCAACGGGAATGGAGCCCGAAAGTGGTTTATTTTATGGGGGTTTTGCCGTATGTGAAGATTGAGAAAACAAAGACTCAATGAAGACGAAGAAAGTTTGTTTTGTTTTTTGTTTTTGTTTTTGGGGACTTGCCAAATTTTCAAGTAACATTTTTTTTTTTTTTTGCATAATATGGTTGATGTTAGAATGGTTAGGGTTATTTTTGTGAACTTGTAGTTTGTGAAAGTAGGATGGATGTTTGTGTATCATAACCTATGGGTTTTTTTTTTTTAGAATTCTGTGATGCAATTTAAGGATTCTACTTTATAATTTTGTTCCTTACTTATTTTAGAAGATGATTTCTACACCACAAAAACAATTTTAGAAGATGTTTTCCAGTACTTGTATAGATTGCTCTAAATGTTCTCTACATGTTATTTAGAAATATATGATCAATTAATATAACCAACTTTAAGTTGTTGCATAATAAGAAAGCCCACCAAATTAACTAAGATCAGAATGTACAACTTAATTCAACTCGCAAGAAAGCAAAATCTCTTTCAATTGCATACGACAAAAGAACATTACAAGCGACTTCAATGTTTCTGGTACAAAAATATTAAAAATAAAAAATAAAAAAAATCATCACCTTCATCATTTTCCACATAAGCAAAACATATCTCATATCAAACATCAATTGTAAATTTAAACCATAACACTATGAATGACTAACTAATTAGCCCACTTGCTAATAACAGATTCTTTGGCAGAACTAGTAGCATACAATTCTTGTTTATCAGCACTAGAAGGAGATTTCTTTCTACCCATTTTTGACAATATGTAACGCAATCCATTTCTTGGGGTCCGCAGAGCAAATAGCAACGGATTAACAACAACCGTGAATAAAACATCACCTTTTGCAAGTATCACAAACTGACAATAAAATATAAATTAGGGGATTCTAATTAACATAAATGACTTAAAAAATGTAGGGAAACATTTGTTTACCATAACAGCAAGTACTAGTATGGTTAGACTGACTTGTTGTGCTTCATGCCAAAAATTATCACCATCTGACCCACCAAACCATCTCCTCCACCATCCACCACCGCCGCCGCCGCCGCCGCCGCCTTCCTCTCTTTTCTTTATTTCCTTATCCCACTTTTCAAATTCTGTTTTCTTTCCACCAAGTGCACTTTCTAGGGCTTTTTTTGCCTCGTCCTGTAACAATTTACGTACAAAAGGAAAATATATTTATTTTTAAAGTATCATTCCAACTAGAGGTGAAAACCAAATCTTGTCCATCTTTTAAAAAAAAGTTTAATTAATAATTAATACATTATATATATAATCACAAGAACAATATTAATGAAACAACAACTCCCAGAGTGCGTTTAGTTGTAGAAATATGTCGCACTTTTACACAGAATGTTTCAAGGAGAACTCAGAAAAACAAAAAACCATTTAAATTGTACTTTTAAGGGAAATTCAATAGAAACAAGAAAACCCGCTTTTCATTTTTGTAACTACAATTCTAAACCCCTCGTGTGTTTACTGGAAGATGACAACATTTGAACATGTTTTCAAAATTTCAGGAGTTTCCTAGAGATAAAAAAACACCTCCTATTATCTTGAAAATGGGGATGGAAAATTACAGAAGCTATTTCTGTTTTTTGAAACTAAACGCATGCTTGTATCTTAGCAAACAAACAAGAAAGGTAACGTTTTCATCATGGATTCTTGCCTCCAAATGTACATGATGTATGAGAAAACAACCTATACTGCAGACTTGTAAGAATAGTATTTGTTGCCAGAAAAAAACACATTCATAATGCAAGTTGAAATTAAAATCAGATTCTACAAGTCTCAAGAACTATAGCAGACAAAAACTCCAATTCTAATTCTTCATTCACTGGTTTCAGGTCAACAATTCTTAAAACGAAAAGTAACGCATAGTATTCTACAATTAACTGTTACAAGTGACTTTGCACCCAATCAATCAAGTTCAGCCCAATATTACTCGAAAACGGCCAATTGAACAGAAAAAACACACATATTGAAACATAATCACAAGCAAGCAATACAGAAATCAAATTGAAACAAAAGTAATGTGTAGTAATATTGCAAAAACATTTGAAGTGATAATACCTTGCTACGATTATCGGAAAATAGGCATGAAATTCTTCCATCGGATTTTAGGTCACGTTGTAGAGAATTCCAGCTATGGCTTATCTCTTGACGGCGAGTCAATTTAAATGATTGAGCTGCGAGATAAGATCTAGTAGGTAGGGTTTTAAGTGAAATTGGGTGACTTATGCTTAGAATTTGCGCCATAGAAACGAAGGATCCGATGCTCTGTTTCTAACAGCGCTTCACCATATGAAAGAGAATTGAAAACCCTTCTTTTGTGTCCAGTTAGGGGTAATGTGAATGTCCGTAGTTGTGTTAAACCTTATTTTGGGTTTGCTTAATGTGCTTTTTCGCATTGAATGATTTAGATTTTTCCTCATATATGATTAGGAGGAAAAAATTATTTAGTTTATTCAAATACTTTGTATCTACATGATTAAAATGTTGTCCTTTTAATAGAATCATTAAGAGACAACATCTAAGTTTATTTGAGGGATTAATAGCTTAGCCTCTTTGTTTTCTTCTATTTAGGGCTTTTTGGTTTGTAAGATTTTTTATATCTCATACAACAATGATAATCTCTTTAAATGATAAATATGTTTTTTTATATAAAAATAGAGAAATTATTTTCATCTAGAGAAACTGCTTCAAGAAGAAAGGCATTTTGGCACAAATAGTGATGACGACGCTTTGCATGGTGGTCGTCAAATACAAAAGAGATGAACGACATATTCAATACTTTTCACCAAAGATCGATGATATTGTATAGGTAGATTTACGAGAATGACATTATGTCCATATTGCAAATTAGAATGACCTGATTTGCTTTGAAAAGTTGTGTCGTATGCTTGAAACTTATGGAGGATTAAAAGCAAGTAGGAATAGGGGTATTAAGGAACGAGTTGCTGCTATGTTCTTACACATTATTGCTCATAATGTTACGAATCAAGTCATTCATTATATGTCATTTTCGTTGTTAGGAAGAAACAATTAGTAGACATTTTGCTAAAGTCGTCGTAGGATTACATCCATGCTTTTGACAGACAGAAATGGTTCAAAGTATAATTTTTTGTTGTTTTTCTTAAATGTAGTAAACATAAAACAATATTTTATATAATGACATGTTGTCTCCTCCATAACTACATAAGGCAAGAAATGCCAAGTGATCCATTCCAGCATGGGGATGGATCGTGGACTTGACGAAGAGGATAATATCGTCACTTCCGTTGAGACTTCAAACAAATAGACTCTTTTGGAAATATCTTAACAGTATTTGAATCTATAATTTTGTGAAACATTCAAGCACTAAATATTGTTGAGCGCCTATAAAAACAGTACTTTCTAAGCCCCCACTTGATGACTTAGAAAGTGTTTTTTTTTTGTTTTTTTATGAAGTTTTGTCTGTAACGGATAAGGGTTTAATAGAAGAGTAACTTAATTATTTTAATAGAGATTATTATTTATGTTTGCATTCCTACTTACGAAACAAACAATAAATCACACAAAATCAATAAAGGGCAGCTTATTTTTGTTTTTGTTTTTATTTTTATTTTTTTTTATCATTCATTTCATGTTATCCCAACCAAATGCATGATAGGATTTGAAATCTGCTAACCAACACCACCTGAATAAGCGCTACTGCCACAAGTTCGGTTTTCTAATTTGAGGTTAATATTTTCAGTTTTCTCATTTCTGTTTGGTTTTGTTGAATTTCTAGGTCTCACTTATTTTTTTTACTATAAATAAATATACAATATCTAAGTTAATCTACTTTTAGTAATCAATTTAATTTGTATATCATAAATAAATATAAAAATCTATTAATTTAATAATGAAACTATTCAATCAGGATTAGTATAACCGAATGGATATAGAGCACAAGGTGTCGTTTATTCAAAGGTGCCGAGTTATGTTAAAGTTTAAATACATGTCGTAGACACTTTTGTATATTTACTATGTTTTAACACTCACATCAAAATTACTTTCTCTTCAATATTCATTGAAATCCATAAAAAAATACCTAAAACCAATCATAATTAATTATAAAACAAAGAAAATATATTAAAATTTCCCTTTGGTCAAGCATTATACATTTGATGTGGAAGCTTTTAGGCAACTTTAACATGAATGTCGATATCTATTTGGAACTGTCAAAACCAATTTAACATAGCTTTAGTAGTTTAGTGTACCATATCGTATAAATAAATGATATTACTTCCTACTATTTGTTCTTACTTCATCTTCTTATTAATCATAGTATAACATGTATAATCCAATAATTCTCTTTCCTCATACCAACCATTGATTTTGACACATGTCATAATCTAATGGGTATAAAGATTAGTAGGAACAAATAGTAGGAAACAATACAATTTCTCTATCGTATAAACAATTATACTTTAAAAGAAATAGTATTAATTACTAAATTATACAATTATACTTTAAAAGAAATAGTATTAATTATTAGATGCCTAGTATTTGTGGCTAATTTATGTCTACTTACCACATGATTACATCTGTAATCTACTAATTCTTAGTCCTCATATAATCTTTTGATTTTATCATCTAGCATGATCAAATGAGTAAGCATATAAGTAGAAATAAATAATAGATATTAATACTATTTTTTCTACTTTTAAATAAATAATTCTTTTATTAATTTGCGTAGAGATCTAGAGAATAAATGGGTAAAAATAGAAAAATGAGAAATAAATAAATAAAAAGAGGTAAGATAACGAGAGGAGAGAGAGAAAGAGCGAGACAGATATAGAGAGAGAAAGTTTTTTCACACAGAGAGATTGGGTAAATCTGTGTGTATTTTTATATATATGTGACAGAGAGAGATCGATGGCGTCCGACCAAGAAATAGCAAAAGGAGTTGAGATTCTTCTCACTCAATCTGACTCCAAATCATTCACATCCCTACACGACGTTGTTCATCAGCTCGGACAGAAATTAGGGTTTGATTTGTCTCATAAAACCCTCTTCATCCGTGACCAAATTAACTTCCTTCTTCTCCGATCACGATCACAATCCCAATACCACCACCCACCACCGCCGCTGCAGCCCTCCGCAACTACCTCGGGAATTGCAAAAGACCATTTTGCCCTTCAACAGCAACATGCTCAGTATCATATCAGCCAACCACAGTTTCCCCATCCGCATTTCGCTCTTCAACAACAGCAACAACAACTGCAACGACAGCGTCACCCCGTTGAGCTTAATTTCAGTAATCCTGCACCGCCGCCGCAGGCGGTGGTGACTTCTACTTCATCGCACCAGTCACACGTGCTGCCGTTTCCGGAGGTGAAAGCTCAGGGAGGAATTGTTCAGCATGCCGCTGGGAAATCGTCTGAAAAGCCCAAAAAAGGGTACGTCTTTGATCTATTTTCGTCAATGTGTTTGGTAGTTTTTGCTTGTTCGTAGTCTAGGGTTAGGGTTAGAAATTAGGGCACACTTTTTTTAATCGCTGTTATATGTTGCTAATTAGCTTAAACCCAAGACCTAATGTATTATGTTCCATTTGATCCAACCAACAATTTTGCTTAATATCTAGAAATTTGTAAAATTTTGTTTTGTTGACGACTAAAGGCTAATAACGAATTACACCAATTGCAGAAATATTGTTCATAAACATGATTTATGCAATTTTGTAATTGTAAAAGTTTATTTCTTATTCCATTGTTTTCTAAATGTCGTCTCAGGGATTCAACAGGAACTAAAAGAAGAGGTGGGCCCGGGGGCCTAAATAAACTCTGTGGTATTACAACCGAGCTTCAAGTTATTGTTGGCGAGTCAGCATTATCAAGAACCGATGTATGATGAGTAATGTATTTATTTTTAATATCATTCATCATTTTAATTCATAAAATTAGAGGGTGCTTGAAATAATATGTTTTTGTGTAACCTAATTATATATGGTGTTCAGATTGTGAAGCAGTTATGGGCTTACATTAAGAAAAACAACCTCCAAGATCCGGGGAACAAAAGAAAAATAATATGTGACGATGCTTTACGTGTTGTTTTTGAAACTGATTGTACTGATATGTTCAAGATGAATAAGCTGCTTGCCAAACATATTATTCGACTCGAGCCTACAAGTATGTAAATTGGCCATGAATGTTCAGAGTAAATTACACAAATGGTCCTTTGGGTTTGTACCATATTACAAATTTTGGTCCTTTAGTTTCATAAATTACACTGGTAGTCCTTATTTCTGAAACTATTGACATGTTTGGTCCTTTACCTAAACTAATGTTAACTTTTCCCATCATGCACGTGGGGGTAAATCTGTCATTTTCACTTTCCTTTCACCAATTTGAAACCCATAAAAACCCGTTTGTTTGACGGGAAAAGTTAACGTTTGTTTAGGTAAAGGAGCAAACGTGTCAATAGTTTCAGAAATAATAAAGACTACGAGTGTAATTTATGAAACTAAAGGACCAAATATGTAATATGGTACAAACCTAAAGCCTAAAGGACAATTTCTGTAATTTACTCGAATGTTTATTTGTAATTTAACCATGATTTGATATGAAATAAAATGTAAATTTTGCAGAAGAATCATCTCGTAAAAAGTCAAAAGTCAATGTTGAGACTGCAGCTGAAAAAAGTGTAACAGATAATGTTCCTTGTCAAGTGATGGTTTCTGAAGCACTTGCAAAGTGTTTGTGTTTGGGTAGTGGAGAAAGAGAAATGTCTGAGTCAGAGGCTTTGAGGCTTGTTTGGGAGTACATAAAGGTTAATAATCTCGAGGTATGAATTTATATTTTTTATTTTTTAAAGAAAAAAAACTGAATAACGCGAGTTGTTATTTAATGATAGGATCCTGAAAATCCGGTGATGATAATATGTGATGAAAAGCTTAAGGAGCTGTTTGGATGTGAAAGCATTTCAGCCATGGAAATACCTGACCTCTTGGCCAAACACCATTTATTCAAGCAATAAATGGCCTGGTATGTGACGTCTATTAATTACTTTTATTTCTTGAATCTTATAAATAAAAATATGATTATATTGTAGATAATCTAAATCTTTTTAATAAGGAGTTTTGGGTGACCTTAGCAAATTTACCTTTTTAGTTGATTATGCAATGCGTATAGTTTGAGTTTTAGTTGACCGTTGGTTTGTTTCAGATATGCAAAGGAAGTGAAGTCAGTTATGGTGTAATGATAGTTTACTGTTTGTCTGACAGCTGTGAAGAAACAAGTAGTTTCAGTGTCTTATGGTTCCGCTGACATGGTTAGATGTAACTTGTTTGTTTTTTAAATTAAATGTAAAACCTGAATGAAAATGTTCCTCGTTTGGTTATGTTTACTTTGTAAATGCCTAACCTTGACAGTATGTAGTTTGACTAGTACTTATAGTCTTTAATGGAACCGAACCTTTTTAGTGTAATTTTATTAGTGTAACAAGGCTGATGTATGATTATCAATTCACAAGGCTGTTATGAGTTATATGTTCCTTAGCTTTACCAGATACCAAAAACTACCGCTTGAAGAGGATGTGATTTTTACACCACATAAATGCTTTACACATTACAATCATTATTATTTGTACATTTTGATTTGAATGTTGTACAATATGGTTGTATAGTAATAGTAATTCTTGTGGTGTTAAAATCTCTCATGTTTGAAGAACTTAAGTTTAAGTGGTTGCTCTATATGTGTTTTAAACAGGAGTTGGTTTATTTCCGTGGATAGTTATTTTATTTTTATGAATACTTGTTTATAAAAGTTAAAATAAGATGGATAAAAGAGAAAACGAAAAAGGTTTAAGTAAGGTACAAACTACAAATGGCTAAGGTACAATAATATTGGTATAAAATGGTTAGTTTGATAATTAGTGGCTAGTGTAAAAAGTTAAACATAAAGAATAGCTATTAAAAACGCCAATAGGAATATGTTTATCAAAATCTATACAATCTTTAAAAATTTAAGGGTATTTCCATTTATAACGGACTCTAAAGTGTAATCGAGCTCATAATATACGCAGCCTAACTGTTTTGACATGGTTATAAATATTTACCTAAAAAAGAAATCAAATTCTTAATCATTAGGCGCTTACCTATGAGTTGGTTGTATACAATAATTAGTTAAAAGTAAATCAAAATGTAGATATCCTTTACTCGATACATAAAAATCTGATGTACATTGACCAAAAACATATTATATTTGATTAAAATGTTTTTTATGACAGATTTTGATCCGTAAACTCTTGCATGCTTATGTGGTTTGGGCCAGTATTGAAAAGATGACAAAGGGAATAATTATAATTATAATTATTTTATTATACAGCAAAACACAGTGACTTTTGGGAGAAGAGATCGAGATCGATCAACAATGGCGGAGGAGTTGGTATTGGACACAGCGATCAGAGACTGGGTGCTGATCCCGCTGTCAGTTGTCATGGTTCTCATCGGAGTACTTCGTTACTTTGTCTCCAAGCTCATGCGCACTTCTCAATTGCCCGATGCTAAAATCATCAAAGAAGGGTTAGTTAACATCACAACAAATTCTCTCTTGTCTTCCGATTAATATATATAATTCATTGATTTCTAAATTTGATTTCGTTTTTTGCGGAATTTTAGGCAGGTTATAATTAGGGCTAGGAACCTACGGGCAGCTGCCAATTTCATCCCTGTCAAGGCCTTTCGTGCTCGGAAACTATATTATACCAATGAGGTATTCTTTTAATTTGATTTTGAAGTTCATCTTCTAAAGTTGAAATACCGTAAGCTGCCAAGTGTAAAATTAGTTTTGACTGGATGCCAATTTCAAGCATCATGTATTGTTTCAAACGCCTCTTTTTTGTAATTCACTGCAAGTCTTATTGTGAAAACAGAAACTAGGTTGCTGAGTTTCACCACCTTAATTCATGTTGCAAACCTTTATAAATATCAAATCTCTAATTAGTTTGGATTTGTGTGAGTTTGAAATACCTGTAAAGAGTTTGGGTTGTGTTTGCAGGAAAACGGTTTGCTTCATGTTCCCAAGGGCCAGGCTCAGAATCTCCAGGCACAAATGTTCTCTGATCCAAACATGGCTATGGATATGATGAAGAAGAATCTTTCCATGATCATTCCCCAAGTATCTATCATTTATCTTTATCTTCTTTTTACATTATTAATCCCTGTTTTTTTTTATCATATCTGTTGTGTTGTAATTCTATCTTTTTTTTTGTCAGACTCTCACTTTTGCATGGGTTAACTTCTTCTTTTCCGGGTTTGTGGCAGGTATTTTGCCTTAAACAATATTGATATTTGTTTGTCTTTAATCTAATAATTTTGAAATTGATGTGTTTATCCAGCAAAGATCCCTTTTCCACTGACTCAGAGGTTTAGATCCATGTTACAGAACGGGATTGACTTGAGTACTGTTGATGTCAGTTATGTTAGTAGTCGTTCTTGGTATGCCCTTTTTCTTTTTTAATTCCTTTTTTTTTTTTAAAAAAAAAGAAAACATATCTCTGTTTTTAATCATGAGGTTGTCTTTATCAGGTACTTTCTTAATCTTTTTGGTTTAAGAGGCTTGTTTAGCCTCATTCTTGGCGAAGAAAATGGTATGTGCTTTGGCCTTCTAATGTCTTTTTACCCAATTTGCCCTTTTAACCGGATTGAAACATCTAACTTGCTGTTATTATTATTATTATTTGAATGCAGCCACAGATGATACACAACGGATGATGCAAATGAGTGGATTTGGCTTTGATCCATCCAAGGTATACATGCATACATATTTCAATTTTTCTATTAATATTCTTTTTCTTTCATTACGACACTTTAATTTTAATTTTAAAAATGCACATGAGAACATAGGATTTATTACTAATAATAATTTGAATATGCAGAGTTTGGGTGCAGAAAAAGACGGTCTAGACATAGTTCAGCATGATTGGGTCCTACCAAAATTAGAGCAGCGTGCTGAAGCTGTACTCAGAAAACGTCTTAGCTAAATTGCTTACCTTTTTTTTAATATATATAACACACAATTTCAATCTGTGTTTGACACTAGTTTTATGGTTATGACTATAAAACTTTTGATTCTTGACTGCCTTTTTGTTTTTTGAAAGGAACTTATTTTGCTTGTAATAATATTTGATAAAGTTTGTAAAACTTGGTTGTAATAGTATTTGATTCCAGGGTTTTTTCATACATTCATACATATGTATGGTTTATGACTGTCATTGACAATGCTACATTGATTTTAACACACCATAAATTTATCCTATTCTGTAACATTCATTTGGTATCCACAAAAATATTCCGAACAATTTGCAGTTTAAAAAAAAAAAAACTTCAATCAAACTATTGGCGCCGTGAATTTGGCGGAGCCTTTGGTGTCAATTGGCTCCACAAAAGACACTTTAATGTTGCTTTAACATACCATAACTAGGGGTGAGCAGAAAAAGAGAGTAAACGGAATCGGAATCGGAACCGTCTCGGAACCGGAGGTTCCGGATCCGGAACCTGCTAAGAGGTTCCGGTTCCTAAAATCATGGAACTGCCCTAAGAGGTTCCGGTTCTCAAAATTAAGGAACCTGGAACCGGTGGATACCCTGAAACCGGCGGTTACACGGTATATTTTTATTAAAAATATATAATATATAATATATTATACATGATTAAATAAAATAGATTTATGATTTATCTAAATGTAAAATATAGTCCAAATAAAAATATAAATTGGTCTTACTCGTTATAATTAAGTTAGAAATTGGGTGAGAGTGAGACATTCACTCGTCGTGAGGTCGTATCTTTACGACTGACTTTCACATGAATCACACATTTACTATGTTTTTGTCATTCTTATTCACTTATTTCTATTTTGAACAATATTTGTAATCGTTGAATATATATAAAATCGTTAAACGATATTTGTAATTGTTAGTTTGTCTGATTTATTGTCTTGTTTATTCAGTAAGTAATGTAAATTTTTTTGAATTTAGATACAGGGTAACCGGAACCTGCCCTGGAACCGGTGGTTCCGGTTCTGGATCCGAAAATTTAGGAACCTGTCTTCCAGGTTCCGGTTCTGGTTCCCATATCTCAGGACCCTGCGGTTCTGGTTTCGGTTCCAGTCGAAACCGGCGGGTACCCTGTTATGCTCACCCCTAACCATAACCCAAGAGCACCCTCATATATCTAGTGTAGGTTAACCATACAAAAGACAAATGATAAAACATTAAGAAAAAGATAGAGTAATTGTAAAGAGACCTAAAAAATCATTAGTCATTTTCATTTTCTCTCTTTCATTGGATTTGTCATGTGTCTAATCTTATTATTAGGAGTTTTATTCAATGTTTTCAAATATGGGTTTTGAATTAGGCATGTTGATACCTTAAAATCTGGACTTTGAATCTGGGTTGAACGTGTTGGACTGGATTACAATATTATTCAATATTTATGATAAATTAGTTATTAAGAATTTTGTAAGTAATCGAAATTTAGAAAATTACCGATTATGAAGATTATCAATTAAAATTATAAAGAAAGAAGGGAGCTAAGATTCACGAATGTAGCATTAGGTTAAAATATTTGACGATACACATACGCGTCAAATACCATTAGGTTAAAGCTTATAAATAATAAAACCTGGTTTCTTTGGCTAGTTCAACCCGATTTGGTAAAAAACACGACGATTCAATCCGGCCCCCATATGACATATTAACCCAGCTACATCCAGCCAATGCCACACCGATTATCCAGTCCGATCCAGTAGTTAAAACATTGGTATTATTAAGTTGATTTTTTAGGTATCCCAATCATTTTCCGGAAAATAGATTATTTAGTATGTTCGACTACAAAAAGGAAAGTTGATGCCTAAAACGTTCCTGAAATTGATTTGCACACATAAATATAAATATATACATGATATATATTAAATACAACACCATAAAAGCATGAGTATAATAACATAATATATGTATTTTATGCAAGGTTATAAATAATGTGAGACGTGATTTGGTAACATGGTTAAAGTTCGAGCCTTATAATCTATAGCGAAGCCGTGGCATTTCCTAAAGCACAATATAAGATAATAAATTTGTACATAAATTATAATTATGGGAATTAATTATTATACCACAAAAATTAATGCATATACCACAGTTTACAAGTATAACTGCACACTGTACAACTGTACAAAGCAACTATTGTTTTATGAACATTAAAAGATGTGGTGCAAACACCCCCTTATAATTATATATACACAATTACACAGGATAATGATCAAGAAAGAAGCATCCTTATTTGAAGAAATTGAAGAAACAATTCATTTTCGTAAAATATACATATGTGTAAACATATACATACATATATGTATATATACATATACATACATACCATCAATATACATATGTTCATATTTATACCATATATATGTATATATATGTGTAGAATTAAAATCAGAACCAATTAAGGCTACAGAACCAGCAGAACTCAATCTAAACAATTGATTTTTGAAATGAAATGATAATGGAAGACACATTAATGTATTTGATGAGGGACCCCCCAAATATTGGTTTGTATGGATGTCATTCATGCATGTAAACATACATGTATAGATAACACTTATGTATATATACATGAAAACATATACATATATGTATACATGCATGAATGACATCCATGCAAACCAATATTTGGGGGTCCCTCATCAAATACATTAATGTGTCTTTCATGATCATTTCATTTCAAAAATCAATGGTTTAGATTGAGTTCTGCTGGTTTTGTAATCTTAATTGGTTCTGAAACTAATTCAACCCGTATATATATATATATATATATATATATATATATATATATATATATATATATATATATATATATATATATATATATATATATATATATATATATATATATATATATATATATATATATATATATATATATATGGTATGCATATGCATTTTCGTAAATGAAAATGCAAGTTCCGATTGAAAATGCAAGTTATGACTGAAAATGCAAGTTACGTAAAATGCATATGTATATATATGTGTATATTGTAACACCCTAAAATTTACAAGATTTTTAAAATTTTTGAAAATAAAATTATAATCAAAAGGTCCCATAAATAAATCTCAGATATTAATATTTAACATTTAAAACGTATTTATTGCGGAAATAGTTAAGATAAAGTAAAGTGTTTTAAAATATTAAATGATGTCCACATCAGAAATAAAAAGATACATCGGTCAACCATCCACCTTCTCCTTTCCTTTGCTGGAACCTGAAACAATGTGGGGGAAAGTTTGGGTCAGCTGGGGAAGCTGAGTGAATAATTCTCAAAATGCAAACAATCATAACATACAACACATGAGGGCACATCGGTGTACTCCTACTCAGAATCTACTTGATTAATTGCTCAGATTTATTTCTCAGATTTTATTACTCAGATTTTAATTTATATAGCGCGCTAGTGTGACTTGGGACGAGAGATCAACCTCGACCCGCCTCACACCACCTCAACACCTGTACTCTTCGGTGTTGAGTCAAAAAGGCCTGGCACCAGTACTCTTCGGTGCCAAGTCAAAACGTCTGACACCAGTGCTCTTCGGTGTCAAGTCAGATATAAACTCAGACGAGAATAATCCCAAAAACTCAGACGGGAGTGATCCCAAAACTCAGATGGGAATAATCCCAAAACTCAGAAGGGAGGTGATCCCAAGCATATAGCCAAAAACTCAGATGTGTGTTATTATGTTTTATTATCTCTTTAACATAATTATCTCAGATGCCCTAGCAAGTAGTAGCACAGAATGACCCTGTGCCGAGCTCGGTTACCCAGGCACAATGTCTCAGATTATAATAAATCAACAGCTGCTCAGATACTCAGATAACAGATCAAACTCAGATAACAGATCAAGCTCAGATAACAATTAAGGTGCAAGTAATATAACACGTAAGTCATGCATGTATAACGTTAAAACTGAATACACGGTGAGAATACTCACCTCGAGAAACGTAAGCTCCAAAGAATCCTCAATACTCTAAGGCGCTGCTCGGTTATCCCTAGACGGTCCTAAAAGCATAAAAATGAAACCCGAATTACAATCCGTTCTAAAGACTCAAATTTAGAAAACTGGCAGCACCCGTCGGTCTCACGGAAACTACTATATCTCTTAAACTGTGCAGTAGATTTATCTCATATTTTAACCATGAAAAGTAGACAACCAGAACTACACATCTCTGTGAGACGGTCACTGGCCAAAACAGACTCTAAATGTCTCAAAACAGTGTCGCAAGACGGACATATCGCACAGGTCATAATCCTAACAGCAGTATATTAAAACCGTTATAACTTTTAAACCGTAAATCCATTTAACGAGTTCTCGGTCAACTTGGAAAGCTAACTCAGAGGGCTATAAATCTCTGTGAGATGTAACTCCCCCAATTCGGCCTTTAAGACACCTAAAAACAGTCATCAATATAGCAATTCGAATCTGCCAGCAACTAGAACGATTTTAATTCAAAAACACCAAACGATTACACAACAACTCAAGCTCCCAACAAGACAACGAACCCTCTTAACAATAAATCATTGATAGATCGATTAAAGGAAAAATAGGGTTAGAGATTATACCCTACGAACGATTCACGAGCATGACGATTAACACATGAGAATTGAATAATATATAAACTCTAAAGATTTTCCAAGACATTTAGATGCTTCACGTTTCTTTTATTTGGACTCCATTCGACCGTCCATGCTTAATTCCCAACTACAATCTGCTCAACAACAAAACCCAGGGCCCACACATGGTTATCTCGAGGCAAGAAGGAAGACAAATTGGAAGGGTAGAAAAAGAAGGAAGTCGGAAACAATTCATACCGAACTCGAGGTTACAATTCATAATTCTCGAGGGTTGGACCCTTCCGTGATCATCTGCTGCTCAAAACCACGATAGCCAAGATCTCTGGCTCACCCGCTGCTTGATCGAATTCGGTTTCTTCCTGGTCTTCTGCTCGTGGACAGAATTAGAGAGAGGAGATTGATTTGTCGGCAATTAGGGTAGGCAAATAACGATGTTAATTCTAATACTAATTAGTTGTAGTCACAGCTTCTTTAATCCTCCGGCCCAAACCCACACTTCTCGGCCCAATTTACCCATCACCAAAGACGAGCCCACTGCTACTTCATTTGGTCTGATGCATCATAAAGAGAAGCAAAGAGGATCCGGCCCAACTTAGATTTCTTTTAAATCAAAACAAGATTACGAGTCTCGGCCTTGGCCCTTGGCCGGCCTCGACTCGACACTCAACACCCGGGAGTTAAATATCTCTAATACAGCTGACGAACGTTACGAAATTAATTATTTGGATAATGAGGCGTCACATATAAATATATAACGTCTAATAAAGACGAACCGTCTAATCGCATGTCGCCCAAATAATATAGAATTAATTATAAATAATAAATTGTGATTAAATAATTCTATTTAATTAATATAAATTTTGGGGCGTTACAACTCAACTCCACTTGAAATATACTTCGTCCCCGAAGTAATGGCACGGAAGAAGCTCAGGGTAGAAATTTCACGTCTCAATCACAGGCTCGTCAACAACACACATCCGCAGATGGGGAAACGATGAGGTTATGAATAAAAGAAACTCTTCAGGGCGACCTTCACGATTAAAATAACTCCAGTTCTTGCAACTGTTCAACAAATCTTTTGTCTCTAGCGGCGCAAGGCGATAAGGGATCAGAATCAGAATGTTCTCTACGGAACTTGGTTTATATATCGATGAAAAAAAAGTCTATAATAAGCACAAAATAATCACGATACTCTACTGAAGGCGTCTTCTTGCTCTTCTAGTCGGACACAGTTGTTGCACCCAGTTGTTGACGTTGCGTTGAATCTCCGATTCAACTCCACTTTGAGATTTGTTACGGATTTATTTGTGACGACAGATGATCTCGGCGTAGTGCTTGGTCATAATCCATCATCACATTCACACTCGACTCTCTCATGGCGATAACAATAAGTATATATGGGATATTTCTTCCCGCACATCTCTATCAATAGATCACTATACATTTTACTAACAGGTAAAATCTCATTATTGACAATTCTCTATCACGATGGCTCAGAAGGGTCCTCTATTCTACAGGTCAATAGTTTGTTTAAGGTATAAAACAATTTAGTGGTTTACATCGCTATCAACTAACACAAAAACTGGCAAATTATTCACAGGGGATATACATATCACACAGAATTCACATATACTCATGTATATAACTCATTAATATGATCTATAAATATGACTCATGAGTCTAACAAATAGATGAACTCAAAACATATCTCAGGAGTATAACTCAGAAATCTGATCTCAGAAATTTTAACTCAGAAATTTTAACTCAGAAATAAGCTCAGAAATTTTAACTCAGAAATAAACCCCGAAATCTAACTCAGAAACATAACCAGGAATTTATCTCAGAAATAAACTCATAAAGTAATAGTATTTACTCGCAATAACATTTTATAAACAAATCACATTTTTACTCGTTCTTATTACTACTCGCGTGTTCCAATTTACCAGCTTATAATACTTGGAATGATATATTCTCTGTCAACCGCGTTATTGGTTCTCAAAATAACTCTTCTTTAACATTATATTATTACCTTACTCTATTTGCATATTACTCATTTTGATAACTCTCCAATTAGCTCAAATTAACAATCTTGTAATTTACTACTCTTTAATAGGTTCACATTCTACTACATTTAGTGGTTTTTTGATAGTATTTTAAAAGACGGTTTCTCATTCATCTAGTTTAACGATTCTTTAATAGACCGTTTCACTGATTTTACACAATTTAAAATGTCCCTTAATTATTTTGACCATATCTACTCATTAATTTCATGTTACCCACAAAAATTCCAATTAAATTTCATACTCTTATTTATAATGATTTCTCGTTACTCAAATTACGAATTAATTCCTTAGTTCTCATTTACTCAATTCGCAGTTACACTTTATTCTAAATCTTACGGTTTACTCATGGTTCATCAATTCAGTACATTCTCGTCTTTTTGAAATTTCTCCTAAGTTCAATATCAATTTATTGAATAGTTGTTCTCATCTCAAGTTTGATAATTATTCATAAATAGAGTTTTCTCATATAATTTTATAATACCTCAAAACTCATAACACTTTATAATACTTCAAAAATTTGAATAAAACTTCCCGTTAATTTAATACTTTTCGCTTTTGACTCATTTTATTAATTCGCTTATGTAACTCGATTTGTAAATTTCTTATAACTCAACATTACTCCATAATTAATCAAAATAAAATTTTATCATTTAGCTCATTTTAATAATAACTTATTACCAGCAAATTACCGATCTCATTTTAACTCATTTTCCTCAAAATTTCATTGTAGCAGTTTTCTCATATTCGACTCATTTTAATAAGTTCTCATCACTTTAATTTAATGATTTCTCATCATCACATTTATAACCACCCAAGAATAAGTATACTGTCTTATTTTGTATATAATTGTAGTATTACTACTTCCCTTTTTCACGATATTCATTCAACCCAATTAACTTGATTTGTTAATTTCTCCAGTAAACCCGATCTATCATTTTGTTGTAAACTCTATAATTACCCATAGAATAAATTTAATTATTCTCAACTGCTTGATTTGATAGTTACTCTTATAATTTATTTGATCTATTATATGTATCTAGATTTCACACTTTAAATTCATACCAACAAAATCTATCTGCATAAGCATCATGCTCATAATATTTATAAATAATAATTAATGATAATTATTTCTTGACAATTTTCCTTTTTACCCCTACTCAACTCCACTTGGAGAAAACTCGTCCTCGATTTTGGAACTAGTATTGTCTACCAACATAAACAAGCAAGTATGTATTCACACAAACAATTAGGATACACATACTAAATTCACAATAACAAGCATTGGTCCATCGTTCCCTTCAAAATCTCCCTATAACCAACCAAAAGTTCGGTGTGTACGATAATAGGGGCCCTCTATTAATTTCGACACCTACTTTTGTTTGGTCACGAGTAAATCCCAAAGTTTACAACTTCCCACATATAAACCCACCAACAAATCACACTCAGAAGAAAGGAATTTTAATCACACTCAGGAGAAAGGAAGTTTATTTTCAATATCTGATAAATACAGATATGCACTCAACAGTGCATACTCAAAATCTCATAACCATTACTCAGAAAATCATGCGTACATTTAGTCTCGTACGCGATACTCGGATAACTCAGATTCATAGAAATATTTCCACTTAGTTACTTTCACAATACGAATATCGTTTTACCTTCTACTCTTAGATATCTCATTTATCATTTCTCATGAATAACGTTTACTTTTTCTCAAAATTTTATCCGATTTATTGCCATCTCGAGCGACAATTAATATTTTCTAGTTCAACATTCTCGGTTAATTATTCTAATAAGCTTATATAGCTCGTTTATTAGCTCTGCGTTAACTTAACAATCTCTCACTGAACTCGTTATTCACACGACGTCTTGCACTCAACTATTTAAACCACTTACTCATAATGCTTTCTCATTTTATTTCAATTTAATGATTCTTAAATAAATATTAATCTGTTGACTTTTCAACCTGGAATTTTCTCAATTACAACTCATGGTATTCTCGAATTTTTAATTTCTCATTTAATAAGTTTAATATAATCACTTCTCTTTTAACACTATTTAATAATTCTCTTTAATACATTCTATAGATTCTTACACAAATTTGGAATTCCATATTAATGTATCTTTTGGCTACTAAATCTTGATTCCATATCTTCTCATTATGCAATACTCATTTTATTATTTCATTAAACGTATTTCTCAAAAATTTAGTTCGATATCCCCTCGTTTAACTTGAATGTAATTATTTTTCATCTTCTTGAATTAATAATTTCTCCTTACACAACTTGGTAAACCCTCATTTAAATATTTATTAATCTCTGATTTACTAGCTTCAATAACTCTTTCTATAACGTGTTTTTTTCTTCGAAATGAAAACTTTTAATATTCTCCGAGTTTCAAAATTTATTACTTCTCTTTAATATTAGGAACTTCTCCGTTTCTCATTTACTCAAGCATGTTTCTCATTTGATAATTTATGAATTTTATATTACAAATTGGTATTCATTTATCACACTTTTGGTTAAAATTTCTCAGAATTATAAAATCTCATTTCAAGTCTTTTAGGTGTTCCTCTAAATTGGAAACTTTTATTATTCCCATTAAAATTCATAATTCCTCTAGTTTGCGCATTTGTATATGTATAACTATATTAAACACTGGGAATTAAAACCAGAATTTTACTCAGAATTATGCTCTAAATTATACCCAAAATTATCAACCTCGCATTCGTATACCTATATATATATATACATAGTATTGAGTCATACATTTCATATGTAATTTTCGTATGTTAATATAACTTTCAGGGTTTATTTCACAGATGTAATCAGAAACAACTCTCAAAAAAAAAAAAAAATATACTTAGAAAATAAACACAAAAATCTCAAACTACTCTACTCATCCATACTCAGAATACAACATACATCTCAGATAAATAAAAACTATTAATTATTACCAGCAATGGGGAAAAGCGAGAGGTCGACGTGACATGCTGTATGCTTGATGTGGAAACTTTTCTCAGAAAATATTTTACTCAGTTCGTGTTTTAAAACTCGAGACTCAAACTTGAGATTGAATTCACCCCTTGTGAATCCAAATCCCTCAAGTCAGAGCTCTGATACCAACTTGTAACACCCTAAAATTTACAAGATTTTTAAAATTTTTGAAAATAAAATTATAATCAAAAGGTCCCATAAATAAATCTCAGATATTAATATTTAACATTTAAAACGTATTTATTGCGGAAATAGTTAAGATAAAGTAAAGTGTTTTAAAATATTAAATGATGTCCACATCAGAAATAAAAAGATACATCGGTCAACCGTCCACCTTCTCCTTTCCTTTGCTGGAACCTGAAACAATGTGGGGGAAAGTTTGGGTCAGCTGGGGAAGCTGAGTGAATAATTCTCAAAATGCAAACAATCATAACATACAACACATGAGGGCACATCGGTGTACTCCTACTCAGAATCTACTCGATTAATTACTTAGATTTATTTCTCAGATTTTATTACTCAGATTTTAATTTATACAGCGCGCTAGTGTGACTTGGGACGAGAGATCAACCTCGACCCGCCTCACACCACCTCAACACCTGTACTCTTCGGTGTTGAGTCAAAAAGGCCTGGCACCAGTACTCTTCGGTGCCAAGTCAAAACGTCTGACACCAGTGCTCTTCGGTGTCAAGTCAGATATAAACTCAGACGGGAATAATCCCAAAAACTCAGACGGGAGTGATCCCAAAACTCAGATGGGAATAATCCCAAAACTCAGACGGGAGGTGATCCCAGGCATATAGCCAAAAACTCAGATGTGTGTTATTATGTTTTATTATCTCTTTAACATAATTATCTCAGATGCCCTAGCAAGTAGTAGCACAGAATGACCCTGTGCCGAGCTCGGTTACCCAGGCACAATGTCTCAGATTATAATAAATCAACAGCTGCTCAGATACTCAGATAACAGATCAAACTCAGATAACAGATCAAGCTCAGATAACAATTAAGGTGCAAGTAATATAACACGTAAGTCATGCATGTATAACGTTAAAACTGAATACACGGTGAGAATACTCACCTCGAGAAACGTAAGCTCCAAAGAATCCTCAATACTCTAAGGCGCTGCTCGGTTATCCCTAGACGGTCCTAAAAGCATAAAAATGAAACCCGAATTACAATCCGTTCTAAAGACTCAAATTTAGAAAACTGGCAGCACCCGTCGGTCTCACGGAAACTACTATATCTCTTAAACTGTGCAGTAGATTTATCTCATATTTTAACCATGAAAAGTAGACAACCAGAACTACACATCTCTGTGAGACGGTCACTGGCCAAAACAGATTCTAAATGTCTCAAAACAGTGTCGCAAGACGGACATATCGCACAGGTCATAATCCTAACAGCAGTATATTAAAACCGTTATAACTTTTAAACCGTAAATCCATTTAACGAGTTCTCGGTCAACTTGGAAAGCTAACTCAGAGGGCTATAAATCTCTGTGAGATGTAACTCCCCCAATTCGGCCTTTAAGACACCTAAAAACAGTCATCAATATAGCAATTCGAATCTGCCAGCAACTAGAACGATTTTAATTCAAAAACACCAAACGATTACACAACAACTCAAGCTCCCAACAAGACAACGAACCCTCTTAACAATAAATCATTGATAGATCGATTAAAGGAAAAATAGGGTTAGAGATTATACCCTACGAACGATTCACGAGCATGACGATTAACACATGAGAATTGAATAATATATAAACTCTAAAGATTTTCCAAGACATTTAGATGCTTCACGTTTCTTTTATTTGGACTCCATTCGACCGTCCATGCTTAATTCCCAACTACAATCTTCTCAACAACAAAACCCAGGGCCCACACATGGTTATCTCGAGGCAAGAAGGAAGACAAATTGGAAGGGTAGAAAAAGAAGGAAGTCGGAAACAATTCATACCGAACTCGAGGTTACAATTCATAATTCTCGAGGGTTGGACCCTTCCGTGATCATCTGCTGCTCAAAACCACGATCGCCAAGATCTCTGGCTCACCCGCTGCTTGATCGAATTCGGTTTCTTCCTGGTCTTCTGCTCGTGGACAGAATTAGAGAGAGGAGATTGATTTGTCGGCAATTAGGGTAGGCAAATAACGATGTTAATTCTAATACTAATTAGTTGTAGTCACAGCTTCTTTAATCCTCCGGCCCAAACCCACACTTCTCGGCCCAATTTACCCATCACCAAAGACGAGCCCACTGCTACTTCATTTGGTCTGATGCATCATAAAGAGAAGCAAAGAGGATCCGGCCCAACTTAGATTTCTTTTAAATCAAAACAAGATTACGAGTCTCGGCCTTGGCCCTTGGCCGGCCTCGACTCGACACTCAACACCCGGGAGTTAAATATCTCTAATACAGCTGACGAAACGTTTCGAAATTAATTATTTGGATAATGAGGCGTCACATATAAATATATAACGTCTAATAAAGACGAACCGTCTAATCGCATGTCGCCCAAATAATATAGAATTAATTATAAATAATAAATTGTGATTAAATAATTCTATTTAATCAATATAAATTTTGGGGCGTTACATATATATACATATATATCGGGCATGAATATGCACATATATATACCTATGGTATGAATATATCTCGCACCTATATATGGGGCAAGATCTTGATGACCTTGTCCATTCTGTTGTCCATGATTGGCTTAAAATAGTGACTGAAAGGGTAGTTTTGGTACAATAAATTACATGTCATTACTTCATGTTTCACGATTAGGATACGCCTTTCCAAAATTGGGAAGTCCCTTTGAGTTGCCCTGATTATTCTTCACCTCGACGAATCCAGAGAAGCTTTCCACGACGGAGAAGCCTTCCGATGACAACTACTCATATGCCGCCTGAAAACCCTAAGTTTTGAGATGGGCGCTGAGTTTACCGACGACGTGCTCACAAGTGGATTCCCATTTAACCGCCGGTTAGTATATTCCGGTAAGTTTCTCAAGCAATTAACTGAATCCTTAATTCCCAAATTATAACAATTTTAATCTAAAAGTTTCGATAATTACACCAACCCTAAATGGGATACGATATTCTTTGCTTCTTGTGCTGAAACAAACTGTATCCAATAGTCAGCAAAAAATATCATCATGGTTTTGTATATCCTTGAAATTCGATATGCATGTATTGCAAGGATGCAAAGGTAATATGGATTGCACTTTAAAAGTGAATAATAACCGTGAAAGAATCTATTGAAAGGCAAAATATATAGTATGATTTTTAGTGGAATTAAATCAATTCTTTTCCCAAATTTTGAAAGTTAGATTCTTTTTAGCATTGTAGGTTGTTGTTTAACTTAAGTTAAGGTTTAGTTTAATAATTGCGAAGGTTTGGTTCTAATTTAGTTGGTCAATTGGTGAGCCAGACAGTTTAACTAATTACACTACCGAGTTAGTTCAAATTTCAAATTGAGGTACAATACAACTGATAAATGCTACATTTTTAACAAATGAGTAATTTTAAACAACTGATGCACTGCATCCCGTTGGGGAGGGTTCATCCCCTTTCTCCATGCATACCAACTGTTCGATAAAATGTCTCATAACAACTGTCCGGTACACACATATCATGATAAATCTCATACTTTAAAAATGCATTTTGAATTACCATATATTATGAAAAATCTGAATAAATCAATGACACTATGCAGGTAATTTTGAAGAATTTGGAAGCTTGTCAAATGCCGGTTTGGAATCAATTATGGTTTATAATTCATGATTTAATCAAATTACCCCTCAAGGGCATAATCAGTCTGAGATCTGGTACACTCATATATCATGAATTAAATATCATTAGCTTTAATTTTAAGGGCGGAAGGAAGTAAATTGGTGAGCAAGTAGTTGTGGGTTTACTTATTGATGAACATGGGTACTTCTGTCTTTTCACAGGATCCTCACAAGTTATATTCAGGAACAATCTGCATATCGGATTACCAATTAGAGGTATGAAACATTTATTCTTCACGATATTCGGATTTACTGGTAAATATTTATTTAAACTGCTATTGTTGTAAATGCACAAATATTTTTTTTATATCCTTTTAATGAGCAAGTTTCAGAAAAAAGGTAATATATATTTAAACTGTTACTCGTGTTATGTTGTTTTCAAGAACCCTTGCTTTGATTGAGTTTTTTGATATCTCTCTTTCTTTCTCTTTTTTTAAAATTTTAACCCATTTTTCAAACGTGTCAATCCGGCCCGATCTGTACCCGTAAAAAATACATGTTTTACACCTATAGTGTTGTCAATCTATTTCCAACAACTGATTATAGTAAACTAATTAATCTGTTTTTAATTGATTTGGTTTGTGCAATTTTATTTTGTATCGTGGAAAGGTTGGTCTTGATGCTGTAGAAGCACAAAATTTGATGGGTGGTATTGATAGGCCAGGGCTGTAAAGGATGTTTGGGCTTCTGTGGCTCAAGGCCAATGGCTCACTAAAGGTTTAACTTTAATGAACTTTAGTCATATTGAGTATTAAAATTCAGTTTTAAATTTTGAAAAAATCATAAATTCAAAATTCCCTAACGTTTATTTATCATTTCAATGATAATTGACTATATAATTTTCATATATTTTTTTTCGTTGTCATGCATATTATTTCTCGAAGCTAGCACGCCCATCTGGACGGGTTATGCATATTAATAGTCATTTTTGTTTAATTATTACGCACAGGAAATAATATAAGTGAATGTAAGATCATATCTGGTGGCAAAGTTGGTACAATCACTACTACAAAATGAGCCTAATGCAACCTTTTAAAGGCAACCTTTCTAAATAAGTTGCATTTGATTATAAAATCACATTGTTTCATATAAAGGTTGCATTAGGTAGCATATGCAACCTTTTTATTGAAAGTTGCAAAATTTTACTAAGACTTGCAACCTTTTTATTAAAAGGTTGCATTACTATAACTTAAAGGCAACTTTTAATTTAAAAGGTTGCATTACTCTAACTTGAAAGCAACTTTTAATTGAAAAGGTTGCATAAGGCATAATGTTATTTAAGATTTGTGTTTTAAATTTAAATATGTATACTAATATATTTATTTTATTATTAGATAGAAATTAATTTTATATAAAATTATAATGGTATAAGATATAATAGAAATTATGGTATACTTTTAAATAAATTGAATTGATAGTTAAATTTACACACTAATTTTACTACATTATGTTTTGGAGGCAATTGAAAAAAATTGAATTTACTTTACATTTTTTGGAGGGTACTTAAAAAATTAGGTCAAAATACCCCTTTTTCCTACCAATACCGATTTCTGCCTTCTTTTCACTTCTCACGTACGAGCTTGAGACTTCAAAACGACGAACCTTTCAATCCCGCTTGATGCAGCCATCTCTTCCTTCCAGGGCTTCAATTCCGCAATCGATTGGTGCATAGTTGTTGTTTCACTTCAATTTTGCCATAACTTGCTTCCATCACTTGCTGCTCATCGTTGCTGTTCTTGCCCCCATCGCAGGTATAGTTTTCTCCACTCGATAACCATTTTCTGCATATGGCCTTCATCGTTTCCTGTAATCCTGAAATTCAATTTCGATTTGAAGGTAACTCAAAGTGTTTCTCGATTTTGACTGTAGGTAAACTCGATAACTGATTTGCGAGTTCCGAATTTTATCAAAATTTGATTTGATGAATGATTTTGAACCAGATTTTGAACCTGTGATATTTAGGTTAAACAATATATCTGTGAATTTTTAAAGCCATTTTGAACATGTGAATTTTTGGTTAAAAATCGAACATATTCTAATATAATTTTCGAAGCTGTGAAATTCAACTCCTGATTTTGAACCTAAACACGATAATCATCTCATTATTTTAAGGCTAAACCCGAAAATCAGTCCTTCTTTTAAACCTAAACCAAAAAATTAGTTCAAAATATTGAATCTGTGATTTGTAGTCAAATGTGTAACATAACTAAAATTATAAACTTTAACTGAGATACACTCTTAATGTAATGTTCTTAGTTTTTTTAGTAAAACATAATTAGGATTCGAGAGACATGGGAAATTCTAGAGATTGGATGTACTTACCTAGACGGTTACCTGAGTTTGAATCCGGAGTTATTGAATTCCTTAATGCTTCGTTTGCTAAGGCGGCAAAAGGAGGTCAAATTTGCTGTCCTTGCAAACAGTGTATAAACCGTTATTGGTATCGAAGAGATGAAGTATTCGATCATTTAAAAGGATATGGTTTTGTAGAAGACTACTATGTATGGGTTTTTCATGGAGAAGATCCATCACAAATACGATTAAATACGATCGTAGATGATAATGGAGTTGGTATACATGACAATTTTCAGGAGTTATTGAATGACAGGTTTAAAGATACATTTGAGGAAACAAGTACGGTACAAGATGGTTTGAATGAAGATGCTAAAAAGTTCTATAAGCTGGTAGAAGAGGGTAAGCAAGAGTTGTTCCCCGGGTGTAAACATTTTTCGAAGCTATCTTTCATTGTTAGACTTTTTCTTTACAAAACGCTTCATGGGCTTACTAATGTGGCATTTGATGATCTACTGCAACTTTTACAAGAGATGATCCCAGATGCAAAACTTCCAGCTAGTTTCACTCAAGCTAAAAATATTGTTAGGGATTTAGGGCTTGATTATAAGAAGATTCCTGCATGTCCGAATGATTGTATGCTATATTGGAAAGAGAATGAACATGTTGAAACATGCGACATTTGTCATGCCTCTAAGTGGAAACAACTGAACGAGAAACAAACTTCAAAAGTTCCAGCTAAAGTGGTGTGGCATTTTCCTTTGAAACCAAGGCTCCAAAGAATTTTTATGTGTTCAGAAACAGCTAAATATATGACTTGGCATGATGAAGGACGTCCGAAAGATGGAAATTTACGACATCCCGCAGATGGGCAAAGTTGGAAGGAATTTGATTCATTGTATCCTCAATTTGCCAAAGAAACTAGAAATGTGAGATTAGGGTTGTCAGAGTGGCAACGATTCTGATTTTGATGACACATTATGGGATTGGATGCAAGCAGATGATGCTAATTAATATGTTAACAATAATTAGTTATCTTTTTTGTATCCCAGAATCACGTTTATTAGCATCCCGTTTAATTGTTGAGATTTTTTTTTAATTAGCATCAGGTCTGACCCGAAACTGCCATGTTGACCCGTAATTGCAGTTCTGACCCGAAACTACAGATCTGACCAGTATCTGCCCTGTTCACCCGTAATTGCAGGTCTGACCCGAAACTACAGATCTGACCCGAAACTGCAGTGTTGACCTGAACTGCAGGTCTGACCCGAAACTGCAGATCTGAACCGAAACTGCAGTGTTGACCCGAAACTGCAGGGCTGACCCGAATCTGCCCGGTTGACCAGTAATTGCAGTTCTGGCCTGAATCTACAGTGTTGACCCGAAATTACAGTTTTGAATTTATTTTCTTTTTTTACCAGAATCTGTATTATTTGTTGTGTTGACCCGAATCTGTTGTTCTATTTCAGGTTGTCATGTCGCTAAGTGGAAACAAAAGCAAACAAGATCAAAGTGCACAAAGAGAGATGAATGATTATGAGAAGATTAGACTATTGAGGGTTCAAGAAAACAATGAAAGACTACGACTTTTAGGGATTAAAAACATTTCAAATTCTTTGACAAGTTTGGTAGAATGTCAAAATACGAAGAAAAAAAAAGTGAAACCAACAAATACCAATGCGACAGATGTAGACTATATTCCTGATATAGGTGATGATAGTGAGGGTGATTACCAATAAATTGATACAACTATTGAGGTATCCAAAAAGGTAGTCATCTTATTAACTTTATTACTTATTATTTTTTATATTATATTATTGTCTAATGAAAATTCTATTTGTTATAGCAACATCGTCCACAATTTATTGCACCACTATCCATGAATAAAGTTGCAAATTTAGCTCAGAAACATCAAGTTGCTAATTTAGCAAAGAAACATCGAACAGTTGCTCCTAATGTATATGATAAGTTTCCATTGGGTTCACGTGCAACAAAGGAGAATCAATCTAGAGCTCCATATACCATGGGTGAACTAATTTTAAATAATAAAGCGACACAAAATAAAATTGAGGTGTTGAAACAAAATTTGTCAAAGCCTAGTATTACACAAGGAGCAAAGAGAAAATTGGTTCTTGTTGACGAGGATGATGATAATGTTGAGGATGATGATCAGACATTACAAGGTATTTTTTGTGTATTTAAAGTTTATTTAATTAATGACTAATTAATAAATCAATTATGAAACTATTAAATGCTTTTAGATCTCAATGGGATAAATAATGAACGACATGGTTTCAAAGATGATGCTTTTAGTACTAATGAATATGAGGATTTGGACGATGATACTGATGACAAATTGGAAAATGAGATAGAAGGAGATGATAGCGATGACCATTTGGAAAATGAGGATGATGTATTAGTTCAAGGACAAATACAAGGCTCAAAATTAGATAAAGCTACAGGTTTGGTTTATTATTTTGATTATTATTTTGGCTGTCAATGATTAAAAAAATATATTTCACTTATATTGGACTTTAGAAGGTTATAAACCCAAGACAAGAGGACCAACAATGATGCATGTTGTGCACACGCGGAAAGTAAATGAGCGCGAGGTAATTATATGCAATGAATTTGGACAACCCGTTGGACCAGTGGAGAATGACTCGGTAGGGAAATTTTCTCGATTTCTCGGTACTATAGCTCGTAATAACAACTATGCACCTTTGATCCATAAATCGTGGCACAAGGTGCCAAATAAAGATAAGATATGGGAGTATGTCTTGGTAAGATTCTTAGTACTATTTTGTTTATTTGTCAACATTATCATTATTTTACTAAATACTATATTATTTTATAAGGAAAAATATGATGTTCCCGATGCTGCTAGAACTTGGGTTTTAAAGACTATTGGACATTCTTATAAAGTACACAAGTGTAGGATTAAGAAAAAACACTTCTATCAACAAAAGGACAACAAAACGCGATGGAAGAATAAACCTAAAAACATCCCAGATGAAGATTTCATGAAATTGTTGAGCTTATGGAATAATAAAAATGATGTGGTAATTTTATATAAAATCATTTTAATTCTAGTATTTGTTTTTTTTTTTGTCTATGGTTACTTAGTTGTATGCCTAAATGTGTGTGCAGAAGCGTTGTTTGCGTGCTAAGGAAATACGGATGTCCCAAAAAAATATGCACACCGCTGGCCCGAAAAGTTTTGCTAGAATTCGTGACGAGTTGGTAATTTTGTCTTTTATTTTGGTAAAGGATGATGTAAAAAAATATGTTTCTTATTTTTTTTTTGTTTTTTTTATAAATTCAGAAAAATGAGAACCCAAACAAGGAATTGCCTACTTTAACCCAAATGTTTGAACGTACACGTAAAATGACAGAAGGACGTGCATATGTTGATGCTTATGATGACACAACAAAAAAAATTGTAAGTTCGTATTTATGGTACCCGAAACTGCTGTTTTGACCCAACTATGTTGACCCGAATCTGCCATTTTGACCTGAATCTGCCATTTTGACCCTAATCTGCAATTTTGAGCCGAATCTGCTATTTTGACCCGATTATGTTGACCCGAAATTGCAATTTTGACCAGAATCTGCCACTTTCTAAAAATTGTTTTTTAGAAACTGTTGTGTTGACCCGAATCATCCATTTTTGACCCGAATCTGCAATTTTTTCACGAATATGCTGTTTTGACCTGACTGTTGTTTTGACCCGAATTTGATGTTTTGACCCGAATCTTCATTATGTGATCTTTTCTGTCCCGAATTTGTGTTACATGTTGTTTAGAATCTGTTTATTTTTTAAGAAGTTGATGGTCTGACCCGAAACTGCAATATTGACCATAATATGTTGTTTTGACCCAAATAATATATTTTGAATTGAATGTTCAGTTTTGACCCGAATACGCTCAGCTGGCCCGTTTAACCCGTTTCTTTTTTTAGGAGCAAATGAAGAACTACAAACCTTTAGAAGCTGAAAGTGATTTGGTAGATCCTTTTATGATTGTGATGAATAAAGAACATCATGGATATCGTCGACTTTATGGTAAAGGTGTTACCAACAAGTTGATAAAAAAAGTGGATGGTGGTGATACATCATACATGATTCCAGGAGGGCTTATAGAGTCAATCAAAGCAAGTGTTGAAATTGAAAAAGATCAGTTGCTTGAAATGAGAAAGGAGATTGAAGAGGACCATGAAAGAAAAAAGGCCGAGTTAGAAGCTATGCGAAAAGATATTGACAACCAACAAGAGAACTTGAAGGCTATGCAAAAAGATATCTTAGTCCAACAAAACAACTTGGAAGCTAAGATGCGAAAGTTTATGGAACAAGCTTGAAACTACTTTTGTATGGATTTTTTGATTTTTGAGTAACCTTTTGAAAAATGGATCACATTTAAGAAGCATTTTGTATGTTATGGCATTGTTGAATTAATTACTAGAATTAAATGTTTTATTTATTAAGTTTGTTTTTTTAGATTTAAACATAATTCGTTAATAATGGTTGCATTTGTGTGTTTAAAAGTTGCATCTATATATTAAAGAGGTTGCATTTGCATATAAAAAAAGTTGCATTTATGATTAAAAAAAGTTGCATTTGTGATTATAAAAGGTTGCATATGTGTTTAAAAGAGGTTGCATTTAAGATTTAAAAAAAGTTGCATTTGCATATAAAAAAGGTTGCTATTTAAAAAGGTTGCATTTGAACACTAAATGCAACACCTTTATAAAAAGTTGCATTAGCTTACAAAAAGGTTGCATTAGATCTAATGCAACTCCACCTAATGCAGCCCTTGCTAAAAGGTTGCATTAGTCCTAATGCAACTTTTTCGATAGATAATGCAACTTTTTATGGGGTTTGCATTAGCTTCGTTTTGTTGTAGTGAATTTGTGCTATCTCGCGCATGGTTATTAGTCCTTCAGGCAGCAAGATGCCCTTCAAATTGGACCGAAGTATGCTTTGCCATGACTATTAATAAAAGTCAAGGGCAAACATTGTCGCAAGTTGATTTGTTTCTCGAAAAAACGGTATTTTCACATGGCCAACTATATGTCGTTGTCGCAAGAGTGAAGAACAAGAAGGGCTTGAAGGTTATTTGTTGCAATCACGATGACAACTACACCAACTCAATGTCAATTGTCATATACAAAAAAATTTTATTTTGTCTTTAAGTTTTTTAACGGATTATTCATGTATAACAAACGTGTATTCATCATTTCAATATAAGGTCTTATTGATCTCCTACTTTATTCTCATTGTTATACATTCTATTTCTCGAAGCATGCCCGCCCATCCGGGCGGGCTTTGAAACTAGTATGTATATATACATATATGCATGTATATGTATAAATATATGTATATTTTACGAAAATGCATTGCTTCTTCAACTTCTTCAAATAAGGACCATTTTCCATGGATCATTACCCTAATTATACAAACAAATATGAAAAACATATAATTATAAATTTATAACATAGTTCATCAATCTTTTTCTCCATCTTCTGTATATTAAACTATGGTAAATGTTCAAGGTAGTCCACAAATTTTATCTAGTCCCAAGGGACAATTATTAGCCCTTGGATCAGGAAAAATCAATGGTCAAGATCAAGATTCAAATCAAACCACCACCACCACTACAAACACATGTGCTTCTCCGGCGGCCGGAGACGGCGGCCGGCGGCGACGGACGGCGGCCGGAGGTGGCCACCGGCGGTGGTGACCGGTGGTGGTGGTCGTGACTGGAAGCACATGTGTTTGAAACACATGCGTTTTGAAAATAAAGGAGTGTATACGTACAGCCAAGCACATGTGTTTCAAGTAATGAAGCACATGTGTTTCATAACGTTAAGCACATGTGCTTCGTGATTTAAAGACAAATGAATTGCTTGTAAGTTACATGTGTTCAGGAACAAAAACACAAGTGCTTGGCCTTATGAAGCACATGTGCTTCATAATAATATGTTCGTCACTTGTTTGATTTGTTTTCTTGTGTAGTGAAGCACATGTGTTTCATAACGTCAAGAACATGTGCTTCGTGATTCAAACACAAATGACTTGCTTGTAAGTTACATGTGTTCAGTAACAAAAACACATGTGCTTGGCTTTATGAAGCACATGTGCTTCATAATGATATGTTCGTCACTTGTTTTGATTTTTTTTCTGTGTAGTGAAGCACATGTGTTTCATAACGTCAAGCACATGTGCTTCGTATGCTCCCTTGTGTGTTTAGAAACTCATGTTTTTAGTGACTTGAAACACATGTGCTTTGTGACCTGAAGCACATGTGCTTCGAAGTAATATGTTGTGTTTTAGTGAAACACATGTGTTTCAATACATCAATACCACCACCACCCCCATTACCACTAGCACCTTCACTGTCAGCCACCACCACCGCCGCAGGCCGCTGGTCACTGGCGGCGGGCGGCGGCGGCGGGCGGTGGCCGGCGGTGGCTGTAGGTGGCTGTAGGTGGAGGATTTGATCTTGACCATCTTGATCCAATGGCTAGGATTTGTCCCTTGAGACTAGACAAATCCTTTGGACTTCCTAGAATACAACTCATTAAACTATTCTTATAACTAATTAACTATATATATTTAGCTCATATAGCTCATTTGCTAATACGCCTAAAAGAAACTTATTACGAGTAAATGTGAATCAACATATGTAATCTTTACGCACAAATCTTGAACCATAATGTAACAACATAGCCTTTACATCTTGACAAACCATTGCGAAAGCCATAGCGTACATAACCATGATTTTATGCACTTAAAACAAGTTGAATAATATAGTAATTTAATTATGCCTTCTACTTGCAATCAATTTGATATTATTCTTTATAGTTAACACATGACAAAATCTTTCCTACATATAAAATAAAATAAATGAGATTGATTGCTACCATGTCGTTTTATGCCTTCGGTCACATTTGGGCATCTTTCATCGACATACTCACATACATATCGGTCCATTTCATTGATGGGTCATTCATATCAATGGATGATTTGAACATTACAATACATCCTTCTTCAAACATATATAAAATGACACTCACAAGCTAAGATTTCAACCGCTTCATTTGGACATTAGATGAATCAATCTTCAAACATATATGTCATACTTTCTTTTTTTTTTGAGCCTGGATTATGACTCGATTTGTGAGCCTACTATATATATCCATTTTGTAATAGTGTTGTTATTCATGTATTTTTTTAATAGTCATAAGTTTAGTTTGCAAGTGAAGTTACTGTCATTTGAAACATTTAGACACATCCATTTTTTAATAGTCTTATACATATATTTAATTTAATGATTTTATACATAAGTTTAGATATATAGAAATTAGACCACTCCCAACAATAACACCAACTAACACTTAAGTTTTTTCCTAATCAACGTCACGTCAGCTCAAACTCCAATCGACATTGAACTGATATACTCATGCCAACAATATACTTTCTCTTCAGTTTTTTAGGATTCACCATTATAAAAAAACACACACAAAATATTTAATTAAATACCCTATTAAAATACATTGATCGAGCTCCACCCCAACTCGTCGCTTCTCTTCCCCCAACTGAATTCGACGAGAAGTAGCCGAAGGCCTTTGCCAACGAGTGATGGAATTTGCAAACCCAACCGATGCCTTCGGCTTATGCCGTTGGCCGGTCTTAGATAGTAGGATCTTATTCATAAGTTTAGTTATGTAGACATTGAATAATATACGAATTAGTAAGTAACTAAGTACTACCCATAAAGTAAGGATCCTCATGTTATACAACATGGTAAATGTTGAAACCGGTCCTTCGGGAAGCCGAGACGGATGGTAAACCTTCTCCGAGCTGCGAACGTGGAACCTGAAAACAACCGAAACCCTTGGTCAGATGCTCCCCGAGGGTGATCCTCGTGAGAACACTTCGACGCTCAAGTTAGATTTTGCGACGTGAGGTCTATTACGGTGTGAAATCGCATTAAATGTATAAGTATGTGGTTGTGAGGATGGATTAGCATTCAATGCTCGTATCGTGGCCGTATTGAATGCTAAGTGCGTATGTAGTGTGTGGTGAACGTACCTTGGCTGTTTGATGGGAATGTGTATTTATAACCGGACGGTTGGGCGGGAAGCAGATCGCTCCTCTTCCTTCGGTCCGGTTCATGTGGGAGTCTTCCGGATAATGAGCTGCGGCTCAACCTGTTATCCGTAGTGCAAAGACTCAAGCTTTCACCCAAGCCGTCTTGGGCTTAAGTCGCATTTAATGTTCTCTCGGCTCGATGCACTTTATCCAGGAAACCCGTTCATCGCTTGGATCATGATATGGGGATGCGGACCCTATACCATTCGTCGGACCCTTCCGTCCGTCTGCCCGAGGCGTCCTCGCAGGTCGCATATTTACCATTCCACATTAAGTCCCTCAAGTTGGGAGTAAACGTTTTTACGCAAGTTTATTCCTGACTTTACCATGCTCCCTCTACTCTGACTCTTCATCTATCCTACCGTACTCATTGCTATAAAACTCACAAAGTTACCATTACTTCGGGTCTTTCCGACCGTTATAACCATTGTTGAAGGTCTTTTCAACTTCTTTTCATATATAACCTCGTTTTCTGCCTTCTTCCTTCTTCACCGTTCAAACTTCTTTTTACTTCTCCTTTTCTCCCCAATCTTTTGAAGCCAAAATGACTAAAAAAGATAAGCCATTGAAAGAAAAAAGCGACAAGCCTGTGAAGATTACCGCCTTCAACACGTATACCAGCCTTTCCGATGCTGATCTACCCTCCATTATTTCCGATTTTCATATCGATCCCCGATATCCCCTTCGCTTACCCGTGGAATCAGAAAGTATTAAAATGGCTCCCGAAGGGTTTGAGCCAGTCTACCTTCAATCTATTGGGAGGGCTGCGCTTTCCTCTCGATGACTTCATCATCACGTTGCTTCAAGATCTTGATATGCATGTCGCCCAACTGGCACCTAATTCGTTTCGAAAGATCATCGATTTCATCATGTTATGCCGATCCCTTGGTATACCCTTGTCTCCTAGATTGTTCCGCCACTTGTATATGATCACCGGTCGTGGAGATTGGGCAGTTTTTACACTGCGATCTGGGCGTAACGAGCACATTACTGGATTAAGGGATCCTATCCATGGTTGGAAGCATGGATTTCTCTTTGTCGATCGCTCAGCTTTTAAGGATGTGAATTTCTCTTGGGGAAAGATTGTTGGTCGTACGTCTGAGGCACCCCCGGAATTATCTTCTGAGGAAACTGCACAGGTTCAAGCTCTTTCGTCTGTGGAGGTTAAGTGGGAAGATCCAGATGAAGTCTTCTTGGGAATGGCGGACCTAAGCCCTTTTTATTTTTCACAAGGCGTTCGCCCTGTCTGGATGATTGACAATAAAGAGGTTTCGTTGCTCCGTCGTCTGAAGATGCCTAAAGGCGCTCCTCCAGCAGGTGTGGTTTCTGTTGTTAATGGACTGATCGTTCCTTTTCTTCCACCGCCGGAGGTCTCAGAAAGCTTGGAAGGAACCCCTGATGCTCTTGTTGTTTCTACAAATGTTTTTACATCTCCTGTTGTTCCCGATCCGCACCCAACGACCTTTACGGTCGAAGATACCATGGTGCATGATTCTCAAGTGGAAATTTCTAAACCCCGGAAGGTCCGCTCCGTTCGTTCCGTCGCAGTTCCTGAAAAAACAAAGAATCCTCGACTGAAGAGGCCGCTGGGTGAAGCTTCCCATTCTTCACCAAAACGAATCTTAATTGAAGACGAAGGTATAAGTTACCTTTTATATGTGCGTTCTACTTTGCCTGATATCGGGCGATTCCAAACTAACTTTTCATGTGTACATATGCAGTATTGCCCGAACAGATCGTTGTTTCCAAAGATCCTACCAACGTTACGACTCCCTCCGAGCCTCCGTCTGCTACTATATTACAAACCACTTCCGTGATTCCTCCTGCGAACCCTTCATTGATTACCGTGCCACAACCACCTTCATCATTCAGGCGTCCCCTGATATCATCAAGTACATCTGCCTTGGCAGCTTTTGAGAGTAGCTTATTTGGCTCTGGGATGCAACTGTCTTCTACTGTGAAGAGTTCCTAGTCGTCGCAGTCCGCTCAGAGTCAGTCGTCCTTATCTAACTTCCCCTTTTTAGGTAAGTTTATTTTACTGCGCCTTACTTTGACACCCTCATATTCCTTATTCATTTTTCTTTGTACAGGTAAAAAGGTTCGTACAACTATTCCTGCATCTACCACCGATCCTTTTGGGCCCACCGGATTGCTGAGCTCCCGCACCCCTGACCCAATTACTGTTGTTACCTCCGCTCCTTCAATTGTGCACACCACTGCTGTTGCGGATAAGAGCTTTGAAAACTTTTTAGATGAAGGTATTTTTCAGAAAGCTCACTCTGGTTTGCTGGCCACCTCCGAACTTCTATCGGAGCTACACGCTCGAGGCATCCGCAACCGTCAGTCCTTTATTTCTGATAAACATGAGTTTTTGCGTCTTAATGAACTGATGGATACTGTGAAAGCATTGCACCAGAAAGAGGTGGATGAGAAGAATCAACTAGCAAGTGAAAATAAGTCCCTTTCTGAGGAGAACCGCGACCTTTCTGTAACCGTTGAAGAGATGAGGAAGTCTCTTTCTGTGAAGGATAATCAGATTGTCGATCTGAAGAGCGAATACAGTGCCTTGCCTGAGGATTGCCGAGTTAGAGCTACTCCTTGTTGAGAAAGATTCCCAGGCAAAGGAGGCCCTAGATCTTTCTGCCAGAGAGAACGAAAAATTGCAGGAGACGGTGGGAGCCTGCTATCAAGATATCGCTTGGTTGCTGCAGAGGGGGATTCCTGGCACCGTGCAAGCTTTCCTATCTTCAAGAGAGTTCGTAAATATGAACACCAATCTTCAAAGGGAAAGCATCAGGTTTGGTCAGTACCAGGGGTGCTTGGGCACCCATAGGGCATATGCCGATTTACTCAAAGATGTTCCTCCCATTCACAATTATCCGGACGCTCAAACAAACATTATGAGCCTGTTCGATGAACTGGTTTCTCCCCAACACCCTTTGCTCCAATCTCTTGAATCCGGTGCGGTTTCCTTGGGCGAGCTGAAGTCCCAACTTCTCCGAGTACCTTCCAGCCTTGAAGACGTGACAGAAACTTCTGCTCGAGATCAAGGCCCTCTTGTTTAGATTTTGATGTTTTGTTAACAGATGTTTTGGTGAAGATGTTCGTATTTATTGTGTTATGTGAACTTGTCATTTTTTGTACCTCGTACTTCGTTTAATGTATTATCGCTTTGTTCTATATAAAATTTCCTATGTTGGAGGCGTCCCTCCTTAGAATTTTTTTGTAATTCGCATGCATGTTTATTTTTCGTCGAATTGGTTTTATATTAACCGAAAGCAAAGTGCTGAATCCTCTCTGGGATTATAACGCTCTTTCCCCATTCGCAGGGGGTTCGTTGATTATTTTAAAGCCATTCGTAGCATAATCATTATTTTAAAAGAATTTACTAACAAAACGACCCGCTCGCAGGGGTTTTCATTAATACATTCGAAGTTCTTTTAGTACAAACGGTAATCAGTTAATGATCATACACAAAATATTAAAACACAGGGGCTATTCGTAGCATCAAAGCAATCGTTACTTCCCTAATAAGGGAACTTGCGCAAGTTCCTCATGTTCCAAGTCTGAGGGATCAGTGACCCGCTAATCGTTTCTAACACATAAGAGCCATTCCTCCTTGCCTCCTTCACCCTGTAGGGGCCTTCCCAATTGGGTGTTAACTTTCCCGGCTGGTAATGGAGACAAGCTTCGTTCTTTCGCAACACCAAGTCCCCTACCTTACACATTGTTCCTCGAACCTTCGTGTTGTAGTATCCTTCCGTCTGTAATTTGTACGCTGCCTGCCGTAGGGCAGCGTTTTCCCTTCGTTCATCTACAAGGTCCAAGTTGTGTCTTAGTGCTTCTGTGTTTCCCTCCAGATGGAAGTTTTCCACTCATGGGGATGGCAAAGTGACTTCCAGTGGGATGACCGCCTCCGACCCATATACTAGACTATACGGGGTTTCTTGAGTTGCACTTCTTATTGTTGTTCGGTAGGCCCAAAGAACGCTTTGCAGTTCATCTGCCCATCCCCCTTCTGCACGACTATGGTTCTGTTTGTTACCACAGTCTGCCCGTTAGCTTGAGGGTGAGCGACGGATGTAAAATTTAGACGAATGCACAAACCTACACACCAATCTTTAAAAGGATTGTTGGCGAACTGCTTTCCATTGTCACTAACGATGGTATGCGGGAGGCCAAACCTACAGGCGATCTGCTTCCATACGAACTTAACAACATTCGCTCCTGAGATACATGCTAACGGCTTTGCCTCGACCCATTTAGTGAAGTAATCTACCGTTACCACCAAGAATTTTAAACCTCCCGGAGCCTTTGGGAAAGGCCCTACTATGTCAATTCCCCATTGGCAAAATGGCCATGGGCTTTGGATACTTGTAAGGTTAACAGGCGCTTGGTTAGGGACGTTCGAGTATGCTTGGCATTTTTGACACTTCTTAACATACTCCTGAATGTCTTTCGACATTTGAGGCCAGAAGTATCCCATTCGGAATACCTTCTGTGTTAACGCCCTTGAACCTGCGTGCGCCCCGCAAAGACCTTCGTGTACCTCTTCCATTGCCTTCTGGGATTTTGCCTGTCCCAGGCACCGCAACCATGGAGTTGAGTATCCCTTCCGATATAATCGGTCAATTTTGACCACATACCTTCCGGCATTCATTCTGACCTTCCTTGCTTTGTTTGTACTGACCGGAAGGATCCCTTCCGTGAGGTATTGCCTGATTGGTTTCATCCAACAGTCTTGGTTTTCGCCTGTATCCGCCACTTCTTCGCCTACCATTTGCTCAATACTTCTTTTTCGGAGCACCTCTACCAGAACCTCCTTTGTAAGATGGTGGTACGACATTGAAGCTAGTTTGCTGAGTGCATCTGCCTCTTTGTTCTTGGTTCGAGGGACCTGAGTAATCTTAAATTTCTCAAGTTTGGCCACTTTACTTTTTACCTGCTCCAAATACCGCTTCATGTGGCTTTCTTTGGCCTCGTAGGACCCGTTCACTTGATCGACGACTAGCATTGAATCTGTATACGCCTCGAGTTCTTTCACTTCTAAGCTCTTAGCCAGGTTTAAACCTGCTAATAATGCCTCGTACTCTGCCTCGTTATTTGAGCATGCTAAATCGAACCTTAGGGCGTATGTCACCTTCTCTTCATGGGGTCTGGATAGGACAACTCCCGCCCCGTACCCGTCGGATCCTGCGGCTCCGTCTATATACATTCGCCAAAGAATGCCACTATCTGTATACGCCAACTTCCCTTCCTTTTTCTCTTCGGCTTGCATACTTTCCCCAATTGGTCTTTCTTCATCTGGCAATTCTAGCAAGAAGTCTGCCAATGCTTGACCCTTTATACTTGGCCTTGGCTTAAACGTCATCTCATATTCTCCCAATTCATTTGCCCATTTAGTCATTCGTCCCGACCGTTTAGGTTGGAGTAATATGTTTTTGATTGGCTGGTTGGTTAGGATCGTTACCGCATGGGCTTGAAAGTATCTTTTCAAGCGTCTAACCGAATATATTAAGCTTAAGATTAGTTTTTAGATTATCGAGTAGTTCAACTCTGCACCCTGCAACACCCGGCTGACGAAGTATACTGGAATTTGCTTTCCTTCTCGCTCTGCAATAAGTACCGAACTGATTGCTTCCCTTCCTGCTGATAAGTGCATGACCAGAGCCTCCCCCGTCCTCGGGCTGGCCATAGTAGGAATACTTCGTAAGTATTGTTTTAAATCTTCGAACGCCCTTTCAGCTTCTTTGGTCCACTCTATCCCCCTTCTTGGTACACCCATGCAGGGTTTTGAAGAAGGGAATGGACCTTTCTGCAGATTTTGCCAGGAAACACCCTAATGCGACTAGCTTTCCGTTCAAGGTCTGTACTTCTTTCAGCGTTCGTGGGGTTCCTGTTTTCAACAAACTTTCTATCTTCTCCGGGTTAGCTTGTATCCCGGAAGGTGTTATAACGTGGCCTAGGAATTTGCCTTTGCTCATGCCAAACAAACACTTCTTTGGATTCAGCTTCATATTAATTTCTTGTAGCCATCGTAAGGTTTCTTCCGTATCCCTGATCAGGTCGCCATCCTTCTTGCTTTTGATCACCATATCATCGACGTATACCTCCAGATTGCGGCCAATCTGTTTCTCGAAGGCCTTGTCGACTAACCGTTGGTATGTAGCTCCCGCATTTCGTAATCCGAAGGGCATTTTGACATAGCAGAACGTGCCTTTGGTAGTGTGGAAGGCCGTTTTCTCTCCGTCTTCCTTGGCCATTTGTACTTGGTGGTATCCTTTGTAAGCGTCCAGGAACGACTTCCATTTGTACCCTCCTAACGCTTCTACCTTCCGCTCTATATCCGGAAGGGGATAACTGTCTTTTGGGCATGCTTTGTTGAGGTCTTTAAAATCCACGCACATCCGCATGGACCCGTCCCCCTTTTTTTTATTAATACCGGATTGGCTACCCATTCTGGGTATAGGGTGCTTCGTAACACTCTGGCCGACACCAAGTCTTTCACCTCTTTACTAACCACCTTAACTCGATCGACTGCCATTCCTCTCTTCGATTGCTTAACCGGTGTGAACGCCAGGTTAATATTCAGCTTGTGTTCCGCGAACTCCGGGGACACACCCGTCATGTATTTGGGTTCCCAAGCGAACACATGTTTGTTCCTCCTCAGGAGGGTCTCCAGTTCTCCTCTCAACTTGGGACGCAGGTCGCCCCCTATTCGAACGGTTACCTCCGGATATTCTGTGTTTACCACCACATGAACCTCCTCCTGTTCCGTCCAACTATCTGAAGGAATTATGTGCACAATTAGTCAACCTATGATGATACATCCATGCCTACGAAACACTTAAGGGTCACACCGGTGAGTGCATGTAATACGAGCAAGTTATGCAACGATACTACGAAGAGGAATGATTCATAATAGTCATTATGAATCAGTTAAGTATTAAGTTAAGTTTAACTTATTACTAAATTAGTTTAACTAACTAATTAATACAAGTAGTTGTACATTTACTAGTTGAGTAAATATACAGTGTGTTAATTAAAGGTTATCCATGATATGATTTAAAGCTATTAAATCATATAGTAATTGGATAATATTATTGTGTAAATTATATAAAGGTTATTATATAATTAACTATTAAAAGTATAAATACAAGTATATAATTCGTGTATATGGGTACCGAATTATTAGTGTGTTAATACTAGACATTTAATAGTTAAGTGCAACAATAATAAACTAGTTAAACTATAAGGGATGAAAGTGTAAAAGGATAAGTTTAATTAAGAGATTAATCTTAATTAAACTAGAAGGGCCCTAAGTGAAAGTCCATCTATTATAAATAGAGGGCTTAGGCATCACTTATTAGGTTACACCTAAGAAGCCGAAAAACCCTTGCACCCTTTACCCTATTCGGCCGAACCAAGAACACCAAGTTTTGGCGTTCTTCGTTCTCCGTGTTCTTCATTTGTTCTTCGTGTTCTTCAAGTCTTGAAGATCCAAGTTCGTTGCAAGTGATCATCTAGAGGATCGTTCGTCGTGTTCATCATCAGTGGATTTATCTTAAGAATTAACCTAAGGTATGATTCATGGAACACTCTTTCCTCCTTCTCCTCTTGTTCGAAGTCGAACCAAGAACCCTAGGGTTCTTGGTAGTAGTCGACGAACACACACAAGTATGCGTGTGTGTTCGAGTTCTTCGTACAAGGTTTCTTTCTTGTTAACCTAATCCAGATTTCCAACATCCCAATCCTTTAGGATTTAAGGATTAGGTTTAATCCCAGTTCCGCATTTAGGGATTAAAGCTAGTTGGTTTTAACCGGTCAAGAACAAGTTCATGTTCTTGGTCAGCAAGGTTCGAACCAAGTACACTAGGAGGTCGACCCAAGTGGTTGATCAGTCGCATGGTGCGTAGTAAATCCCTAAAGTGGTATCAGAGCATTGGTTTAGAGATCTAGACTAGATTAACAAAGATTGTTTGTTTATTTTAATTACAAGTTTTTTTTTGTTTCAAGTTTTTCTTCTTCTTCTTCTTCTTCATATTTTTCGAAAAAGGGATGAACCCTAGGACCAAGAATATTAAACTAGTCTAGTTTAATTTGTCAAGAAGGTTTCTAAGAACCCTAGCAATTTTCGAAATACTAGGAAAAACCCTAGGATCAAGTATGTTAAACAAGATATGCTTAATTGATCAAAAGGATTCTTTCCTTACTTCCTAGAATTTTCGTGGCCTAGGAAAAACCCTAGGATCAAGTATGTTAAACAAGATTTGTTTAATTGATCAAAAGATTCTTTCCTAAACCCTTAGGATTTTCAAAATCTAGAGGATACTTGGACACCAAGTTTATTAAACTAGCTTAGTTTAATTGGTGAAAAAGTTTCCTAGTCTTGAGATTTTCGAAACCCTAAAAGAACCCAGGAAGTTTAAACTAGTTTAAGTTTATTACTTTAAAAGTATTAATTAGGATAATAATCTAATACCTAGTTAATTAAACAAGTTTATGTTTAAAAGGTTTAATTATTATTTTGATAGATTTATTTAACTAGTTCTTTTAACCTAGAAATTTAGACAAAGTTTTATTGTCTATAAGGTTTAAAAAGTTTAAATGAATTTATTAAAAGTTATAATCTATCTTAGAATTTAAACAAAGTTTATTGTTTAATAAGATTGATTAAAAATTAATCTTTTAACTAAAATAATGTCTTTGATCAAGAAAGTCAAAACCCTAGTGTTGATTGGTCAAAAACAAGATTAGGGTTCATCTAATTAATTTAGGGAATTGATAAAGAGGATGTTAATTTTTAAGTTCTAAAATTAACAAGGTGTATTTAATTGTTTATATATATGTATTAAAATTTATCTGAATTTTTAATTATTAAGTAAAATTGAATTTTAAAAGATATAGTAAGTTTATACGTATTTTAATTAGATTAAGTTAAAATACATATGTATAAATTAGATGTAATATTCTTATTAGAATGTTACAAGTTTATTGTAAAATATACATATATACGAATACATTAAATACAAGATAAAAATGGAACAATTAAAAGGATAATGTTATTTTGATCTTAAAAGGGCAAGTGAATCTTTCCTCGTGGCCACACTGATCGCCCTGAAAATCCCACTACTGAGGATGTTGCTGGCTTGAGAAATGCCTTGACCTTATGAGAGAGCTTTTCGAAGCAGTGGTCGTACATAATATTGGCGGAGCTCTCTCCGTCCACATAAATTCGCCGAACCATCGTCCGGGCGATGGTGCCACAGACCACCAGTGGTTCCATCCCCACATATCCTTCCGGGACAGGTTCATCTCTACCAAATTCTATGGCTACCCCTTTCCTTTTTAGTTGAGGAGACATAGAATAAACTTCCTCCTCCTCCATCATCATGATTTCTGTATCATATACGGTCGCTCCTCCTTTTGGTACTTCGGTTGGCCCATCCACGCCCTTTCCTTTTTTTTGAGTTTCTTTCTCTCTCTTGTAGCTTTCGCAAGTTGCAGTGGCATGACCCATTATTTTGTGGGACTCACAGTAAGCATTCGGGTCTCGAGGGTACCTTTTTCGGGGAGTCCTTCCATCCTTATCTATCTTAGGATCGAAAGCTGTGAACGCCTCCGGACGATAGGGCTCATACTTTTCACTCTGGAACCTGCCTCCAGAGGTTTTTCCTTTAAAGGTTGTTCGGCCAGGGAAACTTGGACGAAAGGAACTTCTTAACCTTTCGTTGTTTCGATGTGGGCCAGAGCCGGACCCTCCTTTCTTTTCTTGGGCCTCAAAGCGCAGCTTCTCCGCGCTTTCCTCCTCCTGCTTGAGTACCTTGTTTACCGCATTGATCATGTCATCAGCTTTGACAAAGTCTTTTTTCGACAACTCTCTAAACAATTCTCCTTCACGGAGGCCGTACGCGAAAGCCGCTATTATAAGCCAGTCTTCCCGAACAGGCATCTTCCAGCTTTGTTCGTTGAACCTTTTAAAGTACGATTTGTTTGACTCCCCTTCTCGTTGCCTGCAGGCGATGATGGGCTGAGACCGTTGCTGGTACTTTTTTTGTTGTTTGAAGCTGTGACTGAACTGCGTAGCAAGTTCTTCGAAGATAGTTATGCTTTTTTGCGGCAGGCTAGACAGTCAGTATCGGGCCGAACCCTCCAACGTTCCTGCGAAGTAGAGACACCATAGCTTTTGATCCATAGGAATCATTCTGACGGCCCACCGGAAGCTGGATACATGGTCATCTGGATCTCCCGTCCCGTCATACGATTTGACTCTGGGGCCTTTAAGTCCCGGGGGAATCGACATCTCGTTAATATCATCGGTGAACGGATAACGAACATTCCGGGGTGTTGAAAGGTGGTGTTGAGCGAGCCCTTCTTCTCTTCTCCCAGGAGTTCGTTCTCTTCTTCTTTCCGAAGTTCGCTCTCTCCTTCTCTCCAGAGTTCGTTCTCTCCTTCTCTCCGGAGTTCGTTCTCTCCTTCTCTCCGGAGTTCGTTCTCTCCTTCTCTCCGGAGTTCGTTCTCTCCTTCTTTCTCTTTCTCGTCCGGACTCCTGGCTCTGGATCCGAGCAGGAGGGGTTTCTTCCCTATAAACTTCTTCCGTAGACTCCTCCTCCGTGGACTCTTCACTAGAATAAGTTAGAAGTCCTTCCGACCCCGCTCATTCCTTCTGTCGCCCTTCTCCTGCTTTTCTCCAGATCTCGCAACTTACGGAACTTGCAGAAGAGGTTGAACTCTTTGATTTCTTCCTCCGTTGGCTCATCCTTCCCAGATCCGGAAGGAGGAGGGCACGTCGCAGCGTTAACAATGGCTGGAGCGGGAAAAGGAGGAGTAGGATCATCTCTTGGCGGTGCCAGAGGCTGATTCCCTCCTTTTAGTGTTGAATCGAGGGTCATTTCAATCAGGGTCCCACGGATGGCGCCAAATGTTGAAACCGGTCCTTCGGGAAGCCGAGACGGATGGTAAACCTTCCCCGAGCTGCGAACGTGGAACCTGAAAACAACCGAAACCCTTGGTCAGATGCCCCCCGAGGGTGATCCTCGTGAGAACACTCCGATTCTCAAGTTAGATGGGCATGTGTATTTATAACCGGACGTGGCGGTACTGAATGCTAAGTGCGTATGTAGTGTGTGGTGAACGTACCTTGGCTGTTTGATGGGCATGTGTATTTATAACCGGACGATTGGGCGGGAAGCAGATCGCTCCTCTTCCTTCAATCCGGTTCATGTGGGAGTCTTCCGGATAATGAGCTGCGGCTCAACCTGTTATCCGTAGTGCAAAGACTCAAGCTTTCACCCAAGCCGTCTTGGGCTTAAGTCGCATTTAATGTTCTCATGGCTCGATGCACTTTATCCAGGAAACCCGTTCATCGCTTGGATCATGATATAGGGATGCACACCCAATACCATTCGTCGGACCCTTCCGTCCGTCTGCCCGAGACGTCCTCGCAGGTCGCATATTTACCATTCCTCATTAGTAACATTAGCTAAAAGAAAATAAATAATTAAGGGAAAGTATTTGTATAGTTAACACAAATTGTTGTTTGTCTTCGTTTCTTTAACTAAACGAATGAACATAAACAAATTCTCGCTGAATGAACAAATTGTGAATGCTCGGATCGTTTATAAGCTTAGTCACCGACGGCCACATTCGCTCTGAAAACACTCAAATAATCAACAGACTGTGAGAAAGTATAATTGAGTCATTTCTATAAATAAAAAATTCAAACACTTGAAAAGGATAAAGGAAGGGAATATGAATGGAGAAAATGACTGTTATCCCACGTGGCAAATCAGATGGGGGTATAGTTGGCCGATTGGTCTCTCATACTCACGAGCTGTACCACATCTAAAAGGCATCCAAATATGGTACGATCCACTATGACACCTATCTTTTCTTCTCTTTATCCCAAGTAGTAAAACATCATGTTCATGGACCCCAAACACATCTCAGCCGTTGATTCAAAACTTTAACGGTACAGGATCCACATGTGTGGGTCATGTTTCCACCAGCCTACAACACCACCATGTTCGGGCTTCCCTTGATCATCATGGCCAAGATTATATTCTCTCTTCCCCAATTTTGTATTAACGTTCAATATACGTTTATTTTTATTATGGAAGGTGACACAAAATCACTAAATAATGAGTTAAAAAGTGGTGTACAAATCAATTTAACCCCATCTATCATGATTAACATATATAGATTAACCCAAAAATCATGATATCTTGAATATATAGTTGATATCATAATGAAAATTAATATATGATGTTACATAATAGAAGTGCCAACCGTTCGCCAGTCAGCAGAGCGACGACTTGTCAATTGGAGATACAGATGGCACGCCACGCCTTCTTTGGTTCCTCTGTTGGCCGGAATGCTTCAGATAGTTAGGAACGAAACCTAAATTTCGGTATATATCACATGGAAGGAATTTGTAATTTGCTTTATATATAAATATAAAGATATTTATTTTATTATAATACATTTAGTATTTAGCAAAATACATTACACAGATTATGCTGATATTAGACGTACTTAAGAGTTTTTGTTATTCAGTCACAAAGAATTAATGTCCAGGAATGTAATAATCGTTCCATAGTATTTGTTAACTTATTAACATTGCTTGTTCAACTAACTAACATTGCTTAGTGTGTATGTGTGTGTGTGTATGTGCGTGCATATGTATTTATGTATGTGTATATGTGTGTATGTATTTATGTATGTTTATGTGTGTGTAATTCATTTGAATAATAAAATTCCATTATTCCTAATTTGTTGAGGAATGCCTAAGTATCCGCTAGTAGGTAATCAATATAGTATTATAGAAAACCAAGTAATATTTTTCATTACTTTTACCATTCTCCAATTCCTGACACCTCCAACCAAACACCCCTTATTTAGTTAGCTCATTAGTTATTTTAAACAAATTTAGTGTACTAATATTTTTAAGCATTTAATCAAGCCAAGCCAATCAAGATATCAGATCATATTAACATCTTACCATCATATGAACAAACCGGATCGAAATCGATGCAAATTGACTGCAATGATCAAAATCATGATGATAACAACTATCCTTGAAAACAGAATTTTCCCAATTGATACAAAATGAACTCCACCCTCAAACAAAAATGAATATAAGCCCATAATACATTACCTCTATACCATGTGAACTTTCCTATTCAACATGATGTATACTTTACAACTTTCGAAAACATTAACAGATCTTTTTGCATATCCCTTTATTATGTATAAAATAAAATATAAAGCGATTTCAATCTGGGAAAAAAAATTATTGTTCTGAACGGTAGTTTATTACGTTGGTGGTTCTTACTGTCGCTAAAAGAAATAAATGATTAAACTACTCTTTTGGTATTTTGTAATAAAACGAACATAAAGGACTATGTATGTAACAATTGGTAAACCAAGGGTCCATCCGTGAAATTATTTCAATTAATTGATTTCTTTTTCATTTTTTATTTCCATTTTTTTATTTTTATTTTCTCTCTCTTTTATTGTTCCCCTCATCGTCAAACCTTCCCAGCAACCATCTCGTGCCAACACCTCTAGTCAAATAATTGAAACCAATATAAATAAAACCAGACAATTAATTCAGACAATATCAATAATAAAAACCCATTTTATAAAACAACCAATTACAACCACAAAAATCGTTATGCAACTTACAAATCTATAAAACAATCTGTCGTAGGTTGCAGTAGAGGATTCCAACTCTAGAAGTTGGGAAGCCCTAGATTTATAAAATCTCAATCCTGCCACATCGGTTGAAAACCTAGATCTTTTAAACCCTAAGTCTGAAAATTAATGGCTAATGCAGGTTGTCAGAGGAGTTAGTGTCTTGTAGACGAATGTCGATAGAACGTCACATGCGGCGGAACAACTGGAGAAGGAACCTAAAGGTATGTGTTGGGGATGGATCGACTTCTCAAGGGTTGGGGTGGTGAGGATAATGGTTATATATTCATAGAGCTTTAAAGTCAAATAAATAGAGGTGAGTGGTGAGTCTAACATGGTGGGAAAATACGGATAAAAGAGAAAAACAAATCAATTTATAAAGTAACTTTCACGGATAGTTCTTGTGGATTACAACTTATTATATTCGCAGTCTTTTAACTTCACTTTATTACAAAATGCCAGAAGGGTAGTTTGGTCATTCGAAAGTTTTAACGGCGGTAGGAACCACCAGTGTAACAAATTACATACACTAAGGATGTCTAGTGTAATAAACCAACTTAGAGTATGTTGTTAATAAGTGACAAAACATAAGAACTTCCATGTAATTCGCTCAATTATAAAATTGGACTAGCCACATGGGTGTTTACTAGATGTCCATGAATATGGTCCATCCTTCTATATAGCCCAAAATTTTTACTTTTATCTATTAATGTATATATTCATTTGGAGCTCAAACCGTTGATTAGATTTATACACACATGTAACATGTTGGGTCGCTGAAAAACATCCCCCACTGAACAGATTTAATGAAGACAAAAAGGAAAATAAAAGGAAGACAATCTGAGGATTAGTTCCTCAGATTGTGGGTAAATGTATCTGATCAGTTCGGATTTCAGTTACCTAGTTACACTATCTGATCACTATCTGAAACAAAGATCAGTTCCCCGTACGGAATCAGATACTGGTTAACATATCAGATAGTGTAACAAGTTCAGTGCAATGGACAAAACGCTGAACCATTGAACAAATACTTCTCTAAGCAAAACTCTTAGTGAAGGTCACTGAAGCTGAAGGCCATCTGAAGAAGCATGAGTATCCGAAGACTCATGGCCACCAGAAGTGTACATAGGCTGGAAGTTTCAGTGTCATAGAAAGAAACAAGTAAAGCACAAGTTTGTGCATCGCTGATTATGAGAATATCTTGCAAATCTTCTGGAAGATATCAGCGATCACAAGACGACATAAAGTACTGTCAGAATTCCGTTAATTGTGCGAGTCCCATGATATATCCTCTGCACCAATGGAATTCTCACATGTGGAATCGATCGATCATTCCTTTGGCTCTACGTTTCCCAATGATATAAATTGAGGACTTAGACGATCGATTTATGTGTGCACCCAACAAGGTTACACGCTGCTAAAATTACCCTAGAACTTTATTCCCTTGAGCAGAGTGTAAACCACTAGTTAACTCTAGTTATCTGATTCGAGAATTGAATATGTATAACAAAAGTGTCTGGTCTTGTGCTTGATCATTTGTTGATCATAAACTTGTCTTAGATTATATCTGTTGTTGTCTATCACATGCAAGCAGTTTAGTGTTCTTAGCTATTCCGCAAACTGCTTGCATCTTTATTGTATCATTATTGATTAATAAAGAAAAGTTTAAAAAGTGTTGAGTGTCTCCATAAAATTTAAATTGATCAGTGAAAGCGTATAGGTGTTATTTTTCACCTGTCCGGGACTAACAATTGGTATCAGAGCAGGGACAATTAATTCATAAATGCTGATCTGCTTACTTACTGATTTGAAATGGGTGAAAAGTTATCTCAAATGAATCTTGGTTCGAAGACAAATGCCCCTGTGTTTACTGATGACGATTTTGGTATGTGGAAAATCCGTTTTATGGGATTTGTCGAACATCAAAATGACATGGGACCAGATATTCTTATCAATGGTCCATACATTCCAAAAATGTTTGTTCCAAGTACGACCATTTCCAAGAAGAAGAAGAAGAAGGAGGAGAGTGACGATAAAGACGAAGATGAAGATGAAGAAGAAGATCTTTCTGATTTTGAAGAACCCAAACCAAAAGATCAATGGTCAGAGAGACAGACAAAAAGTTAGCGGGTTTAGATGCTGAAATCCGGTTCCTCCTTCAAACATCCCTCCCAAATCACATTCTTATCACTGTAAAAGAGTGTTAAACTGCCAAAGAGATATGAGATATTTTGATAACATCTTATGAAGGAACCGATGAAGTTAAGGCTAGCAGAAAAGCGATGTTAAATCAAAAGTATGAAGCATTCAAGGTCATCAAAGGTGAAACACTCAACATGTCCTACAGAAGATTCACCATCCTCATAAATGAATTAAGGGAGTTCGGCATTCACAAAGATGTTCAAGAGTTAATGTACAAATTTTTGGAAATTCTTCCAAAATATTGGGTTGTGTCCACAGTGCTAAGAACCTCTGGTCAGATGAGAGATATGAACAAGAGAAATATCTACAGTACACTGATGAACTTTGAAAATGAAAACAAGATGTATGATGATCTGAATGAAACTCCTACTTCATCTGCCCTCATTTCAAGCTCTTCCAAGTCATCTCGCAGAGCACTGAAAGCAAAGGTGGAAAACGTTGTCGATCCAAACGATGCTGATGATGAAAGATTTGAAAATGTTGAAGACGGTGATTTCGAAGAACGTGAATCCAATCCAGGAGAAGGTGAAAATGATGATATAAAAGAACTCTCTGAAAGTATGGCTCTATTAGCCACAAGATACAAAAAATTCTTAAATCGAAATAGATCGGGAGGTCAAAATGATAGAGGAGAGATGGTATATGTTAGTCCCAAGACTAAGTAAATAAGATTTGATGCTCGATAGCCAAGAAGAATAAACAACAGCTGAAGTATGTATCTCAGCTGAAGCAAGTATATACAATAAACCTTCAGCTGAGTACGTACTTAGCTTTAGGATACAATTCAAATCAGCAGCTATTAATGAGAGTTCATTCGAAGTCTACGACCAAAGGACAAAGACAAGAAGAAGACTATTCAGCTGATTGTCGAATCAGCTGATAGTACCTGCTGCAGATGAAGACTTAAAGGAAATGTTCATTGACACCTTGAACATTTCCCTTTCCCGCTCAAAGAAGAAGAAAATGATGAAGATCTTCTATTTTGGAATAGAAGATAATGTCAGTACAACTTCATCGTTTGTCCCTCGAGCATGTAAAGAGAAAGTCAACAACTTCTGTACTTGTGTAGTACACCTTTCACTGTGCGTCAGAAAAGGTACCGGAAGAAGTGGACACAAAGTACACTCGGGACAATAACTTGTGCAATAGCATTTAATGATCCATGGCAAGTCTACATCGACGAATAATATGTTTACACGTCGTCAAACTTGTGGTCTAAGGAACATGGATCTTGGGCTATAAATATAGACGTAAATGCTTGCATTTAAACAACCTTTAGAATACCCTAGAAAACATAAGCACAAGAACATTCTCTGAGAGTTAGTTATTGTCTAAGTATTAACTCCTCCATAGTTATTACTAAGGCATTAATATCAGCTGTTAGTATCAGCTGATATAACTCTCAGTGTATACTCTTCTAGGTTGAGCGGTCTAAAGTGTCAACTCCAGTATAGAGTTTTAGGTAGTGTGTACTATCTATTTCCGCAAACTCTGTATTGTATTAAGCTGTTTTTAATAAAACTCTTAATCATTGAAATCTTGTTGTTATTTACCTATCGTATCTTCGTTACTCGGTCATAACGCAACACGGTTGTGTTGTTGGGATCCAACAACTGGTATCAGAGCAGGTGTCAAAATTGTTTTTCCATCAATTTTGAGCATCTGTTATGGCTGAACCTACATCATCAGATCTTCCATCATCTGGAAAACCTCCCAAACTAACTCAAACCAACTATCTCATGTGGAAAACGCGTATGTTGTCCCACATGGTTACCTATCACCCAAAACTTCAAGATAATATAATGATAGGAAAATACGTTCCCAAAACCCTTATTCCTGGAACTCCTGAAGTCCCAGAACACTATGTTGTGAAATCTGAGGCTCAATAGACAGACGCTGAAAAACGTCTTGTTCATCTTGAGAATAAAGGAAGGGATATGTTTTTTCAAGCAGTTGGTGATGAACTGTATCACAATACACAATTTTGTGATTCATTTAAAGAGATGTGGGAGAGGCTGACTGAAGTTTATGAAGGCACATCTGTTGTGCGTGAACATAACAAAAACATGCTCATACATGATTATGAACTGTTTAAAGCCAAGCCTAGTGAGACTATCACTCAAACATTCAATCGGTATAACATTCTGTTAAACGAGCTGAAGTCTCATGGGGTTGATAAGGACGATATGTCCAAATTGTATAAGTTTATGGCTGCCTTACCTTCTAAATGGGCTACCATCATAACTTGCATGAGTACGTCTCCTACTTTGAAATATTATACTCTTTCCTCTCTCTATGGTATGTTTCTAAGCCATGAGAGAACCGTACTCAACAAATTTCAACCTCCAAAGGACTCTAAGGTGAGTCCCTCAGGATCTTCGACCGCTCTTGTCTCTCTAAACAAGCCCAACAGAATCGAATATCCTCCATCAGATGATGAAGCTGACAATGCTTCAGCTGGTGGTCTATTCAGCATGCCTGAAGTCAGCATTGAAGAAGTTGATGAAGACGAAGACAACGAAGCCCTTATAACTGAGCTAGCCTTACTTGTTAAAAATAGAAAATTCTTCAAAAACAAGTCTGGCTCCTCAGCTAGAGGCTCGAGTAGCAGATCTATCTCATTAGCTGTGTCTTCCAGACCCTCTGGAAGTACACCTGACATCTCTGAGATAACTTGCTACAACTGCAACAAGAAGGGACACTATGCTAACGACTGCAAGCAGAAGAAAGCTAGTTCATCATCTTCAACTGGTGAGTCCATTGAAGAAAAATACAAAAAGCTACAAGCCTTCACCAAAAAGATTTTAGAAGAAAAGAAGGCACTTGAAGGCAAAGCTGCTGACAAGGGTCCTGTAGCTGAAACTCATGATTGGGCTGACTCTGGTGACAGCTCTTCTGATGACGATGAAAAAATGGCCACAATGTGTTTGATGGCTCGTGCTGATGATGATAAAAGTATTACAGCTGATGATGCTAGTTCCTATAAATGGGTCAACATTATTCACAAAAAGGTAACCTCTCTAATCTCCGCTGAGGCTACTAAAGCTAAAGAAATTGTTGATTCTATTATTTGTGACTTGCACTTCATTGATCAGCTGAAAGGTGAATGTTTGGATAAAAATAATGTTATTCTACGTGAAAATGCATTTTTAAAAGAACGCTTAATTGACCACAAAACTTTAAAAGAAGAACTTTCTGAAACAAAATTTATTAACTCAGTTCTTCAACATGATCTAAGTGAAAAAGTTAAAGAACTTGAAGCAATTAAAAAGATTTGTGAATCATGGTCTCGTTCATCCAAACGTGTGAGTGAATGTGTTAACTCACAAATCCCTAGTCAAGTACAAGCTGTACTAGGAGGAGATTTCCTAGCTGTAGCCGCTGTACCTGACAGAAGTACAGATGATAGTACTATTCGTTAGCTGATGCCTCTGTGCCTGCTGAAGAATAGGTTTTTGGTTCCTTTGTTAGGTCTACCAAAACCTGAAGAGTCATCAACTGACTCCTCTGCCATGGTAGTTAGGACACCCGCTATAGTCATTGTTGAACCTAGAAAATCTGTCTTGGGTTCAGCACCTGCTGCCTCTTCTGCTAGATCTCAGCAGAAGACTAGAAGAACAAAAGGAAAGAAAACTGTTCTTACACCCTCCAAGGGTGAGCCAGTTGGAGTTCGTACTCGAGCTGCAAAGAACAAAGGTAAGAGTGTGTCTAAGAACACTCCAAGTCCTTCTTCAGCTGTGTCTGTTAGACGGCTGAAAGGAAAGGTCATCAAGCTGACATCACTTGTTCAAACTCTGACTATCTCTGATAATCAGAAAATAAAGGGTATTTTGGGTCCAGTTCCCAATCCGACTGCCTCGCCCTCTACTCTACTGCAAAGAAACAGAAAATGCTATAAGTGTGGAGATCGTGGGCACATGGCAAGCGAGTGTGACAGCACATGCTTGAGACCTTCCCCAACTTCAGTATGTGAGCCTACTGAAAAGCCAACTTCTGTGAATCCCAGCGGGAAGTCACAAGGACCCACCGAGGTGTGGGTTCCCAAAAAGAACTAACTCTTTTATCTTATGTGCAGGGTGATGAAAGCAAACATGTCTGGTACCTAGACAGTGGTTGCTCAAGACACATGACTGGTTACAAATCCCTACTGGAAGAGTTTGAAGTTTGTGATGGCCCCTCAGTAGTTTTTGGTGATAATGGTAGAGGCTCAACTGAAGGTTATGGAACCATCTCTAATGGATCCATAAAAATCACAAGAGTTGGTTATGTAAATGGGCTGAAACAAAATCTTATCAGCATTAGCCAACTTTGTGATGCAAAGTTCTCAGTGAACTTTAACGAAGACAGAGGAACGGTGACAGATAAGAATGGAAAGGTAGTATTAGTTGCTCCCAGAACCAAGAATGTCTATACACTTGACATGAATCCTCAAAATCAAGAAGTCTGTCTATTCTCTCACTCTACTGAAGAGCTGAATTGGTTGTGGCACAAAAGACTATCTCACCTGAACTTCAAAAATATATCGAAGCTGGCGCGAGGTCAGCTGGTGAATGGTCTGCCACAAATCAAATATGAAAAGGATAAGCTTTGTTCTGCATGTGAACAAGGTAAACAACATAAAAGCTCCTTCAAATCAAAGCAAGGTTTTCCCATCAACAGCTGCCTTCACATGCTCCATATGGATCTTTTTGGTCCCATGAGCACTGAAAGTCTAGGCGGAAAGAAGTATACACTTGTTATCATTGATGAATACTCACGATATACTTGGGTTATATTTTTACGCCACAAGAGTGATGCAGCTGATGAAATCATCAAGTTCATCAAAAGGATGGAACTTCTAAACGGGTCTAGAGTCAAGATGCTGAGATCAGACAACGGTACTGAATTCAGAAACAATACTTTGGAAGATTTCTGTTCAGACGTTGGGATTTCCCAAAACTTTTCAGCTGCAAGAACACCTCAACAGAATGGTGTTGCTGAAAGAAGGAACAGAACCCTTATAGAAGCTGCAAGAACAATGCTTGCTGAGTCAAACATGCCTAAGCAATTTTGGGCAGAGGCTGTTAACACAACTTGTTTTACTCAGAATAGGTCTCTCTATGTGAAGAGACACAAAAAGACTTCTTATGAGATTTTCCGTCAGAGGAAACCTTTCATCGGTTTCTTTCACGTGTTTGGCTGTGTGTGTTTTGTGTTAAACACAAGAGATCAGCTGAGTAAATTTGACTCTAAAGCTGTTGAAGCCATTTTCTTGGGATACTCCACTCTATCCAAAGCATATAGAGTTTTCAACAAAAGAAGACAAACATTGGAAGAGTCCATAAATGTTACTTTTGAAGAACACTCAAAAGCTTTGAACCCCTCCTCTGCTGACTCGTCTGATGCATTTCTGAGATCAGCTGAATCATCCCCTGATGATACAACTGAAGCATTCTCCGATGCTTTAAATCTCTTTGATGTTCCCATAAATGAATCAGATGAGACATTCCATGATGCTCCTACATATCTTGTGGACATTGCAGCTGTTCAACAAGAGATTCCAAGAGTTAGAGCATCATCCAAGGCTACTTCTAAGCCACCTCTTCATACTTCAAGATCAGTTCAAAATGAAGTAATTCATCCTGCTGAGCAGTCAGCCGCTCAACAAGGATCTAATTCTGCTGAATCTTCCTCTTCTACTGCTGCTGCTCAATCTAAGTGGACCTCAGAACATCCAATTGAGTTAATCATTGGAGATCCACAGCAGGGAGTAGTCACTAGAAGTAAAGCATCATGCAATCTTTGCTTATGGTCTTCTTTTCTAGCAACTGAAGAACCGAAAAATATTAAGGCTGCTTTAGAAGACTCAAGCTGGATTCAGGCGATGCAGGAAGAACTTAACCAATTCGAGGTCAACAAAGTATGGCAGCTGGTGCCTCCACCAGCTGGAAAGACAATAATTGGTACTAAATGGGTATTTAGGAATAAAATGGATGAAGAAGGTGTAGTTATTCCCAACAAAGCTAGACTTGTTGCACAAGGATACAGACAAGAGGAAGGAATCGATTTCGATGAAACATTTGCTCCAGTAGCTAGGCTTGAGGCTATTAGAATATTTCTAGCCTACGCTGCTTACAAAGACTTCACAGTTTTTCAGATGGACGTGAAGAGTGCTTTCTTAAACGGGAAACTGCAAGAGGAAGTGTATGTTAAACAACCACCAGGGTTTGAAAATCCTAAGTATTTAGACTATGTGTTTAAACTGGATAAAGCGCTGTATGGGTTGAAACAAGCTCCTCGTGCATGGTATGATACACTCTCCACGTTCCTCATAGCAAATGATTTCACCAGGGGAAAGATTGATAAAACCTTATTCATTCGCAAAATCAAAGGTGATATCATTCTTGTTCAAATTTATGTGGATGACATAATTTTTGGTGCTACTGATGAAAAACTTTGTAGACGTTTTTCAAAACTTATGTCTACGAAGTATGAGATGAGTATGACGGGTGAATTGACATATTTTCTTGGCTTACAAGTTAAGCAATCTAAAAATGGTATTTTTATAAATCAAGAAAAATATATCAAAGATCTTTTAACGAAATTCGATATGAATTCATCATCATCCATGAAAACACCAATGGCTCCTCCAAACAATTTAGATGCTGACATCACTGGTAAGTCAGTGGATGTCACATTCTATAGAGGAATCATTGGATCATTACTCTATCTCACCGCCAGCAGACCAGATATTATGTTTGCTACTTGCATGTGTGCTAGGTATCAAGCTGATCCTAGAGAATCTCACTTAATAGCTGCAAAAAGAATTTTGAGGTACCTTAAGGGTACTCCAAGCCTAGGTCTTTGGTATGCCAAAGACTCCGGGTTTGATCTAATTGGCTATTCAGATTCAGACTTTGCAGGTTGCAAAATGGATAGAAAGAGCACCACTGGAGGATGTCAGCTTCTTGGTGGAAAGCTAGTCAGCTGGACAAGCAAGAAACAAAGCACTGTTTCTACCTCCACAGCTGAAGCAGAATATGTTGCTGCTGGAAGCTGTTGTGCTCAAGTCCTTTGGATGAAGAATCAGCTTGTTGATTTTGATATGAACTTCTGCAAAGTTCCTATCTATTGCGATAACACGAGTGCTATTGCAATCAGCAATAATTCAGTTCTTCATTCTATAACCAAACATATCGACATAAGGTATCATTTTATTAGAGATCACATTGAACAAGGTGACGTGGAACTCCACTTCATTTCAACTGACCTTCAGCTGGCTGATCTATTCACTAAGACTTTAGATGAAAAACGATTCAACTTTTGATCAGCGAGCTAGGTATGTTGAATGCTTGAATCAACTGCTGAAGTACTATCAGCAGCTGATAAGATTCACCTTGTTACTTAGTACATTCAGCTGACTAAAACCTTTTGAATTTATCAGTCAGCCGAATAAAATCTCTTAAATGATAACTTATCATGTTTTATAAGTTAAAACGTTTGGTTCTTCCATAAAAAGGCATCTTTCAACCCTATCCACACGTTCTCTGTGGCAAATATTTCCACTCAAGTGAAAATATTTGGCATTTATGAGGGACAAGACACCCTGACACAGAGACGGCTCCACTACCCTGACACAGAAACTGCTCCACTACCTCACACTGTCACATCCAACCTCCTTTGCACGATAACCAACGTGTCTCTAGTTGGTTTATAACTATCCATTTATGACCCGGTTCAAATTTAAATCTTTACCCAAACCGACCCATAAATCCCTATAAATACCCATCCATTCTCCACTCCTCATCATCCCTCCCACAATTCTTTCTCCAAAAACCCTCTATTTCTAAACCTTTATCTTTCTTCCCTCTCTCCTAAAAATGACGAAGAAAGCCCCAAAGGTTTCTCTTACAAGGGCTGCTATTGAGTTCTATCAGAACTCAAACCTAGTAGGCAACTTTTCCCCACCGGATGATCTTGTCGATATTTAACGACCAGTTGTGACGTTTGTGCGTCACTGCCCCATCCGTGGTGCCTTTACCAGAGTCACCAAGAGTAACATTGAGCTCTTACGTGATTTCTGGATGTCCGCCTCCGCTCCTGGAGACGACATTACTGCGCAGGTTGGAGATCATCAAATCACCATTTCTCTTGATGATTTCCGAGTTGCCCGCGGATTCGATTATCTGCAACCTGGTGAAGAATATCAGCAGACTAAATCTGCTGATGAAGCTAAAGCGAGTCTAATCCGTATCACTGGATATATATTAGAAAACGAAGAAGACAGGGTGCCGATCTTCAAGAAGTCTCAGCTGACGAGACCCTGGGCCTATTTCTTTACCCACATCATTCAGGGTATTGGAGGCAATTCCGGGTCTCTCAACCAGTGCAACTCCAGCATGCAAGTCTTTGCTGAAGCCCTAGTCACTGGTCAGCGGATCGACTACGGGAAACTGGTGTACGAAGAGGTCAAGACGAAGCTGAAAAGAAAGGGAAATCATATTTCCTATCTTCGCTTTTTCACATTGTGCATTGCACATGTGATGGTTGAAAAGCTGGAGATCAGTTATGAAGACCTTCCAGGGGAATCTGTGATGGTTCGTTCCATCGCTAGCATCATCTTCCAAAGGAAGGAAGATGAAAGAGAATTTCCTCTCACCTCGTACATGCTGAAGATCATAGATGATCGAGTCAGATCCAAAAGGGATCGAAAGAAGGGCACAACATCGAAGAAATCTGCCCTCCAAGAAGGTAAGTCCTTTTCTCATCTGAAGAGATTTCCATCGACTGATCGCACACAAACTGTTGATGGAAATACCACCACTTCCACTGGGATCTCAATGCCCATTAACGTGGAAATTATGAATACGGGTGATATTCAACGTGGTGGGAAGAAGCATGTGAAGCGATCTGCTCACCGCCCTGATTCTTCCTCTTCATTCTTTTTATCATCTTCTTCCACTTCCAGCGCCCCTTTTTCTCCTCAGTTGAGGGTAAGAGGGTCTGCTACCTGTGGAGATGATGATGTTGTTGATGATGTTGAGCTGGCGATCGCAGCATCATCAGGATTCAGCCGGAATCCGTTGGGTTCTCACTCGAGATCCCAATTGGAAGGATTACAATCAGAAGCTGTATCAGCATCTGAATGCAGTCCTTCTCATTTTCACTCTTACAGTGTTTTTTCTAGGAACTCTACCATCAACTGAAGTTCCTGTCCAGACACTTCTGGCTGACACTTTTCTTCCTTCCCTTTCATCCACTCTCTCTCTGCTGATTTCTCAACAAGTCAGCAGACTTCAAAACGACAATTTCGTTCTTTAGGAGTTAGTGCCGGATCCAACCTTCTGCGTAGCCCCTCGACCGATTCATTATCTGTCGTTGTAACAAGGGAACAAACTCCACAAGCAACCTCAGTCTCTCAACAGACTGCTGGTGAAGTTTTCGGCTCAACCCAAGCCACCCGAGTGTCAGCTGCACACACACCACCCCCAACTTCTTCATCACTCCCTGAGTCATCAGCTGATGATAGATTGACTGGAAACCAAGTCAATCTTGAAGCTGTTCTTTCGGTTTCCCACAACGTCACCGGCTTAAACCAGCAGGAGATCAAGGAAACCACCACCGCCAATAAAGAGACAACTCTAGACCGAGTTGTTACTGAGGCAACTACCCAAGCTGCCAGTGATCGCGAACGTATTCGCCAACCGAGCTGTGAGGCAGCTGACCCACCACCCAGAGGAATTCTTCCTCCAGTCTCCATAAGAGTTTCGCCGGCTGTTGAGACCGAAGCACCAGATTCTCAAACAACATTTCATATGATGTTTGATTCTGCTGATATCCCCATTCAGTAGTACATCTTTTCAGATGATGAAGAGATGCATGAATCTGGGCTTCAAACTGTTTTGACAACTGAAGTAGGCACTTCTGCTTTAACCCCAGAAGTTTCAGTTGGACCCATCTCACCCCCTATAGTTTCTAAGGAACCCATAGGAACTCTTCTTCCTACCTCGGGAACACCTTCTTCCACAGCTGAGGTTACCCCTCAAGCTGGAGACATGCCGGACCCCCTCCCCAAAAGCGTCCAAGTGTCCCATGCTGAATCCAGCAAAGCTGGAGGAAGCATTCCCATCAGAGCCGCTGCTGCTCTGATGTCTAGTGTTGTTACATCCCAGATTCGACCTGGGATGGCCAAGCTGAGTAAGCAGATGGACACCCTTCGCAGGGATGTTCCAAAGAAGTTTGCTGCTACTGTTGAGAAACTCTCTTCCAGCATAACTTCTCTGCACACTGAGGTTCTTACTCAGATTCCTCAGCTGGCTCTTCTTACTGAGCAGATTCAAGGAACCTCCAAAGGGTTCACCTCCCTCAAAGAATATCTTCAGCAAGAGGTGAACTCCATTCGTGAATCTGCCAGTGTCGAAAAAGACAAGCTTCTCTCCGAAGCTCGAGCCACAGAAGCTAAATTTGATCGACAGATGGATACCTTGACTTCCAAGGTGTCTCCTCTTCTTACATCTGTCGATCAACTGACCACTGCTCATAGTCACCTTTCTACGGCTATTGAGGGGTCTGCTTCTGCTGTGTCCACAAGGATGGACAAGTTGGAGACTGAAGTCAGCTGGTTGACTTCTCAGGTCGCTGGTCTCCAAGGCACTCTCAACCTCATTCTACAAAAACTAAATGAGGGTGCCGCTGCTGCTCGTCCTGCTTCAGCACCAGAGAGTACCCCTCTTCTTCGGGCACTCTCTGAGGGGGAGAAAGAGGCCACTTCAGCAGGTGAACAACATGGTGAACGAGAAAGTTCACAACTCATAATCACCTCTGCTGTTGGAGCCAATACTGAAGACGTTCCAGCAGGTGACAACTCAAGAAATCCACCTATCACCTCTGCTGGAACATTAGAAGAAGAAGCTGAAACCTCAACTGGTTTTACTAAAATCATTGATTCCTTTGAATCAGTTGAGGTCCCAAAAGTCCAAGCCCCGCAAATCCAAAACCCTCAGCCTATTTCACAGGAGATTCCTCATCCTGCTGAGGGGGAGCCTACATCTGCTGTGGTTGAAAACCTCATTTTAAATGAAGTTGGATCCGCTGCTAATCTCGATACAGCCTTAGCCCTTCAAAGAAAAACTCATGAAGAGCTGCATCGAAGAGCTGAAACACAAAGAGTTGAGAACATTAAGTTGTTCAACAAAGTTCTTGATCAGCGTAGGCAGGAAGCAAAGATCACCAGCGTAAGGGCCCCCAAATTCGATCCCAGCTGCCCTGATGAAATTGTAATAACAAGGGCTGGGAGTGCGGTGCTCCATGAAAAGTTTCCTCTGAACAAGATCAGCCTCATTCTCAACTACGATGAATGGAAAGAGGCTGAATCAACTGCCAGAACTGCGAAACCATCGCAGATTATCACAGATCTGGAAAATGAGATTCAATTCGCAATCTACTCCTTCAAGACTCTATGCGATGAAATCAGGAAACATGCTCCTGAATTGGTATATCGTATACCTCCTGAATTGTATGAATCTGAAGCTGCTGTTGTCAGAAAGACTGCTGGTGAAAGCTCCTCGGCGAGAGGGGAGAAACGTAAGTCCGTTCTCCTTGAGCCTCTTGCTGACTCCTGACCACTGGATATTGGGTCGTCAATCATATTTGCTAAACGACCAAAACCCAATTCACGGCTTTAGCTATCTGGAGAAGAAGGTGCAATGCTTCCAGCGGGCAGATGAGTTGGAAATGTGTGATGTGGATCAACTCATGACCTATCACAAGCTGCTGAGTTCCTCTACTGAAGAGGGAAGAGAAATGAAGAAACTAATAGACTCAGCCTTCCGCTCACTGTATCGCAATGTCGTTGGATAAGCTATATCCAAGGCATTATATTTTTTTGATTTTCCTTGTATTTAAATTTCATTATCAATAGAAAATCAAAACTTTGTAATATACTTGTAAAAATTGTAAAAAGATAAACATATACAAAAGAACCCTAAGGGTCAAAGTACATAAGTATTCAGCTGACTTCTTTCAGCTGAATCATTACAGGGTTACACTTATACGGCTATTCGACTGCATCAAATAGGGGGAGATTGTTAGTCCCAAGGACTAAGTAAATAAGATTTGATGCTCGATAGCCAAGAAGAATAAACAACAGCTGAAGTATGTATCTCAGCTGAAGCAAGTATATACAATAAACCTTCAGCTGAGTACGTACTTAGCTTTAGGATACAATTCAAATCAGCAGCTATTAACGAGAGTTCATTCGAAATCTATGACCAAAGGACAAAGACAAGAAGAAGACTATTCAGCTGATTGTGGAATCAACTGATAGTACCTAATGCAGATGAAGACTTAAAGGAAATGTTCATTGACACCCTGAACATTTCCCGTTCCCGCTCAAAGAAGAAGAAAACGATGAAGATCTTCTATTTTGGAATAGAAGATAATGTCAGTACAACTTCATCGTTTGTCCCTCGAGCATGTAAAGAGAAAGTCAACAACTTCTGTACTTGTGTAGTAGACCTTTCACTGTGCGTCAGAAAAGGTACCGGAAGAAGTGGACACAAAGTACACTCGGGACAATAACTTGTGCAATAGCATTTAATGATCCATGGCAAGTCTACATCGACGAATAATATGTTTACACGTCTTCAAACTTGTGGACTAAGGAACATGGATCTTGGGCTATAAATATAGACGTAAATGCTTGCATTTAAACAACCTCTAGAATACCCTAGAAATCATAAGCACAAGAACATTCTCTGAGAATTAGTTATTGTCTAAGTATTAACTCCTCCATAGTTATTACTAAGGCATTAATATCAGCTGTTAGTATCAGCTGATATAACTCTCAGTGTATACTCTTCTAGTTTGAGCGGTCTAAAGTGTCAACTCAAGTATAGAGTTGTAGGTAGTGTGTACTATCTATTTCCGCAACCTCTGTATTGTATTAAGCTGTTTTTAATAAAACTCTTAATCATTGAAATCTTGTTGTTATTTACCTATCGTATCTTCGTTACTCGGTCATAACGCAACACGGTTGTGTTGTTGGGATCCAACAATATGTTTTAAGTGTGGAAGAATGGGTCACATCAAAGTTGATTGTAGAGTTAAAGAGAACCCTGGATCTGAAAAATCAAGCTCAAGCTCGTCATCAAACTATAAAAAGAAATATGAAGATACTGAGAAGAAATACCAGGAGCTGAAAGCTCAGCTTGCCAAGGCTGAGAAAGATGCAAAAGCATTAATGGCAACTGCTGAAGCTTGGTTAAGTGACTCAGCGACAAGTGAAGAAGAAGTAATTACTTGCAACACAAAAGGTCTATTCGCAAAAATCTAAGAAGAATCTGAGCCAAACTCTGAAGATCAACAAAATTGTATATGTCTGATGGCAAGGTTTGAAGATACTGAATATCTTCAGAAAGAAAAAGGGTCTCTTGAATCTGATACTCCAATGTCCCCTGTTTCAAGGGAACGGGAAGACGAAATTCCAAACAAGGGAAAATGGCCTAACACAGTTTCTCCAAAAGATTATCCACCGCTAGTCAGATCACTTGTTAAAGATCTGATGCTCACTCACAAGAGAAATGCTCAGTTTGAAACCGCTCTCTCCACGATGACAGAAAGATTAGAAGAACTCACTCAAGAATCCTCATGGAATCGTGCAAGCAGAAAGATTAGAAGAACTCACTCAGAAAATTGAAGCTCTTCAGGAATCGTGCAACTCATGGAATAAATCATTCAATTTCAACAAGCAAGTCCTCGAAGAATAGAATTCCATTCAAGGTTTCTATAAGAAGTATGAGCAATATCCAATCTGCAGGCTCCTACATCTGGAACATTAAACGTTAAAAACCAAACATCCAGATTGTCTAAATCCCAAGAAGTTCGCTATGAAAGAGAAGTTTTTCAGACTGCAAGCAGAAATCTGATCATCACCAGAGATTATACTTCAGAGGAATCAAAGATTCAGGATGAAGATGTCTCAGGCTACTACTCCACATGAAGAAATAGAATCCATTTGTCATCAGAGACAAGCAAGAACCACTGAAATTGATTGCTCTGACGACCAAACAATAGTAAACCTCACCACTCACATCAGCTTACTAACATCCTCAATAGCTGATACTAAAGCTGATCTTGCACAACTCATAACCAAAATCAAGGCTGAGATGAATGAAGGATTCACACAAATTAACAATCCACTGCAAACAGTTTTCAACCAACTAGCAAACAGTGCCACTCCGGCAGTCACTCTGAAAGATTTTTCAAGCTATCCTTTTCAACATCTCTCGTTTCATCCAGAGGAAATATCAGACGAATCAATCACTGGTGACTGTCTGATGACATTCTTTGATCAGATGGATGACCTCAACCAATCCCAAAATATCTCAATAGAAAACTATATCAACCAAAATGTTATTTTTGAAGGAGGTGAGGAAATGGAGGTCGATGAAACTCAAGCCGGTCTACGTATTCAAAATCTATCAATGGAACAATATGTAAGACATAACATCATTGTGGAAGTAACTGAAGAGATGGAGACGGATGAAAGTCATTCAGATCAAAACAATAAACTCGAAAGTAGTAAAAAGGAATGTAGCTATCACAAACACAAAGACTGTTACAATCTCATCTATGAAGAAAATATAGCCTCGAGCTCAAAAAGGTCATCAGAAACTAAAAGGTGTGCTTCAAAAAGGTTGGCTACTTTAAATGACAACCAGTATCCATTCTTCAGCGATGGATACTCAGAAATCCAAAAATGAGCTGAAGGACAGTGCAGGGCAGACAACATGACGGCATCTGATATATGATCTGTTGTAAGCCCCCTGCGACTACACCACATCATCAATAAGGCAACGCGAAAGTTTTCTCATCAGATCCTACCTATCGCCAACCACTGTTGCAGCTATTTTTTCTCTATGAAGCTGTCTCTTTTCTTCTCTTACCAAGTCTGAGGACTAACTTTATATTAGGTACAAGTTATTTCAATTTTCATCATGTTTAGCTACTCTTTTTCATGCAAGACTCTGCTCTTACATAATCAACTTAATGTTTTATTTTTATGATTGCATGAGTCTATTGACATACAAACATATTACCTGATTTATCATCCATATCTTCGTATCTCATTATATTCCAATATAAGACATTTTATAAAAAAAATAAAAAAAAATACTTCAGATACATCCTCATGGCTCGGCGATTCAGATAGTCAAACTTTGTCCTAGACTATCTGATGGTAATGACCATCTGATGATGAAGAATCAGTTGCTAGACTTCATCAGATAGTCATTAGGTGGAGCAATCTCATTGGACTTAACTTCATAACAGACACTCAAGTGCTATTGGACACGTCTGTCTCGCTGACATTTAATGCGACTGCACGATGTCATTTCCCGCCACACTACCCTGCCATTTGATTGACTTCTTTCATCATTCCTAGACTACCTACAAATAACTTCCCATGTCCACCACACGATCAATCTTAACGGTTCAAATTCTAATCGTCAATCAAAACCATCTCCCACGATCTTCCCCAAATTACTCTACATTTCACCATTTCGTAAATTTTCACTAACACTTTTCTCTCGCAACTCTCAAAACCCTTTCGTCCTCCTCGCAAAACCTCTTTATACCTGCAATCAATGGCAAACTCTAAAAGAACTTATCTCAGAGTTTCTCTTCCCGCCTCCATCTGACCATCTCCAAATGTTTCTTACCCGTATAGCAGCATATATTACACGAAGAACAACTCAAGAAGCTTCATCAACCATCGTCTCGGGAATTTGAGACCGGAGTTTAAGGAACTGTTAATATTCTTCGACCAACACCCAATCAGACACACTTTAAACTTTGATATTCCATTATCAAAACCTATGTTGCTCGAATTCTGGTATACCTGCACAACTCCCAAAGAATCCGGAGAAGATGTTATAACCGGAACAATATTGCTGTAACATCCTGAGACCCGGCCTAGAATTTTGAAGTACGTTCGGTAAGTAAATTTATTTGTTTATTGATTTATATAATTTATTTGATTTAATTATATTTAATTGTATTTTTAACCATGGGGTTAAAATTAGTAAAACTGAGATATTTAAATATTAAAATGATTTTTACATATTTGGGTTCACTTCTGAACCGGGGTTCTAAATATATCTTCGTTGTTAAATTTGGTAGGTCTAACTTAATTATCTGCGAATCTGATATCATGTACTGTGTTTTGATGAATTTATCTGTGTTTGGGGTTGGGGTGTACGTGTTATGTTTGAGGGCATGTGTCAAATTGGTCTTTCTCTTCCTTCTCTTTGCCAGACACGACACAACACACACACATACACTTTTCTTGAGTTTTTCTCCCAAAATTGAAGATCAAACCTTGAAGTTCTTGCCTCCTCCTTGTGATTTTCGGAATCTAGAAGCTAGATTAAGTAAGTTCTCTTCTTCCTTAGCTAGGGTTTCATGTTCTTGAGCTTGAATGATCTAGGGTTCTTGTGCTAGTGGGTTTTTATGAAATTCTTGTCAAATCTTGCTTATAATCTGGAATTGTTGGATGAATTAGTGATTAATTGAGTTCTTGCAAGTGTTACATGAATTGTTGCTAGTTATGGACCATTTGGTGAAGCTTCCATAAAAGCTCCATCAATGGTGATTTTGGGAAGAAGATGGTTTTTTTCCCCCAATTTGATGAATTGTGTAGTTTGGTGTTCTTGATGTCGTGTTAGATAAATTATGCATGTTAAATGATGATTGTTAGTTATGAGGATTTCTAGTTACTTGTTATGAAAATGCATAAATGCTAGTAGTGTTTGGCTAGGATGAATTTTGGTTATAAACTAGCTAAATTCATGAATTGTTGACTTTGTTCAAACCTGGGAGTTGACTTTAGTCTTGTGTGACTTGCAAACTTTAATTACCAATTTATGTTAACAATGTGTTAGTTGAATGAATTGTAAGCTTGATTGTGTTGATTCCGGGTCTTGACCCGTTTGGTTGTTAAATTGTGCAAATTGACTTAAGTAAAGTCAAAGTTGGTTATACTTGCAATTGGATGCAAGTAGTATGTTAGTTATGTAATTTTGATGTTGATCGAGTAGGATATCTCATTGGAATGTGTTGTGTAAATTCCCGAATTATTATTCTCATTTTGACCCGGTTGGGCCTAATATGTGCAACTTGGTTAAAATGACGTGATAGGTTGACTTAATGAAATTCCAGTCTTGGTAATTGCTATATGTGGAAATGCGAGTATTTAGTTGTAAGTGTTGCATAAAGATGGGGTCTTGAACTATCTTACTTGTTGCAAAAATTAGTGATTTCGGGTGACTAATTCGGTATTCATTTTGTACAGGAAAAGGGAAGGAGCCTCAGTAATATAAGATTACTGAGCTCGGTACATAAAGGAAGCTAAGGTGAGTGGATTTAACCTTCCTTCTTGTGCAATTTGCAAAAATTATGGAATGGTAGAGTTACATGAAACATTACAGGATTTTGGCTGATCTGGGGAGATAGCGGCGCTATCTTAGATAGCGGTGCTATCTTGGCTGGTTTTGGGAAAAATCGAACAGAAACCTGAAATAGCGGATGCTATCTCAAAATAGCGGCGCTATCTTAGATAGCGGCGCTATTTTGGCTGATTTTTGGGAAAATGTATTTTTTTGACATTTTTTGATTTTCAGTTGTGCCATTAATTGTGGGATTGTTAATGGTAGTATGTGCACATGTTTTTTTAGAGGTTAGCTATAGTGGGTTTTGGCTACGCTTCGTTACTATTGGATGGGGGCGATCGGACTCCTTCGAATTCGTTACGTAAGGAGGGATCACCGTGCCAATAGTAAAGGAGCCATCAGTAGACTGTTGTTGGGCCGACAACAGTCGAAGGTCCTCGCCCGACCGCCGGTCCTCTCATAACGTCCAATTGCTTGTGGAAATTTGGACGGGTTCCCCGATTGATTTCTCTTGGTTTCTAATTTGTTGTGGTTATGCAAATTGACGTTTATTTCTATTCACTTAGCTTTGTGCTAATCCCTCATTTGTTGACTCTTTTCAGGTTGTGGATTTGGCTTGACTAGAGTCGGGTTTTGGAAGTCTGACCGTACTCTGATTTTGTAAACCGGGTCGAGCCTGTTTTTAGTAACACCTTTAAATGTTTTATATATTTTGCTTAATATGTAAATGGATTTTATGATATGTAATAATTAGGACTTATAGTTTTCTTAAATCGCTTCCGTATGCATATTTTTTTTAAAAAAAAAATGGCTCTAAGATTGTGGTGTTACAATTTGGTATCAGAGCCTAGGTTTGGCGATGGTTGCACAATTAGGTGTACCATTCCCAAATCTTGGCTCGAGTTGGTCAAACTTCCTTAATTATTGGAGTGTATTAGTAGAGTGAATATGAATTGTGGTTTAGTAGTAGTTAGTATGATAGGTACTAACACATTAAACTAAGAGTTTGTGAGATGTTGTGTTTGTTACTGGTATGGCCGATAACGATCCCAACCCGTTGGTAATCCCGTCGAACCCCGAACCGGAAATCATTGGTACATCTAGAAATGCAAATGCAGACAGAGAAGATTATATTTTGAGAATGGAAAGTCGATGGGAACACCTCCAAAATCTTGTTGATAGCATGAATCATGTGACAACTCGATATTTCTGGTATGTAACCTCATTTCATTTCTAGAACTTTCCTTATTTAGAAAGTTTCTACTTATAGACATTTCTATTTTGGCATTCCTTATACACAACAAACATAAATATTTTACACCATACATTAGTGTTTGATTATTTTAGTCAACACAACATTATTACTTTCTTATGGTGACACATTGAGCTTCAAACATTTCTAAAATGATAACACTTCCGGTTAAGCAATAAACGTAACAAACTAATATAAACGTGACTCGAATTGAACGATAGTGTAAACCCGACACCTTAATCCTAGACCGACCACCAATGTGGCCGGCCTACCCTTGCTCGTGACCTTCCTCATGGCCGAAACATCCTTGTGGTGTTGGCCATGTGCTTTAAAAAAAACTTGATCTTATCCATTCCATCTTGAAAGAGTCCTTGTTTGACTCAATCTCTTTCATCCAAACCCTAATGCTACCCTATATAAACCCCATAGCACCGAACCCTATTTCTCTTTACAAAAATCGGCCAAGCATCCCCAAACCCTACCAAATCCGATCTTCCCAAGCACCATCATCATCTTGTTCGTCGATCATCAAGCAATCCGCATACTTTCTCTTTTCGGTTCTTGATCTTGCTCGACTAGATCCCAAGGTATAATACTACAACCCTCGTTTTCCTTGCTAAATCCTTGCTAACCTACTGTTTTGAACCCGAGACCATGGCCCTAGGCCATGTGGTCTCGGTTGACTATGAAAATCGACACACGCATGCATGTTCTTATCCGATCGGGTTCATGTGTGTGTGTATTGTTCTTGATCTTGTTGTTTTGTTATTAAACCCGTGACTTAGAACCCTAGGTCTCGACATTTGCATGCTAGAACCTTAGATCTAGAACTCTAGATCCGATCTAGAACCCTAACCCCTTGAACCAAGCCGATCTAGCCGAACCTAGCCACAAAGCCGTAGGGTTATGGCCATTCGGCCAACCCTAGGTTAAACCCTAGCCGAACCCTAACCCTAATTGACATTCATGGTTGACTTTTCGACCTAGACTAGCTAGATTTGACTTTTGTTGACCAATTTTGACCAATGTTGACCAATAAGTCAAACCGGGTCAAGGCCGGATCTTGACCCAAACCGTTGACCCAAACCCGAATACCCAATCGGGCCAAGGCCTGTACTTGGCCCATATCGATCTACTTTAGTCCATCAGGCCCAAACCTTGATTGGCCCATTAGTATCCAAGCCCATTTGGACCAAAGCCCAAACCTTTGGCCCATACCCAATCAAACCGAACCCAATTGGGCCAAGCCCAATTCATGGCCCAACCTAAGTGGACCTAGGCCCAATAAGAGGCCCAAGTGGCCCGACTCATTAAGCCCATTAGGCCCAATCTAGGCCCAATAAGCCTAACCCAAGCCCATTTCATTTCATTTCATTTCGTAGCCCATTTCATTTCATTTCATTTCATTTCATTTCATATCAACCTAATAAGGTCCAATAATCTAAGTTCGTTCGATGTCATGAAACATAAAACATAACATGTAATACATATTGCTTAACTTATATTGTATATAGTATCGCCTGTGTTAGCTTAGTCTAATCAGTAGTTAAATCATTTAGGAAGCTAGGAGTCTCCCGAGGATTCCTCTGTCTTAAGTCTCTTATTGCTAAGCTTTGCCAGGTGAGTCCACAGACCCCTTTACTCTTTTTACTGTTTTTATAAACTTTGGGGTGGAAAACATAAACACAACTGCTACTGTTTTGCTATGACTGTACAACATCTATACATTTTCATTATCGCGTTGGCATGACAAACAATTATTATACCGGACTAAGGTTACCAGCAATCATTAACTAGTGGATCTAGACCATGGATATGCAGATAGTACTATTGGCTGACACTCATCCTCCCAACGAACGTTTGATCATTACTTGGTTTATCCAAGACATCTCCGGGAGTGTATATCCATAAAATAACATAACATACTGGAGTTGAAGTGTTGATTGTGGACTTAGGGGTTGGTATATTAACTCAATAGACTAGCTACCTGTTGGGGATAACAGTTCATGCGATGTCAAACACAACATCTTGTTCAACACTTTTTCATAAACATAACTAGTAGTTGTATACATTCTACAACTATACTAAACATTTCATACTTATTACTCATATCATATGAGTGTTGAACCTTATACATTTTCAGTCATAAACCATTTTCTTAACAAACATTTTGGGTAGCAAATCACTTTACTTTCATCATAAACATTAACCCTGTGGATTCACTCAACATTATTGTTGAACCTTTTACTATTTATGTTTTTCCAGGTAATTAGGTGCAGTGGAGTTTGGAGGATATGAGCATTGGGATTGTCGTGAGCCATGATTAAAACATTAAGTTTACGAACAATCATTTCATTTCAATCAATTTCTATTTTAGGAAACTTACTATTTTTGGAAACTTTCTACTTTTGGAAAGTGAAACAAACCTTTATTTTTTTCGTTATTGCGTGGTTGTTTGTTTATAAAATTTCTGCTATGTTGTCATGAACGTTACACCTTCGTTCTTCCGCAAAACATTTTAAATGAAGTAAAACTCATTTTTGGCGGGGTGTGACAAATCAGAATCAGAATAACCAACCACCAAACATCCCTCACATGTTTACCCCTATATTATCCGCCCCTACCATGCAAATTCCCACAACTCCAGCCTTTACAATGACGGTTCCCTTGATGTCAATCTCATCCGAACCTCATCCTGTAATGTCACAACCACAATACTACTATGTTAACCCAAGTCAAGGTATACCTCAATATCAATTCACGAACCAACCTTATCCATTAGGTATGAAACCAACTTGCACCTTCAAACAATTCCTAGATTGTAAACCCCCTGAATTCAGTGGAAGTAGAGACCCCAATGTCACAATGAACTGGTTGAGGGAAATGGAGAGAACTTTAGATGGTTGCGGTTGTGATGATCAATACCGGGTGATGTATGCTACACGAAAATTAATAGGTGGTGCAATTAATTGGTGGGACACCCTGGTTGAACATTTACCCAAGGAAGTTAAAAACGGTATAACGTGGGATCAATTTAGAGAGCAGGTATGCAAGCGTTATTGTAATTCATTTGAAATGGATAGAATTCGATCAGAATTTATAAATTTGCGGATGACAGAGGGGATGACGGTAGATGATTTGATCGAGCAGTTTAATGAAAAATTAAGATTTGTACAACAATGGGTACCTGATGAGTCTTCGAAAATAAAACATTTTATTGGAGCTTTATGACCCGAATACCGAACTACATCGAGGCTCGCAACCACTTTGTCACAGGCCTTCGATTTGGCCAAAATAGTAGAAGGTGATTTGAATACTCGATATTGGGTGATCAGAGATAGGTTAGAGTATCAAAAGTTTAAGTCTGCACAATCGGATTCCAAACAGAATAAGAAAGGGCGGGGAAATCAAAATCATGGAAACTCGAATCATATACAGTCACGAGGTAGTTTGGGTCAGAAGGCACAATGGTGTGCTAGGTGTAGATCTTCTCATTATGGGGAGTGTACAACTCGGACTATGTGATGTGTAAAGTGTGGTCAGTTCGGGCACGAGTGGAATGATTGTGGGTTTCCGCGAAGTGTATGTTGGAATTGTCAGAAAGAGGGTCACATGGCCGGTGATTATCCTTCAGAAAGGAAATCGGGTTCTGGGTCGGCGAGTGGGTCGTTATCTTCAACGGGCCAGAAGAGGAAGAATCACCCTCCACCCGAGGGTAGGTCATTTCAGATGATTGTGGAAGATGCTACCTCCACTGATGATGATATCACCGGTATGTTTTTGACAATCTATTTACTTATACGTATGTTAATTGAATTGAAGTAAATTGTTTATTTGCGATTATGAATTATATGATGAACTGAAATTGTTTACGTGTGTGCTTACTCCATTAGAAATAAAGATAGTTAGTGATATATGGATTCAAGTCTTAATCTATGTGTCTGAGGTTCAAATTGTTTTGATAAATGACTGTTGTAATCGTCCGTTAATGTGATGCCTATAGTTGGTTTGATATAATCTTAGGCATAGACTAATTAGTCTTGTGTAGAATTGCTAATTAATTTAAGAAAATTTAATTATTTGCCGTGACCTATCAAGTCACATGTAGTGACTCGATAAGTGTTAGCCGAAATTATTTGACCAATATGAGTGAATCGAGTTTTGCCTTTGTTATGGATGTCGGAATTAAAAGTCTAAATGTAAATATTTGGATGATTTTTGAATAACCTGAATTATTATTTGAAGAATTTACCTAAATTTCCATCTATGCTAAATGTGAAAATTGAAAACTAACACAAGGAACCAAGTTTATTTAGCCATTGTAAACTGAATTATGATTATATTGATAAATGATATACTGATTTGCTAACAAGTTTGATAGGGTTATGAAATTTACTAAAGATAAATTCTAAAATAATGAGACTGGACACAATTATCTAATAAGTTTGTTGAGAAATTAAATCCTGAAAGGTGTATTTTTTAAAAAAAGAAAAAAGAAAAAAGAAATTATGGATTATGACCGTATATTTGCTAGTGAAAATCCAAGATTGTGAATTTGGAGACAAAATTAATTGTAAAAGTGTATGTAATTTCGATAAATTGATGATTAGAATGTATTAGAGAATTATATAATGTGAAAATTGATTGTTAATTAGAAAATTATATTGTAATGCCTATGCTTTGAATTAAAAAAGAAAAAGAAACAGAAAACTACATATAATATTTAGTTAATACGAGTTGAAATAATTGCTGAGTTAGTGGATAATAAAATAGAGACAAAGATGATATTTTATTAATGATTTTGAGAATATAGACAAGGTAAAGAATCAACTACATTATAATTTGTCCAAAAAAAATAAATATATATACTTATATATAAATGTTGCGTCTAAGTTCAGAAAATACTTATGTTACGTTTGTTTGTATGCGTTGAGATTCCGGGGACGGAATCTCCCTAAGGAGGGGAGATTTGTAACATCCTGAGACCCGGCCTAGAATTTTGAAGTACTTTCGGTAAGTAAATTTATTTGTTTAGTGATTTATATAATTTATTTGATTTAATTATATTTAATTGTATTTTTAACCATGGGGTTAAAATTAGTAAAACTGAGATATTTAAATATTAAAATGATTTTTACATATTTGGGTTCACTTCTGAACCGGGGTTCTAAATATATCTCCGTTGTTAAATTTGGTAGGTCTAACTTAATTATCTGCGAATCTAATATCTTGTACTGTGTTTTAATGAATTTATCTGTGTTTGGGGTTGGGGTGTACGTGTTATGTTTGAGGGCATGTGTCAAATTGGTCTTTCCCTTCCTTCTCTTTGCTAGACACGACACAACACACACACATACACTTTTCTTGAGTTTTTCTCCCAAAATTGAAGATCAAACCTTGAAGTTCTTGCCTCCTCCTTGTGATTTTCGGAATCTAGAAGCTAGATTAAGTAAGTTCTCTTCTTCCTTAGCTAGGGTTTCATGTTCTTGAGCTTGAATGATATAGGGTTCTTGTGCTAGTGGGTTTTTATGAAATTCTTGTCAAATCTTGCTTATAATATGGAATTGTTGGATGAATTAGTGATTAATTGAGTTCTTGCAAGTGTTACATGAATTGTTGCTAGTTATGGACCATTTGGTGAAGCTTCCATAAAAGCTCCATCAATGGTGATTTTTGGAAGAAGATGGTGTAACGCCCCGAAATTTTGTGTGTTTAAATATTAATTTTAATTAAATCTAAATTACCATTTCTAAGCGGTGAGTATTGACTGAGTAATAAATGTGCACATTATGCGTACCTTAATTAGTTATATGTTAAATAATATTTTTAGAGTCTCGCGGGTTTTACTATGTTTCCGCTATACCATTTTAAATTTACGAGAGTTGAGTGGAGGGTTAAGGCCGGCCGTAGGCCAAGGCTAAAAACCCAATCGAAATTCTATATGTATTTGGTTAGGAGACTAATATGAAATTCTATATGAGGACCGTCTAAATGGTTGGCCCAAGTGTCAAATGTTATTGGGCTGGTACCCTATAAAGAGCATCTGTAATATTAACTAGTCGATTGGAAGATCACGTCATTATCACCTTGCCCTAGCCGACAACCCTATAATTCTTTTTCCTAAATAGTGGCGGTCACTTTTTCCTCCCAAAGAGACTTCCGGCGCTAACCATGAACTCCGCCACTCTCCGTTTTGAGCTGCAACATGCGCTTCCTTTCCGTTCCTGTTCCGCAGGCAAGAACACCATTTCCTGTTTTCTGTTTCTTCGGAAAGATCGAGTTTATATTTCCGGTTAGAACCACCGTACACCTCCACCTTCCTTCGTTTCTGTTTTGTGAACCACCGTTAAATCCCGGTGAGTTCCGCCGCCGTTAGTCCTGAACTTCATTTTTCCGTCCTTGTCTCCCCACCGTTTTGAGTCCCGGTTTCTGCTTCTGTTGACCGCCAGTAAGCATCAACCCAGTTTCAGGCGATGGTGAAGAGTGATTGGTTTCGAGATCCTTCGAGGGTGGCCATAAGTTTGTATTGATTTCCGGTAAGCTTTGATCCGTGTCCCTTTCTTTCCGACTTTCGTATCCCGGTATTAACTATTGTTTTGCTTCTGTTTCGGGTAATGTGTTTTGGCAGCTGGTGTCTCCTTCCGGCCGAGATTAGCGTGTAAGAATCAACGGATCTCCAGTAGGATTGCCGAAGATGGTAGTCTCCTGTTTTACCCATCGGATACCTGAATGTTTATACTTATTTATTCTTTTTGTTTTTTTTTCCAAAGTTGTTTATTCCTAATGTTGTGGCATGAGGAACTGAGCAAAACGTTTTTGAAAACTGTAGTCTTTCTTTCAATTCCATTTGTTTTGTCTAATTTAATAAGAGTCACTTTATTCGATCACTGTACATGGTATGGATTTTTGTCCAAATGCCAGTATGGGTCATTGGGTTTTGAGAGTTATGAATATTTTTATGAAATAAAAATATTCTGGATGTTCGATTCAATTTTTTTAAATCAAGAAATGTGTTATTAATATTTAAGTTAAAGAAAATGTTTTGTCAATAATTAAATCAAAGAAAATATTTTATTACTACTTTAATCAAAGGGAAATGTTTTACCTTGCTAAAACGAGTCTTGAGTGGAACCTAATATGGGTCATCTTTCATATATTTTAGGACCGTCTAGACATTAGTTGGGCGGTAGTGTAGAGAGTTGGGAGATCATCGGAGCTTACGTTTACCAAGGTGAGTATTCTCACCGTGTATTCAATTTTAACGTTATACATGCATGACGTACGTGTTACATTACTTGCACCATATTTGCTATCTGAGTTATCTGTTATCTGAGTTATCTGTGATCTAGCATCTTGTGTTCTGAGTTTCTGAGTTCTGAGTTTCTGAGTTTTGAGTTAAACATTAAACATAATATATCTGACTTGACACCGAAGAGCACTGGTGTCAGACGTTTTGACTTGGCACCGAAGAGTACTGGTGCCAGGCCTTTTGACTCAACACCGAAGAGTACAGGTGTTGAGGTGGTGTGAGGCGGGTCGAGGTTGATCTCTCGGCCCAAGTCACACTAGCGCGCTATATAAATTAAAATCTGAGTAATAAAATCCGAGAAATAAATCTGAGTAATTAATCGAGTAGATTCTGAGTAGGAGTACACCGATGTGCCCTCATGTGTTGTATGTTTTAATTGTTTACATTTTGAGATTATTCACTCAGCTTCCCAGCTGACCCAAACTTTCCCCCACATTGTTTCAGGTACCAGCAAAGGAAAGGAGAAGGTGGACGGTTGACCGCTGTAGCTTTTCATTACTGATGTGGACAGCATTTAATATTTTAAAACACTTTATTTTATTTAAACTATTTCCGCATTAAATACATTTTTAAATGAAAATATTATTATTGGGATTTAATTATTCAAGTTATTGGGACCTTTTTAATTTAAAATCTTATATTTTAAAATTTTAAATTTTCTGAATTTTTTGGGTGTTACAAGTTGGTATCAGAGCTCTGACTTGAGGGATTTGGATTCACAAGGGGTGGATTCAATCTCAAGTTTGAGTCTCGAGTTTTAAAACGCGAATTGAGAAAAATATTTTCTGAGTAAAGTTTCCACATCAAGCATACAGCATGTCACGTCGACCTCTCGCTTTTCCCACTGCTGGTAACATTTAATAGTTTTATTTATCTGAGATGTATGTTGTATTCTGAGTATGGATGAGTAAAGCAGTCTGAGATTTTTGTGTTTATTTTCTGAGTATATTTTTCCGAGTGTTGTTTCCGATTGCATCTGTGAAATAAACGCTAAAAGCTATAATAACATACGAAAATTACATATGAATTGTACGACTAAATACTATGTGTATATTGATATACGAATGCGAGGTTTGATAATTCTGAGTATAATTTAGAGCATAATTCTGAGTAAAATTCTGGTTTTAATTCTCAGTGTTTAATACATTTATGCAAATACACATACTAGAGGAATTATAAATTTTAATGAGAAAATAATAAAAGTTTCCAATTTAGAGGAACACCTAATAGAGTTGAAATGAGATTTTATAGTTCTGAGAAATTTTAACCAAAAGTGTAATAAATGAATATCAATTTTTAATATAAAATTCATAAATTATCAAATGAGAAACATGCTTGAGTAAATGAGAAACTGAGAAGTTCCTAATATTAAAGAGAAGTAATATATTTTGAAACTCGAAGAATATTAAAAGTTTTCATTTCGGAGAAAACACTTTATAGAAAGAGTTATTGAAGCTAAGTAAACCAGAGATTAATAAATATTTAATGAGGGTTTACCAAGTTACGTAAGGAGAAATTATTAATTCAAGAAAATGAAAAATAATTACATTGGAGCTAAACGATAAAAATATCGAATTAAATTTTGAGAATTCCATTTAATGAGATAATATAATGAGAATTCATAATGAGAAGTTGTTAAACCAAGTTTAAATAATTAAAAGATACATTAATAGGGAACTCTAAATTTGTGTAACACTCTCTATAATGGATTAAAGAGAAATTTTTATTTGTGGTAATCTTGATGAAACAAAGAGTAATCATTAATCGAGTTATGAAAAGCTATCAAAGTGAAGTATATGGGAAATTCGTAATTTGAATTAACCGAGACAGTATTGAGACAAGAGTATAAGAAGTAATAAAGCACGAGTAAAAGAGAAAACTTATAAAGGGTTGTAAGCATTAATCAATATAATTTAAACGACAAAAGGATTGAACATAATTCAAATAAATGAGAAATAATTACATCAAAATTTATTAGAAAATCTGATTTATTTTAAAAGGGCATATATTGAAACGAGCTAAACAATAAGTGGGTCAATGAAAAGCAATCAAGTCGAGTTAAATAAGAATTATTCACACGAGCGTTAATGAAAAACTATGAAATCAAACTACTAAATGAGAAATTTATATGTGAATACAATGAGCCATGAGTCGGAGTAATCGAGAAGATTTCAGGTTAAAAAGTCAAGAAATTGATAGTTAATCAAGAATCATTAAGCTGAGATAGATGAGAAAACATTTAAAGCGTGCGAATTAATTAGCTGAGTGCAAAACTTCATGTGAATAACAAGTCAGAGATTATCGAGGTAACGCAGAGATATCAAATAAACTATATAAGTTATTAGGACTAATTAATTGAGAAATTGTGGAGTCAGATTAATCAGAATTTATTGAAGTTCATCTAATAGAGTAATTATTAAAGTGTATTAAGGGGAGGCTAACATCATGAATTTGATGAAGATTTTTTAAAAAAGAGTTAAATGTGCCATAACTGAATCAAGCTAAACGAGGATCACAATAACTGAAAACTCTAATTGAAAGAGTATTGATCCACGCTCACAATTACAATAAATTTAATATAATTGTGAAGATGATGTAAATCATATTTATGAGGAATGATAAATGACATATCCAAATGAAAAATTATAAATGAGGTTTGTATTATGGAAATAACCAAGTGGAAATATTTCTATGAATCTGAGTTATCCGAGTATCGCGTACAAGACAATATACGCATGAATTTCTGAGTAATGTTTATGAGATTTGGAGTACACACAGCTGACTACATATCTGTATTTATTTGATATTGAAAATAAACTTTCTTTTTCCCGAATGTGATTTGTTGGTGAATTTCTATGTGGGAAGTTGTAAACTTTGGGATTGACTCGTGATCAAACAAAAGTAGGTGTCGAAAGTAATAGAGGGCCCCTATTACCGTACACACAGGACTTTTGGGTGGTTATGGGGAGATTTTGAGGGGAACGATGGACCAATGCTTGTTATTATGAATTTATTATATGCATATTATTTGCTTGTTTTATTTGACTAGAGAACGTCAGTTCCAAACTCGAGGACGAGTTTTTCTCCAAGTGGAGTTGAGTAAGGGTAAAAAGGGAAATTTCTAAAAATATATTAATTATCAATATGTATTATATATAATTATTATGAGCACGGAGCTTATACAGAGAGGTTTTCTGGATGAGGATTTTAAAAGTATGAAATATAGATACATATATTTGATTAGAAAACTTATAAGAGCAACTACCGAATAGAGCAAACTGAGAATAATTATATTACTTCTATGGTGTAGTTATCGAGTTTATAAAATTGATAATCGAGATTAATGGACGAATTAATAAACCAAAATTTATCGGGTTGAGTGAAATTGTGCAAAAGAGAAATGGTAAGTACCACAATTATATAAATAATGAGACAACAAGTAAAAATGATCCCGTTAATTGAGTTACTAATGAATTAATAAAACGAGTTCAATGTAAAATTTTCGTTTGGAATGACTATCGAGTAATTTTGAGTTTATAAGAAATTTATAGATCGAGTTAAGTGAGCGAACTATTAAAATAAGTTAAAAAGAGAACATTGGTAAACTAATGGGAACTTCTATTTAATATTTTTTTTTTAGTATTATAAAATTTTTATTAATGAAATTTTTTATTTGTGAGTAAAGTATTAGATTGAGCTAAGGAGAATGATCAAGAGAAATTATTGAATTGAGTAATATATTTTATTTCGAATTATCAAATAATAGATTTTATTATTATTAAGTTGTTGAATTAATAGTAGTTAGTGAACCAAGTAATGGGTACTCATTTAAAATAAGAGTATGGAATTTAATTGGATCACTAAAACCAGTGAAACGGACCACTAAGAATCGTTAAACTGGATAAATGGGAAAACATCTATTAAAATATGATCGAGAAACCACTAAAGGTAGTAGAATGAGAACGTATTAAAGAGAATTAAAGGACGAAATTGTTAATTTGAGCTAGTTAGAGGGTTATCAACATGAGTAATATACAAACCTAATAGAGTAAAGTAACGATAAATTGTTAAAGAAGAGTTATTTTGAAAACCAATAACACGGATTGAGAGAATTTATCAGTCCAAGTATTATAAGCTAGTAAGTTAGAACACGCGAGTAGTCGTTATGATGAGCAAAAATGTTATTTATATGTTATTGCTAGTAAATACAATTACTTTATGAGTTTATTTCTGAGATAGATTTCTGGTTTTGTTTCTGAGTTATAATTCTGAGTTTGCTCCCGAGTTATATTTCTGGATTTATTTCTGAGTTTATTCCCGAGTTGCTTCTGAGTTAGATTTCTGAGATTTTCTAATGAGTTAGATTTCAGAGTAAAATAACATTAGTTGCTTACAGTGTGAATATATTTTCGGTGTGCATTATCTGAGTATAAGATAATTCTGTGTGATAGGTACATTCCTGTGAATAATGTACCTGCTGTTGTGCTATTCGACAGTGGGGAAACCCACTCATTTGTTGCATATGCCTTTAACAGAGTAATGTCCCATAGAGTAGAGGACCTTTTGAGCCATTATTTCTATAGATTTCCAATGATAAGGTTTTATCCGTTGCTAAAGTGTATCGTGTTTGTTTCACGGAGCCCTCTGGGGAGAAATTCCCCATAAACTTATTCCTATCACTATGAGAGATTTGTGTGTGATTGTGGGGATGGATCGGATGAGCGATGACCACGCTGAGATCATCTGTCACCACAAACAAATCTGTAGCAAATCTCCAAGTGGAGTTGAATCGGAGATTCAACGCGACGTTGGCCACCAGGTGCCGGAACCGTGTTTGGCTGAAAGGGTAAGAAGACATCTTCAGCATGGTGTCGCGAGTTATTTTGTGTATATTATCGACACCATTCTCGACGTGAAATCAAGATCCTTAAGAGAGCGTTCCTATTTTGAGCCCTCATCGCCTTGCGCTGCTAGAGATGGAAGTTTGTATGAGCATCTGCGAGAGTCAGAGTTCAATCGGATCGATTAGGTCACCGTAAAGAGCTTCTTTTATTTATAACCTTTTTCGTGTCTTCCCCATTTGAAGATATGTGTCGTTGGCAAGCTTGAGTCTGAGATTCGATATCGCTATCCTGAGCTACTTCTGAGTAATGACTTCGGGGACGAAGTCTATTTCAAGTGGAGTTGAGTTGTAACGCCCCGAAATTTTGTGTGTTTAAATATTAATTTTAATTAAATCTAAATTACCATTTCTAAGCGGTGAGTATTGACTGAGTAATAAATGTGCACATTATGCGTACCTTAATTAGTTACTTCCTCCGATTCAAAATAAGTGATACACTTTCCTTTTTAGGGTGTATCAAAATAAGTGATACACTTTGAAAATTTACCTTATTTGGTAAAAAATAGTGGGACCCACACCCACTAACTATCTACTTTAACAAAGTGAAAAGACCCCTTTACCCTTACTTTTTCTTTTAAACATCATTAACTCCACTTTATTCAAAAAGTGTGGGACCTATTTCCCACTAACCATCTAATTAATCTAATTTAACTATCATTATAAACTTTTGCCTTAAAGTCCGTGAAATCTAAAGTGTATCACTTATTTTGAATCGGAGGAAGTATATGTTAAATGATATTTTTAGAGTCTCGCGGGTTTTACTATGTTTCCGCTATACCATTTTAAATTTACGAGAGTTGAGTGGAGGGTTAAGGCCGGCCGTAGGCCAAGGCCAAAAACCCAATCGAAATTCTATATGTATTTGGTTAGGAGACTAATATGAAATTCTATATGAGGACCGTCTAAATGGTTGGCCCAAGTGTCAAATGTTATTGGGCTGGTACCCTATAAAGAGCATCTGTAATATTAACTAGTCGATTGGAAGATCACGTCATTATCACCTTGCCCTAGCCGACAACCCTATAATTCTTTTTCCTAAATAGTGGCGTTCACTTTTTCCTCCCAAAGAGACTTCCGGCGCTAACCATGAACTCCGCCAGTCTCCGTTTTGAGATGCAACATGCGCTTCCTTTCCGTTCCTGTTCCGCAGGCAAGAACACCATTTCCCGTTTTCTGTTTCGTCGGAAAGATCGAGTTTATATTTCCGGTTAGAACCACCGTACACCTCCACCTTCCTTCGTTTCTGTTTTGTGAACCACCGTTAAATCCCGGTGAGTTCCGCCGCCGTTAGTCCTGAACTTCATTTTCCCGTCCTTGTCTCGCCACCGTTTTGAGTCCCGGTTTCTGCTTCTGTTGACCGCCGGTAAGCATCAACCCAGTTTCAGGCGATGGTGAAGAGTGATTGGTTTCGAGAGCCTTCGAGGGTGGCCATAAGTTTGTATTGATTTCCGGTAAGCTTTGATCCGTGTCCCTTTCTTTCCGACTTTCGTATCCCGGTATTAACTATTGTTTTGCTTCTGTTTCGGGTAATGTGTTTTGGCAGCTGGTGTCTCCTTCCGGCCGAGATTAGCGTGTAAGAATCAACGGATCTCCAGTAGGATTGCCGAAGATGGTAGTCTCCTGTTTTACCCATCGGATACTTGAATGTTTATACTTATTTATTCTTTTTGTTTTTTTTCCAAAGTTGTTTATTCCTAATGTTGTGGCATGAGGAACTGAGCAAAACGTTTTTGAAAACTGTAGTCTTTCTTTCAATTCCATTTGTTTTGTCTAATTTAATAAGAGTCACTTTATTCGATCACTGTACATGGTATGGATTTTTGTCCAAATGCGAGTATGGGTCATTGGGTTTTGAGAGTTATGAATATTTTTATGAAATAAAAATATTCTGGATGTTTGATTCAATTTTTTTAAATCAAGAAATGTGTTATTAATATTTAAGTTAAAGAAAATGTTTTGTCAATAATTAAATCAAAGAAAATATTTTATTACTACTTTAATCAAAGGGAAATGTTTTACCTTGCTAAAACGAGTCTTGAGTGGAACCTAATATGGGTCATCTTTCATATATTTTAGGACCGTCTAGACATTAGTTGGGCGGTAGTGTAGAGAGTTAGGAGATCATCGGAGCTTACGTTTACCAAGGTGAGTATTCTCACCGTGTATTCAATTTTAACGTTATACATGCATGACTTACGTGTTACATTACTTGCACCATATTTGCTATCTGAGTTATCTGTTATCTGAGTTATCTGTGATCTAGCATCTTGTGTTCTGAGTTTCTGAGTTCTGAGTTTCTGAGTTTTGAGTTAAACATTAAACATAATATATCTGACTTGACACCGAAGAGCACTGGTGTCAGACGTTTTGACTTGGCACCGAAGAGTACTGGTGCCAGGCCTTTTGACTCAACACCGAAGAGTACAGGTGTTGAGGTGGTGTGAGGCGGGTCGAGGTTGATCTCTCGGCCCAAGTCACACTATCGCGCTATATAAATTAAAATCTGAGTAATAAAATCCGAGAAATAAATCTGAGTAATTAATCGAGTAGATTCTGAGTAGGAGTACACCGATGTGCCCTCATGTGTTGTATGTTTTAATTGTTTACATTTTGAGATTATTCACTCAGCTTCCCAGCTGACCCTAAATTTCCTCCACATTGTTTCAGGTACCAGCAAAGGAAAGGAGAAGGTGGACGGTTGACCGCTGTAGCTTTTCATTACTGATGTGGACAGCATTTAATATTTTAAAACACTTTATTTTATTTAAACTATTTCCGCATTAAATACATTTTTAAATGAAAATATTATTATTGGGATTTAATTATTCAAGTTATTGGGACCTTTTTAATTTAAAATCTTATATTTTAAAATTTTAAATTTTCTGAATTTTTTGGGTGTTACAGATGGTTTTTCCCCCCCAATTTGATGAATTGTGTAGTTTGGTGTTCTTGATGTCGTGTTAGATAAATTATGCATGTTAAATGATGATTGTTAGTTATGAGGATTTCTAGTTACTTGTTATGAAAATGCATAAATGTTATTAGTGTTTGGCTAGGATGAATTTTGGTTATAAACTAGCTAAATTCATGAATTGTTGACTTTGGTCAAACCTGGGAGTTGACTTTAGTCTTGTGTGACTTGCAAACTTTAATTACCAATTTATGTTAACAATGTGTTAGTTGAATGAAATGTAAGCTTGATTGTGTTGATTCCGGGTCTTGACCCGTTTGGTTGTTAAATTGTGCAAATTGACTTAAGTAAAGTCAAAGTTGGTTATACTTGCAATTGGATGCAAGTAGTATGTTAGTTATGTAATTTTGATGTTGATCAAGTAGGATATCTCATTGGAATGTGTTGTGTAAATTCCCGAATCATTATTCTCATTTTGACCCGTTTGGGCCTAATATGTGCAACTTGGTTAAAATGACATGATAGGTTGACTTAATGAAATTCTAGTCTTGGTAATTGCTATATGTGGAAATGCGAGTATTTAGTTGTAAGTGTTGCATAAAGATGGGGTCTTCAACTATCTTACTTGTTGCAAAAATTAGTGATTTCGGGTGACTAATTCGGTATTCATTTTGTACAGGAAAAGGGAAGGAGCCTCAGTAATATAAGATTACTGAGCTCGGTACAAAAAGGAAGCTAAGGTGAGTGGATTTAACATTCCTTCTTGTGTAATTTGCAAAAATTATGGAATGGTAGAGTTACATGAAAAATTGCAGGATTTTGGCTGATCTGGGGAGATAGCGGCGCTATCTTAGATAGCGGCGCTATCTTGGCTGGTTTTGGGAAAAATCGAACAAAAACCTGAAATAGCGGATGCTATCTCAAAATAGCGGCGCTATCTTAGATAGCGGCGCTATTTTGGCTGATTTTTGGGAAAATGTATTTTTTTTGACATTTTTTGATTTTCAGTTGTGCCATTAATTGTGGGATTGTTAATGGTAGTATGTGCACATGTTTTTTAGAGGTTAGCTATAGTGGGTTTTGGCTACGCTTCGTTACTATTGGATGGGGCGATCGGACTCCTTCGAATTTGTTACGTAAGGAGGGATCACCGTGCCGATAGTAAAGGAGCCATCGGTAGACTGTTGTTGGGCCGACAACAGTCGAAGGTCCTCGCCCGACCGCCGGTCCTCTCATAACGTCCAATTGCTTGTGGAAGTTTGGACTGGTTTTCCCGATTGATTTCTCTTGGTTTCTAATATGTTGTGGTTATGCAAATTGACGTTTATTTCTATTCACTTAGCTTTGTGCTAATCCCTTATTTGTTGACTCTTTTCAGGTTGTGGATTTGGCTTGACTAGAGTCGGGTTTTGGAAGTCTGACCGTACTCTGATTTTGTAAACCGGGTCGAGCCTGTTTTTAGTAACACCTTTAAATGTTTTATATATTTTGCTTAATATGTAAATGGCTTTTATGATATGTAATAATTAGGACTTATAGTTTTCTTAAATCGCTTCCGTATGCATTTTTTTTAATAAAAAATGGCTCTAAGATTGTGGTGTTACAATTGCAAGGTAAACACACCGTCTCTTTCAACCTTAACACATTCAAGGAAGCTGTTAAACTCGATTATGTGAGACCGTTAAACTCGATTATGTGAGACCCCCACAAGTTCATGAACCAACCCCGTCGCTCGAAGAAGCAAAATCAGCCGTCGTGCCATATCAAGGACGAAGATGGATTCGTTATAGTCAGCATTTTTCATGACCATCTCTCAATGCCTGTCCTGTAAAACAGGAGGGTTCGACTCTGTGTCCGGATATGAAATGATCATAGGAGCTACCCTTTTTTCTGATATTAGGGCTGATTTTGGGTCGCTGATTTATGAGCAAATAGTAAAGAAGGTTGCTGCTAAAAGAAAAGATGAGTTGATTCCTTTTCCTCGATTCCTGTGTATGATCTTTCTTCATTCTCTGGGAGAACAAGAGTGTTGGATCCCAACAACACAACCGTGTTGCGTTATGACCGGGTAACGAAGATATGATAAGTAAATAACAACATGATTTCAAGGATTAAGAGTTTTATTAAAAAACAGCTTAGTACAATACATAGTTTGCGGAAATAGATAGTACACACTACCTAAAACTCTATACTTGAGTTGACACTTTAGACCGCTCAAACTAGAAGGATATACACTGAGAGTTATATCAGCTGATACTAACAGCTGATATTAATGCCTTAGTAATAACTATGGAGGAGTTAATACTTAGACAATAACTAACTCTCAGAGAATGTTCTTGTGCTTATGATTTCTAAGGGTGTTCTAAAGGTGTTGTAAATGCAAGCATTTACGTCTGTATTTATAGCCCAAGATCCATGTTCCTTAGTCCACAAGTTTGACGACGTGTAAACATATTATTCGTCGATGTAGACTTGCCATGGATCATTAAATGCTATTGCACAAGTTATTGTCCCGAGTGTACTTGTGTCCACTTCTTCCGGTACCTTTTCTGACGCACAGTGAAAGGTGTACTACATAAGTACAGAAGTTGTTGACTTTCTCTATACATGCTTGAGGGACAAACGTTGAAGTTGTACTGCCATTATCTTCTATTCCAAAATAGAAGATCTTCATCGTTTTCTTCTTCTTTGAGCGGGAACGGGAAATGTTCAAGGTGTCAATGAACATTTCCTTTAAGTCTTCATCTGCAGCAGGTACTATCAGCTGATTCCACAATCAGCTGAATAGTCTTTTTCTTGACTTTGTCCTTTGGTCATAGACTTCGAATGAACTCTCGTTAATAGCCGCTGATTTGACTTGTATCCTAAAGCTAAGTACGTACTCAGCTGAAGGTTTATTGTATATACTTGCTTCAGCTGAGATACATACTTCAGCTGTTATTTATTCTTCTTGGCTATCGAGCATCAAATCTTATTTACTTAGTCTTGGGACTAACAATCTCCCCCTATTTGATGCAGTCGAATAGCCGTATAAGTGTAACCCTGTAATGATTCAGCTGAAAGAAGTCAGCTGAATACTTATGTACTTTGACCCTTAGGGTTCTTTTGTATATGTTTATCTTTTTACAATTTTTACAAGTATATTACAAAGTTTTGATTTTCTATTGATAAGGAAATTGAAATACAAGGAAAATCAAAAAAAATAATGCCTTGGATATAGCTTATCCAACGACATTGCGATACAGTGAGCGGAAGGCTGAGTCTATTAGGTTCTTCATTTCTCTTCCCTCTTCAGTAGAGGAACTCAGCAGCTTGTGATAGGTCATGAGTTGATCCACATCACACATTTCCAACTCATCTGCCCGCTGGAAGCATTGCACCTTCTTCTCCAGATAGCAAAAGCCGTGAATTGGTTCTTTCACGATCAGCCCAGGGACAAAGTTAACTCCCGTGGGAATGGCTTTTGTGATATTCGGTTTTGGTCGTTTAGCAAATATGATTGACGACCCAATATCCAGTGGTCTGGAGTCAGCAAGGGGCTCAAGGAGAATGGACTTACGTTTCTCCCCTCTCGCTGAAGAGCTTTCACCAGCAGTCTTTCTGACAACAGCAGCTTGAGATTCACACAATTCAGGAGGTATGCGATATATCAACTCAGGAGCATGTTTCCTGATTTCATCGCATAGAGTCTTGAAGGAGTCGATTGCGAATTGAATCTCATTTACCATTTCTGTTATAATCCGCGATGGTTTCGCAGTTCTGGCAGCTGCTTCAGCCTCTTTCCATTCATCGTAGTTGAGAATGAGGCTGATCTTGTTCAGAGAGAACTTTTCATGGAGCACCGCACTCCCAGCCCTTGTTATTACAATTTCATCAGGGCAGCTGGGATCGAATTTGGGGGCCTTTACGCTGGTGATCTTTGCTTCCTGCCTACACTGATTAAGAACTTTGTTGAACAACCTAATGTTCTCAGCTCTTTGGGCTTCAGCTCTTTGATACAGCTCTTCATGAGTTTTTCTTTGAAGGGCAATGGCTGTATCAAGATCAGCGGCGGTTCCAACTTCATTTAAAATGAGGTTTTTAACCACAGCAGATGTAGGCTCCCCCTCAGCAGGATGAGGAATCTCCTGTGAAATAGGCTGAGGGTTTTGGATTTACGGGGCTTCGACTTTTGGGACCTCAACTGATTCAAAAGAATCAACGATTTTAGTCAAACCAGTTGAAGTTTCAGCTTCTTCTTCAGTTGTTCCAGCAGAGGTGATAGGTGGATTTCTTGATTTGTCACCTGCTGGAACGTCTTCAGTATTGGCTCCAACCGCAGAGGTGATTATGAGTTGTGAACTTTCTTGTTCACCATGTTGTTCACCTGCTGAAGTGGCCTCTTTCTCCCCCTCAGAGAGTGCCCGAAGAAGAGGGGTACTCTCTGGTGCTGAAGCAGGATGGACAGCAGCAGCATCCTCATTAAGCTTGGCAAGAATGAGGTCGAGGGTGCCTTGGAGACCAGCGACTTCAGAAGTCAGCGAGCTGACTTCAGTCTCCATTTTGTCCAACCTGGTGGACACATCAGAAGCTGACTCCTCAATAGCCTTAGAGAGGTGGCTATGAGTGATTGTAAGCAGAGACTCTAGCTTTGATTGGGCAAGAGCCATGCTGTCCCGAACTTCGGAGAGAAGTTTGTCGCTTTCGACTCTGTCAGAATCACGAAGGGAGTTCAACTCTTGACGCACGTAGTCGTTGAGAGAGATGAACCCGCTGGTGTTGAGGCGAATCTGATCAGAAAGAAGAGCCAGCCGAGGAGTCTGAGTGTGGACCTCAGCGTGCAGAGAAGTTATGCTGGAAGAAAGGTTCTTAGCAGTTTTGGCAAACTTCTTTGGAACATCCCTGCGAAGGGAGTCCATCTGCTTCCTCAGTGTGGCCATCCCAGGTCGAATCTGGGATGTAACAACACTAGACATCAGAGCAGCAGGGGCTCTGATGGGAATGCTTCCTCCAGCTTTGCTGGATTCAGCATGGGACACTTGGACGCTTCGGGGGAAGGGGTCCGGCATGTCTCCAGCTTGAGGGGTAACTTCAGCTGTGGAAGAAGGTGTTCCCGAGATAGGAAGAAGAGTTCCTATGGGTTCCTCAGAAACTATGGGGGGTGAGTTGGGTCCAACTGAAACTTCTGGGGTTAAAACATAAGTGCCTACTTCAGTTGTCAAAACCGTTTGAAGCCCATATTCATGCATCTCTTCATCATCTGAAAAGGTGTACTGCTGAATGGGGATATCAGCAGAATCAAACATCATATGAAATGTTGTTTGAGAATCTGGTGCTTCGGTCTCAATAGTCGGCGAAACCATTATGGAGACTGGAGGAAGAATTCCTCTGGGTGGTGGGTCAGCTACCTCACAGCTCAGTTGGCGAATACGTTCGCGATCACTGGCAGCTTGGGTAGTTGCCTCAGTAACAACTTGGTCTAAAGTTGTCTCTTCATTAGCGGTGGTGGTTTCCTCGATCACCAGCTGGTTTGAGCTGGTAACGTTGTGAGAAACAGAAAGAACAGCTTCAAGATTGACTTGGTTTCTAGTCAATCTATCATCAGCTGAAGACTCATGGAGTGATGAAGAAGTTGGGGGTGGTGTGTGTGCAGCTGACACTCGGGTGGCTTGGGATGAGCCAAAAACTTCACCAGTAGTCTGTTGAGAGACTGAGGTTGCTTGTGGAGTTTGTTCCTTTGTTACAACGACAGATAATGAATCGGTCGAGGAGCTACGCAGAGGTGTGGAGCCGGCACTAACTCCTAAAGAGCGAGATTGCCGTTTTGAAGTCTGCTGACTTGTTGAGAAATCAGCAGAGAGAGAGTGGATGAAAGGGAAGGGAAAAAGAGAGTCAGCCGGAAGTGTCTGGACAGGAACTCCAATTGTTGGTAGAGTTCCTGGAAAAACACTGTAAGAGTGAAAATGAGAAGGACTGCATTCAGATGCTGATACAGCTTCTGATTGTAATCCTTCCAATTGGGATCTCGAGTGAGAACCCAACGGATTCCGGCTGAATCCTGATGATGCTGCGATCGCCAGCTCAACATCATCAACAACATCATCATCTCCACAGGTAGCAGACCCTCTTACCCTCAGCTGAGGAGAAAAAGGGGCGCTGGAAGTGGAAGAAGATGATAAAAAGAATGAAGAGGAAGAATCAGGGCGGTGAACAGATCGCTTCACACGCTTCTTCCCACCACGTTGAATATCACCCGTATTCATAATTTCCACGTGAATGGGCATTGAGATCCCAGTGGAAGTGGTGGTATTTCCATCAACAGTTTGTGTGCGATCAGTCGATGGAAATCTCTTCAGATGAGAAAAGGACTTACCTTCTTGGAGGGCAGATTTCTTCGATGTTGCGCCCTTCTTTCGATCCCTTTTGGATCTGACTCGATCATCTATGATCTTCAGCATGTACGAGGTGAGAGGAAATTCACTTTCATCTTCCTTCCTTTGGAAGATGATGCTAGCGATGGAACGAACCATCACAGAATCCCCTGGAAGGTCTTCATAACTGATCTCCAGCTTTTAAACCATCACATGTGCGATGCACAATGTGAAAAAGCAAAGATAGGAAATACGATTTCCCTTGCTTTTAAGCTTCGTCTTGACCTCCTCGTACACCAGTTTCCCGTAGTCGATCCGCTGACCAGTGACTAGGGCTTCAGCAAAGACTTGCATGTTGGAGTTGCACTGGTTGAGAGACCCGGAATTGCCTCCGATACCCTGAATGATGTGGGTAAAGAAATAGGCCCAGGGTCTCGTCAGCTGAGACTTCTTGAAGATCGGCACCCTGTCTTCTTCGTTTTCTAATCTGTATCCAGTGATACGGATTAGACTCGTTTTAGCTTCATCAGCAGATTTAGTCTGCTGATATTCTTCACCAGGTTGCAGATAATCGAATCCGCATGCAACTCGGAAATCATCAAGAGAAATGGTGATTTGATGATCTCCAACCTGCGCAGTGATGTCGTCTCCAAGGGCGGAGGCGGACATCCATAAATCACGCAAGAGATCAATGATACTCTTGGTGACTCTGGTAAAGGCACCACGGATGGGGCAGTGACGCACAAATGTCACAACTGGTCGATAAATATCGACAAGATCATCCGGTGGGGAAAAGTTGCCTACTAGGTTTGAGTTCTGAGTGAACTCAATAGCAGCCCTAGTGAGAGGAACCTTTGGGGCTTTCTTCGACATTTTGAGGAGATAGGGAAGAAAGATAAAGGTTTAGAAATAGAGGGTTTTTGGAGAAAGACTTGTGGGAGAGATGATGAGGAGTGGAGAATGGATGGGTATTTATAGGGATTTATGGGACGGTTTGGGTAAAGATTTACATTTGAACCGGGTCATAAATGGATAGTTATAAACCAACTATAGACACGTTGGTTATCGTGCAAAGGAGGTTGGATGTGACAGTGTGAGGTAGTGGAGCCGTTTCTGTGTCAGGGTAGTGGAGCCGTTTCTGTGTCAGGGTGTCTTGTCCCTCATAAATGCCAAATATTTTCACTTGAGTGGAAATATTTGCCACGGAGAACGTGTGGATAGGGTTGAAAGATGCCTTTTTATAGGAGAACCAAACGGTTTAACTTATAAAACATGATAAGTTATCATTTAAGAGATTTTATTCGGCTGACTGATAAATTCAAAAGGTTTTAGTCAGCTGAATGTACTAAGTAACAAGGTGAATCTTATCAGCTGCTGATAGTACTTCAGCAGTTGATTCAAGCATTCAACATACCTAACTCGCTGATCTAAAAGTTGAATCGTTTTTCATCTAAAGGCTTAGTGAATAGATCAGCCAGCTGAAGGTCAGTTGAAATGAAGTGGAGTTCCACGTCACCTTGTTCAATGTGATCTCTAATAAAATGATACCTTATGTCGATATGTTTGGTTCTAGAATGAAGAACTGGGTTGTTGCTGATTGCAATAGCACTCGTGTTATCGCAATAGATAGGAACTTTGCAGAAGTTCTTGTCGAAATCAACAAGCTGATTCTTCATCCAAAGGACTTGAGCACAACAGCTTCCAGCAGCAACATATTCTGCTTCAGCTGTGGAGGTAGAAACAGTGCTTTGTTTCTTGCTTGTCCAGCTGACTAGCTTTCCACCAAGCAGCTGACATCCTCCAGTGGTTCTCTTTCTATCCATTTTGAAACCTGCAAAGTCTGAATCTGGATAGCCAATTAGATCAAGCCCGGAGTCTTTGGCATACCAAAGACCTAGGCTTGGAGTACCCTTAAGGTACCTCAAAATTTTTTTTGCAGCTATTAAGTGAGATTCTCTAGGATCAGCTTGATACCTAGCACACATGCAAGTAGCAAACATAATATCTGGTCTGCTGGCGGTGAGATAGAGTAATGATCCAATGATTCCTCTATAGAATGTGACATCAACTGACTTACCCGTGATGTCAGCATCTAAATTGTTTGGAGGAGCCATTGGTGTTTTCATGGATGATGATGAATTCATATAGAATTTCGTTAAAAGATCTTTGATATATTTTTCTTGATTTATAAAAATTCCATTTTAGATTGCTTAACTTGTAAGCCAAGAAAATATGTAAATTCACCCATCATGCTCATCTCATACTTTGTAGACATAAGTTTTGAAAAGCGTCTACAAAGTTTTTCATCAGTAGCACCAAAAATTATGTCATCCACATAAATTTGAACAAGAATGATATCACCTTTGATTTTGCGAATGAATAAGGTTTTATCAATCTTTCCCCTGGTGAAATCATTTGCTATGAGGAACGTGGAGAGTGTATCATACCATGCACGGGGAGCTTGTTTCAACCCATACAGCGCTTTATCCAGTTTAAACACATAGTCTAAATACTTAGGATTTTCAAACCGTGGTGGTTGTTTAACATACACTTCCTCTTGCCGTTTCCCGTTTAAGAAAGCACTCTTCACGTCCATCTGAAAAACTGTGAAGTCTTTGTAAGCAGCGTAGGCTAGAAATATTCTAATAGCCTCAAGCCTAGCCACTGGAGCAAATGTTTCATTGAAATCGATTCCTTCCTCTTGTCTGTATCCTTGTGCAACAACTCTAGCTTTGTTGCGAATAACTATACCTTCTTCATCCATTTTATTCCTAAATACCCATTTAGTACCAATTATTGTCTTTCCAGCTGGTGGAGGTACCAGCTGCCATACTTTGTTGACCTCGAATTGGTTAAGTTCATCCTGCATCGCCTGAATCCAGCTTGAGTCTTCTAAAGCAGCTTTAATATTTTTCGGTTCTTCAGTTGCTAGAAAACAAGACCATAAGCAAAGATTGCATGATGCTTTACTTCTAGTGACTACTCCCTGTTGTGGATCTCCAATGATTAACTCAATTGGATGTTTTGAGGTCCACTTAGATTGAGGAGCAGCAGTAGAAGAGGAAGATTCAACAGAATTAGATCCTTGTTGAGCGGCTGATTGCTCAGCAGGATGAATTACTTCATTTTGAACTGATCTTCTTGAAGTATGAAGAGGTGGCTTAGAAGTAGCCTTGGATGATGCTCTAACTGTTGGAATCTCTTGTCGAACAGCTGCAATGTCCACAAGATATGTAGGAGCATCATGGAATGTCTCATCTGATTCATTTACGGGAACATCAAAGAGATTTAAAGCATCGGAGAGTGCTTCAGTTGTATCATCAGGGGATGATTCAGCTGATCTCTGGAATGCATCAGACGAGTCAGCAGAGGAGGGGTTCAAAGCTTTTGAGTGTTCTTCAAAAGTAACATTTATGGACTCTTCCAATGTTTGTCTTCTTTTGTTGAAAACTCTATATGCTTTGGATAGAGTGGAGTAACCCAAGAAAATGGCTTCATCAGCTTTATAGTCAAATTTACTCAGCTGATCTCTTGTGTTTAACACAAAACACACACAGCCAAACACGTGAAAGAAACCGATGAAAGGTTTCCTCTGACGAAAAATCTCATAAGAAGTCTTTTTGTGTCTCTTCACATAGAGAGACCTATTCTGAGTAAAACAAGTTGTGTTAACAGCCTCTGCCCAAAATTGCTTAGGCATGTTTGACTCAACAAGCATTGTTCTTGCAGCTTCTATAAGGGTTCTGTTCCTTCTTTCAGCAACACCATTCTGTTGAGGTGTTCTTGCAGCTGAAAAGTTTTGGGAGATCCCAACATCTGAACAGAAATCTTCCAAAGTCTTGTTTTTGAATTCAGTACCGTTGTCTGATCTCAGCATCTTGACTCTAGACCCGTTTAGAAGTTCCATCCTTTTGATGAACTTGATAATTTCATCAGCTGCATCACTCTTGTATACTTCTTTCCACCTAGACTTTCAGTGCTCATGGGACCAAAAAGATCCATATGGAGCATGTGAAGGCATCTGTTGATGGAAAAACATTGCTCTGATTTGAAGGAGCTTTTATGTTGTTTACCTTGTTCACATGCAGAACAAAGCTTATCCTTTTCATATTTGATTTGTGGCAGACCGTTCACCAGCTGACCTCGCGCCAGCTTCGATATATTTTTGAAGTTCAAGTGAGATAGTCTTTTGTGCCACAGCCAATTCAGCTCTTCAGTAGAGTGAGAGAATAGACAGACTTCTTGACTTTGAGGATTCATGTCAAGTGTATAGACATTCTTGGTTCTGGGAGCAACTAATACTACCTTTCCATTCTTATCTGTCACCGTTCCTCTGTATTCGTTAAAGTTCACTGAGAACTTTGCATCACAAAGTTGGCTAATGCTGATAAGATTATGTTTCAGCCCATTTACATAACCAACTCTTGTGATTTTTATGGATCCATTAGAGATGGTTCCATAACCTTCAGTTGAGCCTCTATCATTATCACCAAAAACTACCGAGGGACCATCACAAACTTCAAACTCTTCCAGCAGGGATTTGTAACCAGTCATGTGTCTTGAGCAACCACTGTCTAGGTACCAGACATGTTTGCTTTCATCACCCTGCACATAAGATAAAAGAGTTAGTTCTTTTTGGGAACCCACACTTCGGTGGGTCGACTTCCCGTTGGGATTCACAGAAGTTGGCTTTTCAGTAGGCTCACATACTGAAGTTGGGGAAGGTCTCAAGCATGTGCTGTCACACTCACTTGCCATGTGCCCATGATCTCCACACTTATAGCATTTTCTGTTTCTTTGCAGTGGAATAGAGGGCGAGGCAGTAGCATTGGGATCTGGACCCAAAATACCCTTCATTTTTTTATTATCAGAGATAGTCAGAGTTTGAACGAGTGATGTCAGCTTGCTGACCTTTCCTTTCAGCCGTCTGACAGACACAGCTGAAGAAGGACTTGGAGTGTTCTTAGAAACACTCTTACCTTTGTTCTTTGCAGCTCGAGTACGAACGCCAACTGGCTCACCCTTGGAAGGTGTAAGAACAGTTTTATTTCCTGCTGTTCTTCTAGTCTTCTGCTGAGATCTAGTAGAAGATGCAGCAGGTGTTGAACCCGAGACAGATTTTCTAGGTTCAACAATGACTACAGTGGGTGTCCTAACTACCATGGCAGAGGAGTCAGCTGATGACTCTTCACCAGTAGCCACAGAAGGATCTTCTGAGGACATCTTAGTAGCATAGGTTTTGGTAGACCTAACAAAGGAACCAAAAACCAACTCTTCAGCTGGCACAGAAGCATCAGCTGACGAGTAGTACAAATTATTTGTACTGCTGTCAGGTACAGCAGCTGCAGCTAGGAAATCTCCTCCTAGTACAGCTTGTACTTGACTGGGGATTTGTGAGTTAACACATTCACTCACACGTTTGGATGAACGAGACCATGATTCACAAATCTTTTTAATTGCTTCAAGTTCTTTAACTTTTTCACTTAGATCATGTTGAAGAACTGAGTTAAATCTCGTTTCAGAAAGTTCTTCTTTTAAAGTTTTGTGGTCAATTAAACGTTCTTTTAAAAATGCATTTTCACGTAGAATAGCATTATGTTTATCCAAACATTCACCTTTCAGCTGATCAATGAAGTGCAAGTCACAAATAATAGAATCAACAATTTCTTTAGCTTTAGTAGCCTCAGCAGAGATTAGAGAGGTTACCTTTTTGTGAACAATGTTGACCCATTTATAGGAACTAGCATCATCAGCTGTAATACTTTCATCATCATCAGCACGAGCCATCAAACACATTGTGGCCATTTGTTCATCGTCATCAGATGAGCTGTCACCAGAGTCAGCCCAATCATGAGTTTCAGCTACAAGACCCTTGTCAGCAGCTTTGCCTTCAAGTGCCTTCTTTTCTTCTAGAATCCTTTTGGTGAAGGCTTGTAGCTTTTTGTATTTTTCTTCAATGGACTCACCAGTTGAAGATGATGAACTAGCTTTCTTCTGCTTGCAGTCGGTAGCATAGTGTCCCTTCTTGTTGCAGTTGTAGCAAGTTATCTCAGAGATGACAGGTGTACTTCCAGAGGGTCTGGAAGACACAGCTGATGAGATAGATCTGCTACTCGAGCCTCTAGCTGAGGAGCCAGACTTGTTTTTGAAGAATTTTCTATTTTTAACAAGTAAGGCTAGCTCAGTTATAAGGGATTCGTTGTCTTCGTCTTCATCAACTTCTTCAATGCTGACTTCAGGCATGCTGAACAAACCAGCAACTGAAGCATTGTCAGCTTCATCATCTGATGGAGGATATTCGATTCTGCTGGGCTTGTTTAGAGAAACAGGAGCAGTCGAAGATCCAGAGGGACTCACCTTAGAGTCCTTTGGAGGTTGAAATTTGTTGAGTACAGTTCTCTCATGGCTTAGAAGCATACCATAGAGAGAGGAAAGAGTATAATCTTTCAAAGTAGGAGATGTACTAATGCAAGTTATGATGGTAGCCCATTTAGAAGGTAAGGCTGCCATAAACTTACACATTTTGGACATATCGTCCTTATCAACCCCATGAGACTTCAGCTCGTTTAACAGAATGTTATAACGATTGAATGTTTGAGCGATAGTCTCACTAAGCTTGGCTTTAAACAGTTCATAATCATGTATGAGCATGTTTTTGTTATGTTCACGCACAACAGATGTGCCTTCATAAACTTCAGACAGCCTCTCCCACATCTCTTTAACTGAATCACAAAATTGAATATTGTGATACAGTTCATCACCAACTGCTTGAAAAAGCATATCCCTTCCTTTATTCTCAAGATGAACAAGACGTTTTTCAGCGTCTGTCCATTGAGTCTCAGATTTCACAACATAGTGTTCTGGGACTTCAGGAGTTCCAGGAATAAGGGTTTTGGGAACGTATTTTCCTATCATTATGTTATCTTGAAGTTTTGGGTGATAGGTAACCATGTGGGACAACATACGCGTTTTCCACATGGGATAGTTGGTTTGAGTTAGTTTGGGAGGTTTTCCAGATGATGGAAGATCTGATGATGTAGGTTCAGCCATAACAGATGCTCAAAATTGATGGAAAAACAATTTTGACACCCGCTCTAATACCATTTATTGGATCCCAACAACACAACCGTGTTGCGTTATGACCGAGTAACGAAGATACGATAAGTAAATAACAACAAGATTTCAATGATTAAGAGTTTTATTAAAAACAGCTTAATACAATACAGAGTTTGCGGAAATAGATAGTACACACTACCTAAAACTCTATACTTGAGTTGACACTTTAGACCGCTCAAACTAGAAGGATATACACTGAGAGTTATATCAGCTGATACTAACAGCTGATATTAATGCCTTAGTAATAACTATGGAGGAGTTAATACTTAGACAATAACTAACTCTCAGAGAATGTTCTTGTGCTTATGATTTCTAAGGGTGTTCTAAAGGTATTGTAAATGCAAGCATTTACGTCTGTATTTATAGCCCAAGATCCATGTTCCTTAGTCCACAAGTTTGACGACGTGTAAACATATTATTCGTCGATGTAGACTTGTCATGGATCATTAAATGCTATTGCACAAGTTATTGTCCCGAGTGTACTTTGTGTCCACTTCTTCCGGTACCTTTTCTGACGCACAGTGAAAGCTGTACTACATAAGTACAGAAGTTGTTGACTTTCTCTTTACATGCTTGAGGGACAAACGATGAAGTTGTACTGACATTATCTTCTATTCCAAAATAGAAGATCTTCATCGTTTTCTTCTTCTTTGAGCGGGAACGGGAAATGTTCAAGGTGTCAATAAACATTTCCTTTAAGTCTTCATATGCAGCAGGTACTATCAGCTGATTCCACAATCAGCTGAATAGTCTTCTTCTTGTCTTTGTCCTTTGGTCATAGACTTCGAATGAACTCTCGTTAATAGCCGCTGATTTGACTTGTATCCTAAAGCTAAGTATGTACTCAGCTGAAGGTTTATTGTATATACTTGCTTCAGCTGAGATACATACTTCAGCTGTTATTTATTCTTCTTGGCTATCGAGCATCAAATCTTATTTACTTAGTCTTGGGACTAACAAAGAGTTCTATGATAATGTTGGCTCCTCTCTGAAAGCCGGTATGGTGGGTAGCTTAAACTTCACAGGAAAAGAAGAGAAATTTGCTCCTGAACTTCCAGAAGGTATGTTGACCTTTACTCAATTTGTACAATCTGCCTCTTCTCAAGAGGATGATGCTGAGTCTGATGATGATGACAATCAATCCTCTTCTGATCATTCACCACCACCACCACCTTCAAATCCTTCAAACTAATCCCGTAGATATAGAACCAGGAGTTCCAATCCCAGAGTTGTGCCCAATCCAACTCCAATTGAAATAAGAGAAATTTCATCCACCCCTTCACCAGTCCCTCTGAGGACAGAAAATGTTGATATGAACCATTCTCCGGTCCATCAGGAATCCAGGTTAGATGCTGAACTTGATGATGTTAACAGACTTATTGATAAGTTTGTAGAAGAAGAAGTTGCTGATGTGAATCAATCGGTGGAGCACACGAGTGTCCCCACTCAAACAAATGTTGAACTGAACCCGAACAGGAGTACATGCTACCATTCAGCTGGACTGATAGCTTCGATGAAGAACCCGCCCCCACAGCTGAGCAAGTTCCACCCCCAGGAGAGTTGCCACATCAGAGGGTCGGATGGACCGGGGTGTGCCAGCTGCGAGAGATCTCCCTGGCCTGATGGAAAACTTTAACGAAACATTCAAACACCTTGCTCTGATTATAAGTTTTTGTGGGGTTATAAATACCAACATTAGGAACATCTCCAATCACCAGGCCATGTCAGACAGCATTCAAGATTTCCTGGCTAACAATTAGGAAAATCTCCAAAGAAATGTGAATGCACAAAACGGGCAGATCGATAATCTTATCTCTGCAATTGAAAATCTCACGTCAAGTAACGCTGATCTGACATCTAAATTCAATCGTCTCGAAAGATCCATTGGTGAAAGGATTGATAATTTGTTATCTCGCATCTCTAGCCTTGTTGAGTCACTAATGAATAACGAAAATGCTCAAGGTGTCAATCCCACCCCTCATTTTCAGGGGGAGAAATATGTGTCCCATCAAGGCACAGCGGAGAGGGTCGTTAGACCAGCCGGAATGGGAGGTGAAGACCGGAGGAACCAGAGCAAGGGGAAGAGAATCACTGGAGACAACAGAGCTCATAATGTTGGTAGTGGTTTGAATCGTGTAGCCAAAGAAAGTGTTCAGGGTGGGAACACCTATCGGATGACCTCAGAACGTTTTAGGAGGTCGGGGATCAGGTTTGAAGAGTTCCTAGAGATCACAATCACTCATGGTGGTGGTACTACCAGAATCCCAATCGTTCCTTCCTCAGATCCCCTTGTCAGGGTTTCTGCAGAAGCTCCCGTGGGTAAAATCCAAAATCTTCCCCTTGATAAAGGTAAGGGTCCTGCAACTTCTCCCCCTAAAACGAAAAAGCGGAAGAGTCAGATGACTCCTGATGAAGAAGAACTCAGGAGGACAGCCAGACGTCTAGGGATGCCTGTTGAAGAGGTTGTTGAAGCTATGGAGGAAGAGCGCAAGAGGAGGGGCTTGGGAAGCCACAAGGGAAGAAAGGAGTGATTCGCTGAAAAACGATGGGAGGCACCGGTGGTAGAAGACCGGTGGTTGAAGAATTTATGTTTATGTTTGAAAAACAATGGGTTATAATCTTAAAACAATTTACTTTTCCGCATGCACACCAAAACAGTTTACATTTATGTCGTTATTTTGATACTCTTTGTGATGAATATCATCAATCAATGATGATGATTTTGACATACCTGAGTTTACTTGCCTGCTAGATACTTAGAAAAACTCAAAAAGAAAATATGAGTTATGAATTGCAGTGTGATCAGATTCTATCAGATCACCATATATTGTAATGTTTTCTAGGTACATCGAAGACCCTCTGAATTGTGAATAATACTCAAGGTTAAATATAAAACCTTCACATATTCAGGGGGAGTTGCCTAACTATTTGTCTACATCAAATAGGGGGAGATTGTTGGGTCGCTGAAAAACATCTCCCACTGAAGAGATTTAATGAAGACAAAAAGGCAAATAGTTATAAGACAATCTGAGGATTAGTTCCTCAGATTGTGGGTAACTGTATCTGATAAGTTCGTATTTCAGTTACCTAGTTACACTATCTGATCACTATCTGAAACAACGATCAGTTCCCCGTGCGGAATCAGATACTGGTTAACAGATCAGATAGTGTAACAAGTTCAGCGCAATGGACAAAACGTTGAACCATTGAACAAATACTACTCTAAGCAAAACTCTTAGTGAAGGTCACTGGAGCTGAAGGCCATCTGAAAAAGCATGAGTATCCGAAGACTCATGGCCACCAGAAGTGTACATAGGCTGGAAGTTTCAGTGTCACAGAAAGAAACAAGTAAAGCACAAGTTTGTTCATCGCTGATTATGGGAATATCTCGCAAATCTTCTAGAAGATATCAGCGATCACAAGACGACAGAAAGTATTGTCAGAATTCCGTTAGTTGTGCGCGTCCCATGATATATCCTCTGCACCAACGGAATTCTCACATGTGGAATCGATCGATCATTCCTTTGGCTCTACGTTTCCCAATGATATAAATTGAGGACTTAGACGATCAATTTCTGTGTGCACCCAACAAGGTTACACGCTGCTAAAATTACCCCAGAACTTTATTCCCTTGAGCAGAGTATAAACCACTAGTTAACTCTAGTTATCTGATTCGAGAATTGAATCTGTATAACGAAAGTGTCTGGTCTTGTGCTTGATCATTTGTTGATCATAAACTTGTCTTAGATTATATCTGTTGTTGTCTATCACATGCAAGCAGTTTAGTTAGGATTTGTTCTTAGCTATTCTGCAAACTACTTGCATCTTTATTGTATCATTATTGATTAATAAAGTGTTGAGTGTCTCCATAAAATTTAAATTGATCAGTGAAAGCGTATAGGTGTTATATTTCACCTGTCCGGGACTAACATAACCCATTATGAAATCAAATACAAGTTAATATTTTATTGCTTGTAATTTTAAAATTTACAAGTTTTGTGACTTTTTAGTAAATTTAACATCGCTCCAAACTCTGGGCACCGGCCATGTATAAAGTTATATACATTTACAACTAGACAATTCACATGATATGTCAATTTGCTAAAGATCAAGATTCCCAATTTTGCCTCCGGTGATCAACCCCCTTCATGGAAAAAGTATCGAAGTCTTCCTACATATATACATACATGCATGCACGTACGTCGTAGTGTTTGGAGAAATTGCAAGTTATTGAGTACATCACTATGTTTGGAATCGATCAATCGGTTTTGAATTTTCACCATATATTTTATGCACCAAATTTGTAATACCACTAAATGGTAATGATGATAGTTTACAAACACATCATAACATATCCGTCGAAATTTACAAAAAAACTGCAACAAATAGTCTTAAACCCAAAGGGAGTAACTAACTTACTAATAGTGGCTTTAGATAGAGTACATGGTTAAATCGTAAAGGGTGAAATTCTCATAAGGTCTTAAGTTCAATCCTTGCTAAGAGCAAAAAAAAAAATTACCCTCTTGTGGTAATGGAGGTTCACCTGCCTCGACTACGGACTACCCGCAAAGCAGGTGGATGCCCTGAGATTAGTCGGCTCACAAAGCGAGTCGGAACCCATGTTACAAAAAAAAATGTACCCAGATGTAGACTTGCACAAAAAACGGATCTATTTAAGAACGGTTTATACGACCCCAGATCGGATCGGATCGGCTCAAAGACCGTCTATTCGGGACCGGATTGCGTTTCAGATGGCCAACCCGTTTCAAAACCAGATTCAAAAAAACCGGTTTAGTAACCGCATATTACCGTTGGATTCTCAAACCGGTTTTTACCATTGGACGTGATGAACCGGTTTTCCGAGGCTGTCGTTAACTAGCCGTTTATTATCTTTAAAAAAACAACCACTTCTTTGTCGGGTATTTATTATCCTACAAATCCATTAGTTTTAAACCAAATCTATTTAATGTGTAAAAGATAATTGATCTGAATTGAGCGCCATCATATTTGCACAAATGGTTGCACCAATGAAAAAGAAAAACTTAAAGAACAATATTTTAAATAAATGCATCGTGCAATAACATGTACCGCCACTTTATACCCGACTATAAACGCGTCGTGGGTTGCGCCTTTACTTACAAATATTGTTAATTTATGTGGGAAGAACAAAATTGATTTTGCAAAACAGAACATTTTAATGAAGTTTTTAAAAATATGTTTGACACTTGGCAAAATGTAGTCCAAAAACACACATTAATGATGCATGAGGGGGCATCAAGTTCGGGTTGGGGTTTAGGTCATCGGGATGATGTTGAAACAATAAAACATTATAATACGTTGAGAAGTAAAAATAACAAACGAGCTCAGTTTAACACAACTTCTAGTGACCTCGGGGAGCTATAACAAACCTATTTTCTGGCTACTATAATTATACAAGAATTTCAAAACTTTGATATTTTGGCTTGTTGGAAAGGGAACCCAATTTCCGATTCTTTTTGTTGTGTCATGTGATCTACTAAGTGTCCAAGCTTCTACGAGAGCTTCGGAATCCACTTTTTGTTTTAGTAGCAGGGTTATATCATCAAGGAGATCGAATCTCACACCTTTGTCGGTAGATGTTTGCATTTGCTTGAAGGACCATCTGCATGCATCGATTCATTTACAAAACGTTTCATTACTTGAAGGCGAGTTGGAGGGTGTCGATCAACAGATACATAACTTGTAAATAGCGGGAGTGATGTTGATACATCTAACTAGAGAAGAATTTCAAAAATATTGTTTTTTAAACAAAAAAAATTAATAATAAAAGACAATAGAAAATTTTAAAATAAAAAAATTAGATTAAAATGTATGTGATGTCAAATAACTAAAATATATCTTTATGTATAAAATGTATGATTAATCTTGACCATTAACTATTATTGATCAATGGTTAAGATTTATCATTTGCGACTAAAAAAATTAAAGACTTCCTTAAACAATTCACTTTTAAATCTACGCAAACTTTAGTAATTCAATTTTCGTATCAATTCATATTGTGTATGTCTTTTAGGGTTGTTAATTTTGGAATAAAATCACAGTTCAACTTATTACTGATGCTGCAGTTAGTACTGATCATAGTTACTACTGATGAAGACTATGATTGTTACTGATGGGGCAGAAACACTTGTTACTGATGAGTTGATACTGGTGAAGTCTATAACTAGCTTACTACTGATCATGCACATATTGAAGATACTACTGATCATTAGTAGTTACTACTGACGTTGGTTTTGGACTTACTACTGATTACCAGAGTTACTACTGACGATGCTTATTTACTACTGGTGATTGGTATTACTACTGGTACGCGTTTATGAAGCAAATCAAGTCCGAGATCTTCGCAGAGTTAGTTATAGAATGTTATTCAATGTATATCTTTTATAATTCGATCTAAATCAAGTCCTAGAATAACTAGGGTAAATAGTTAGGCTTCAAGGACTATTATAAATAGTTCCTTACGAATTGTAAACGTACGTGTGTATTGTTAATCAGTAATATACATTGAAGCTTTTTGTGAAACTGTGTTCTTAATATTATTGCATATTGTTCTTACAGATTCATTGTTCTTAATCTCATTGATATAGTGTTAATCCGCTGTAACTTCTATTATCAATTAGATCTAAAGGTGTTAATTAACTAATTCATAGTTAATCGATCCTGACAAGTGGTATCAGAGCTTATTGGTTCTAGATCTACGAAGCTTAAGAACAACAAAAAGTTTTAATCTTTAAAAACACACAGATTGTTAATCATGACTGATAACAATGAAAGTACTCAAGCAAATAAAATCCCAATACTCACTCCAAATAACTTTGGAATGTGGAAGAATCGTATTAAGCAATACATGCTTATTACTGATTATTCCATGTGGGAAGTTGTTATCGAAGGAAACAAAACCGTTCAAGGTCAAGCAACAAGCTCTGCAACTGAAGCAGACAAACTCAAGTGTGAAAAGGAGAAGAAAGACAGAGGAATCGAACTTAAAGCTCTAAGCACTCTTCTACTGGCCATTCCTAATGACTATCAACATCTCTTTGTTGAATATGATGATGCAAAGATGTTGTGGCAGGCATTGGAAAAGAGATTCGTTGGCACAAAAAGCACCAAGAGAAACATGAAGTCTGTACTAAAACAGGACTTTGAAAATTTCAAAGGCCAAAAGAATGAATCTCTATCTCAAACCTTTGATAGATTCAACAAACTCATTGGTGAATTGAATCAAGTTGGTGTGAAACCAGACAATGATGATGTCAATAGAAAGTTTCTCAGATCTCTTGGAGAAGAATGGTCTATGTACACAGTCATATATAGACAAGGTGATGCTTTGGAAGAAAAGGAGCTGGATGAATTGTACAATGAGCTTAGGGTGTTTGAATCTGAGGTAAGTTCTAAAACTCCTAATCTATCTTCAAACAATGCTGCTTTTGTGTCTAGTACAGGAACAGGTCAGGAAACTGCAAAGGCTGCAGATTGTGAAGATGCTGCAAGAGAATCCTTCTTCACTAGTCATGTGCATACTGCACTAATTAGTGATGATTTGGAACAATTGAATCCTGATGATCTTGAAGAGATGGATCTTAAGTGGCAAATGGTCATGCTGAGTCTAAGAACCAAAAGGTTCTTAAAGAGGACTGGTAGAACAAACCTTAACTATAACAAAGGTGACAAGGCTGGATTTGACAAAACTAAAGTCAAATGTTACAACTGTAACAACCTTGGGCACTTTGCTAAAGAATGTCCTCAGCCAGACAAAAGATCAAACTCAACTGCTCTTGTCTCACAACAAGGACAAGGCTATGATTGGAGCTTTCAAGCAGAGGAACATGCACAGAATCAAGCTCTCATGGCTTTCACTGATTCTCCTGCTAAGGTACATTCTAAATCTTGCACTCCTGAATGCATTAAAGCATATAAAGATTTAGAAAAACTTAATAAAGAAACACTTGAAGAGATGATTCTAAATAGAAATAGAAGAAGTGGAAAGTCTTACTACATAAGATGTTATGTATTGTTGTAACTGCAATTCAACACTCTTAACGAAAAGATCTGTTGAAGACTAAGATAAGCAAGTCCCTCATACAAGATATGATGTTGCTGATTACAATATTTAGACGGAATGTGATGCTTAGTTTGAGTTTCTACTTCAACTTCAAATAGAAGATAGTTGGTTTTCAATGTAATTAATATAGTCTTGAAGAACACAAGAATGATAGCACACTTTTAGGGGAAGAAAAAGTGTTGATCATTCAAGGGGGTTCAAGTTTCTCGGATTTATTTGATTATGTCAAAAAGGGGAAGAGACTTGAAGATTCCTAGCTAATTCTACAAGTTTTGTCAAATCAAATAGGGGAAGATTGTTAGGAATATTTTTATTAATATTCATTAAAGATTTGATATGTCAAAACTATTGAACTACAAGGACCTAAGTCAGTGATATGAAGTTCAAGATTTGAATAAGATTTAGGAGATAATGATAATTGTAAAAGATTTAGTATATCTTTATAGAATTCAAAAGATTTAGTAATTATCTTTTCCTTGTAAGTCTTAGGTTCTCTATTATATAAAGAGACCTAATGACATAGAATTAGTCGTTCTTGAAACCCACGTTTTAACGTGTTTGTGTGTAAAACCTAAGCCTCAAGATCGTTTGATCCTGTCTAATGAAAAACCGTTCTACATATTTATATGTAGAATTGAGGCTTTTAATGATGAAAACTTGTTTAGCTATACATATATGTTCAACTAATTCCGCAATTTTGTTATTTGTATATGCTTATTCCATATCAAGAACTAACTATTCTTGAGCCTAAAGATCTACGGTTATATAGAGTTGTTCTAAACTCAGCAGTTAAAACATGACACGACACGACAAAAATACATGAAACGAAACAAAATTGGGACTAAATTGAAATTTGAATTCATGTTGTGTTCGTGCTATGTAAAACAAACACGAAGTCGTGTCGTGTTCGTGTTCGTAGATTAATACGAAATTGACACGATAGTTATGATTTTGGGAACATTTAGAAATTAATGTAATATTTTTGTCGTGTTTGTCTGATTTTTAGAAAGTAATAAGTAAGAAATTTGTTATTTTTGTTATTTATTTTGTGTTGTCGTGTTTATCATGTTTGTCGTTTTTTTTAATTGGGTTGTGTTCGTGTTAGCAAAATAAAACACGACTTCGTCGTTTTGTTTTCGTGTTGAATGAATTCGTTTCGTGTTACCCAAAAACACGAAATGATAGCGCAACTTGACAGCCCTAATATCTTTATTATTTAAATTTATTAATTATTTCAATCATATCAATGTGTACGTACTAATAGTGTGCATATGAGGCTCTATAAATAGGTCTCATATCCCTCTTATTTCACTCACTCCACTCTCAAATACACTCTTTGTTCTCTAAATATTCATATCCTTCCAAGAAATCCCAATGGCAAGTACTCTTGAGGTAATTAACCAAAACGCTAATCACTCTCTATTTCTGTGCTCCTTCTATATCATTTGTAGCATTTAAACACCAATCACACAACTATTAAACATTTAATGGTTCATCATGCAACTTTTTGGTACAAGTATACATAATATTTCTCTATTTCTCAAATTTTGATTTCGTTATTAAGTTTCTGATCTTGCTAAGAGACGGATTGAAACTTAAAGTCATGATCTTGTAGTTATATCTGAAACTACAAAATTAACAAACGCTTAATTTGATCGGTTTGTCCTTTAATTAAGCCAAACTTACGTAGTTAATTACATTTTCCGGTTCTTAATTTGCTATAAATACATATATTAGTACAATTTTGAAAATTTGTAAAGCAAAATTATTGTAGGGTTGATACACTCTGAAGTAATTTTACTTTGTGACAATGTTACATTGTACTTGTGATTAAACACATAAACTTTTTTAAAATTGGACATTTAACTTTTTATAATTTTGCAAACTGCACAGGTTAATGGTTTTTTTATTGATTAAAAAAGTTAACTTTTCTTTTAATTGTAATTTTCTTTTCATAAGTATTGTTAATATTAATTATCCAAGCTCAAAGATTATGTATACTCATAGATCAAAGAAACAAATGTCTAAACATTTTTGCCAATTTGGTCGATTTTTTGGCTTATAAAGATGAAACTAGTTATATGAATCCTTTACATCGTTGTTAAAATTTTATAAATACTTTATAGGTTGTATCAGCTACAAACACCGTTCCAGAAAAGGTGGAAAACACCCCAGAAGCACCAAAAGAAGTGGAGCCAACAGTTGCTGCCGTGGATGCTCCTCCACCCGTGGTGGCGGAAGAGCCACCTACCGCTGAAGCCCCAGTTGAAACCGCTGCTGACGTGGCGGTTGAGCCTAAAACTGAAGTAGAAGAACCAAAGGCGGCAGAGACAACTCAAGAAGAGGTGAAGGCCGTTGAGGAAGCTAAGGAAGAAGCTCCGGTGGCGGTGGTCCCGGAAGAAACTCCGGCGACTGAAGTGGTGGTCCTGGAAGAAACTCCGGCGACGGAGGAAGCAAAAGAATCTGTCAAGGAAGATGAGAAACCAACTGAGGTTGCAAAAGAGGAATAGAGAGAGATCATGAGATTAAAATTTGGATGTCCTAATTATGTTACTTTCTATTTTTAGTATGGTCAAATGTTGTTTTCTATTGTTTATTTGCTTTTAAATCTTGAAAGCCAAGTGGTAAGGATTGGATCGAAACAAGTGAGGCACCACTTTGGTTTTAGTCTCCATTGAATTGGAATTTGATGTATTTTTCTATATATTGTCTTTTGGGTTTAGGTGTTGCTTTTATGTTTGCAATATTTAAAACTTGGATGGTAATGAATGGATTTTGATTGAATTATTATTCCATGTGTTAAAACCAAAACTCCAACCAGGTTAAAACTGAACCACTCGTCCGTTTTGAAGAAAAAAACAGTTGGTGCATGTCTAATTTTTGAGAGTCGGATTTTAGCTATAATGCTTCATGTTAAACTAGATCAATCGAAATCATGCGTCAATATAAACATTTTAAAAAGTCAAAAGCAGACTCCACTCAATGAAACTATAACTAATCCACCAAAAATTCATATACTTGCAAGAATCAAATCACCTTTCATTTCAATTAACTGAAGAATAATTCTACAAACCAATTAATCATATGCATAAACCTTTGACTAATCATCATCTTCAGATGAAGAATCTTCTTCTCTTCCAAAATCATCTGTTGCTTCAGTTGCATCCTGCGTATTATTATTACAAATAAAACAACCACTTTAGATTTGGTCTACAACATTCTTTTATGCTATTCATCTTTGACCAATAGTCAACTAATTGTTCTTAAATTGATTTCCACGGGGCAAAAAATAGTAGATTAGAAAAAATAAAAATAAAATTCTTACAGCTGCTTTATCCCAATCCTTCAACTTAGAAGTTGTAAGCATATAATTATCACGTAAAGGAGCCCAACCAGGACCTTCTCCATCCCCTGCATTTCCACTTGTCCCAACCTTAAAATTCATAAAAAAAAAAAAAAAAAAAAAAAAAAAATTAAAGTCACAATTTCTTTGGCAATCCGGTTGTATACAAAAAAGTTACAGAGAGAAAAAACCTTAGCATCTGAAGGTTTGCCAAGCTCAGAAAAGAAGGCTTCTTTCCTCCGTTTCTGAATTACTGAAAAGTCAAACAACAAAGTCAACCATCTTTATAACTTATATACTACTAAATATCATTATTATTATTTTTAAAAAGAAAGAGGCATTTATTGTACCTTTAGCATCTTTAGATCTTAATGGATTTAAACCTCTTTGTGAAGTTTGAGCCTTGTTAACCTGTAAATAACAGCCAAACCAACCTCAAGTTCAACATCTCTGTGACAGAAACAGAGCAATTTGAAGTAATAATAATAATAAATTAATAAATCAATAACTTACAGCATTAAATAACTTCACAACTAAAATTCCCACCAGCACATAAAACAAGTCAGTTTGTAACTCACAATATTTATATAAAAAATTAAATTAATAAATAATTAATTACCTCCTTTTGTAGCAACTCCTATGAGTAGTTTTTCATGCGAGACTAAGAAAGCATCAGGCTTTACATGTCCTTTCTCTCCTAACTTTATAACCAATCGTTAGCAACATATTTTATATATTAATTATTTAATTAAATTATTATCCAAATCCAAATAATTTACCAATGTTTTTTCTTTTTTTGCATCACCCTTCACTTTCTTTTCAGCAGCTTCTTCTGCAAGCTTTTTTACTACAAGATTCTTGTGAGCAGATAATACAGGACCCTACAATAACATATTCATTTTGAATGTTTATATACCGAAAATGAACTTGTATATATACTCACTGCTTTGTACTAGTCATAATTAAAACATTAATTATTTATTAAAAAATAAAAATAAAGACGCTTACCAGAACATCATCTGTTCCACTTCTCTTTACTATTTTCTTAAAAGCTTTTTTAAAAGACGTACTTCCTTCAGAAAACTTCATAATCCCATGTTCAATTTCTCCACCTTCATCATCAGAAACATCATTTTCCACCTCATCAACATCATCATCATCATCATCATCCATTTTTTCATCTGAAGATTTTTCATTATTTTCCTCATTTTCCTCATTTTCAGTTTGCACTTTCTTTTTTGCAAACTTCAATGTAGGTGTAGGTGTAGGTGCAGGTGCAGGTGCAACGGGCTCATCTTCTTCTTCCACATTATCTTCATCATCACTATTATCTGAATTATAATCTCTTGCTTTTTTTCTAAAAAGTTTTTTCATTTTTCCATCCATTTTAACCCTTTGCTGTCCACTGCCTTGAAACACCTTCATTTTCTTCTTACCTTTACCCTTTTTGTGCCCTATTTTTCTCTTCCTTGGGCCTTGTCCAACTTCTGGCATTTGAACAACTTCAGCCATCACCTCAAAACCTAATAAATAAAATTATCAACATATTATTAATTAGGACAGTTTGAATCATAATGAATGGTCAAATCATTGACTAGATTCAAAAGTGAGTATAGAATGCAAATTCATCTAGGAAAAGGGAAAGGGAAGTTATATTTTTAGGTGTGTTAAAAACTTATGTTTTTGAGTTAAATAGAAACTGTTCAATACAGTGTTTCACATATCTGTCATGAACTAAATTAAAATGCTACATTCATTCAACACAGCACTATAACATGTTGTTGATAGGCGATACACATGAGGTTGCAAATAGTCAAAGTTAAGAACAAAGGTTGTTCCACAGATTACGAATCAACCTGAAAACGTAACAAATTGGATCCTGTATAGGACAATAAGAACTTAATTACAAGCGAACAAACTGAAATTGAAATTGTCTATAGTTAGGATTGTAAATACAATTAATTTTCCATATAACACAAAACAGTTGAGTTTATCGATAAAAATTTATCGGAATCATGGAAGTTTATCGATATTGAATAGTTACATTAGATTTGATCAGAGACACAGGAACAAAGGATTTTACAAGAACAGTTAATCTATTTGAAGATTTTTCATTCTATTCTACACGATAAACAAAAACACGAAGTTGAAGGTAAATCTCACCGGTTACTGGTGATTGACTCGTTGTGGAGGTGAAATTCACCGGTGGACGAGATAGGTCGAATGGAAGGGATGGGCGAGGATAACCTTTTCCTTCCTAATTTAGCTGCCAAATCCTGAGACGGTGGTCGCCGTCGTCGATGAATGGCGGACGAAGGGTTTATTTCTAGGGTTTTTGTCAAATGGGGTCTTTTTGTCAAATCCCGGATTGCTGAGGTTAATTTGTTAATTGATTAAAGTAAAGATCAGCCAAATGGGATCTTTTTATCTCCACTATTTTTTTATTTTTTGGTTAAAAATTTATGAAAGAAATATCAGCCAAGAATTTTTATTTTTACTTTTTGGACGAAACTTAAGAAGGAAATGTTGGCAATAATTTCTTTTATTTTCTTAAAGTGAGTTTTTTTATACATTGATTACAGAATTATATTGAGTTTTTTTTTATTGACTCTGGTGTATAGTAAATTGTTATGCCCTCCAAGAAAAGGAGTAGTTTAAGTGCCGTAGAAAAAATTATTATTCTGATTTCTGGCATACTTAATTACATCTTTAATTAATTTGAATTTTTTTTGTAATAAACTAAAAATAACTCAAATTTTCATATATCTATGACAAATTTATATTACGCCCCTACGAAATGCATTATTTTAGTATTCTAGTTATTCTCCACTTATACAATTTGATGGCACATATTTCTCCACTTCTACAATTTTATGGAACATATTTTTGAGAGTTTCTGCTTGACTTTGACAATGTAACTTAGATGATTGTAGGATCAAAATACTATATTCAAAGAATAATTTAAATACGATTTAAAGAATTATTCAAACACATTAGTGATCACCTAACTCGTACACGATTTCTAACTCCACCACAACAACCAAAATACCTCCAACAGTTATATAAATACATTTATTCACCTAGGTCCTAGCCTAAGTAAAAAACCCCGATCCTCACCTATATATGGAGCTACATTCGATTCTGGTATGACAAGTCATCACAATGCTCGATTCTGATTGGAGGACAATGCCACGTGTAATTCCTTCATTGGTCCAAGCATTCTTCAACACCTACACAATATATTCCGGAAAATCAGAAGCAGTTAATATATTCCGGAAAATCAGAAGCAGCGTATATCTTGCTTATTGGAGAGCTGCAGCCTGTCAAAGCATAATTTTCTCATACCTAATATGGATTCATATACATACACACATCTCACCATTTTCAATTCCGCCCCATCTTCACCAATTTCATACAACAATTCTCTCATCTCATCTAAATACGAGTTTCAATCCCTCATTTCTACTTCTAATCATCAATGGAGACGACGAATGTTTGTTGCGATCAGATCAATGTCGATGACAACAACATTGATCGAAAATCCATCGAGTGGCTTCTCAAAGTCACATCCTTCAAAGGTACCATTTACGGATTTTAATTCGTTTTATACCGTCTCGATTTGCTGTTATTTATAGATTCGTTTGACTAGGTGATAAATTTTGAATTGGTTGATTGTTGCAGTTTCTTTGTCGATAACGGTAGAAGAGCTTTGCAATATCTAGGGTTATAGGATGATACAAATTCTTCATCAATGTCATTTACATCTCAAGCAATTCCGATTTCACAGTAAACGGGCCACCTGATCCATTATAGTGAGTTTTCTTTTTCTTTTGTTTTGTCTCTGTTTAGGATTTTGATTATGTCGATTTATGTTAATTTGGGTTTTGTTTAATTGTCTGTGGTAAAGTTAGTGATTTTAAGCTGTTAATTGGGCTCCTACTTCTTCAGGTATTTGTAGATCTTTGTTTTTTTAATATATTTGATGTTACAAAACTACCTTCAACAATTCAATTCAAATAATGTTCGCATGATTCAAATTTTATGCTTGAATCGAAATGTTGTTTTAATTCTTTGTCTTGAATATTTTTCCCCTTGCATTATGATGATGATAATTTGCTAAAGATTTTGGGAATAAGCCAATCATGGTTTTTGGGGTTATTTTACTTTTTTTCTTTTTTACAGATTTATAGAGTTGGGAGAAAACAATTGATTGTCATAGTCCAGGTCAAGGATTAATGCCTGCAAGTTTCAAGTTTAAAACAACACCTCTTGAAGGTGATGATGAAACTGCAACTGAAGAAGTTTTAGACCTTGATTTTGGTGAGGCTGCAATTAGACGTGTTGCTCCTGTTGATTCTGGTAACTATAGTATTAAAACTTGTATAAATATGCATTTTTAAACTAATTGTGTGATTCCCAATAATTTTAAGTACATAAATCCTCACCTATATATGGAGCTACATTCGATTCTGGTATGACAAGTCATCACAATGCTCGATTCTGATTGGAGGACAATGCCACGTGTAATTCCTTCATTGGTCCAAGCATTCTTCAACACCTACACAATATATTCCGGAAAATCAGAAGCGATTAATATATTCCGGAAAATCAGAAGCAGCGTATATCTTGCTTATTGGAGAGCTGCAGCCTGTCAAAGCATAATTTTCTCATACCTAATATGGATTCATATACATACACACATCTCACCATTTTCAATTCCGCCCCATCTTCACCAATTTCATACAACAATTCTCTCATCTCATCTAAATACGAGTTTCAATCCCTCATTTCTACTTCTAATCATCAATGGAGACGACGAATGTTTGTTGCGATCAGATCAATGTCGATGACAACAACATTGATCGAAAATCCATCGAGTGGCTTCTCAAAGTCACATCCTTCAAAGATACCATTTACGGATTTTGATTCGTTTTATACCGTCTCGATTTGCTGTTATTTATAGATTCGTTTGACTAGGTGATAAATTTTGAATTGGTTGATTGTTGCAGTTTCTTTGTCGATAACGGTAGAAGAGCTTTGCAATATCTAGGGTTATAGGATGATACAAATTCTTCATCAATGTCATTTACATCTCAAGCAATTCCGATTTCACAGTAAACGGGCCACCTGATCCATTATAGTGAGTTTTCTTTTTCTTTTGTTTTGTCTCTGTTTAGGATTTTGATTATGTCGATTTATGTTAGTTTGGGTTTTGTTTAATTGTCTGTGGTAAAGTTAGTGATTTTAAGCTGTTAATTTGGCTCCTACTTCTTCAAGGATTTGTAGATCTTTGTTTTTTTAATATATTTGATGTTACAAAACTACCTTCAACAAATTCAAATAATGTTTGCATGATTCAAATTTTATGCTTGAATCGAACTGCTGTTTTAATTCTTTGTCTTGAATATTTGTCCCCTTGCAGTATGATGATGATAATTTGCTAAAGATTTTGGGAATAAGCCAATCATGGTTTTTGGGGTTATTTTACTTTTTTCTTTTTTACAGATTTATAGAGTTGGGAGAAAACAATTGATTGTCATAGTCCAGGTCAAGGATTAATGCCTGCAAGTTTCAAGTTTAAAACAACACCTCTTGAAGGTGATGATGAAACTGCAACTGAAGAAGTTTTAGACCTTGATTTTGGTGAGGCTGCAATTAGACGTGTTGCTCCTGTTGATTCTGGTAACTATAGTATTAAAACTTGTATAAATATGCATTTTTAAACTAATTGTGTGATTCCCAATAATTTTAAGTACATAAAATGACTAAATATGACATAATTTCTTTATTAAAAAAGAGATATGTATTACCAAATGTGACTAAATGTCTCTCAAAGTACGTAAATATTGTTTTACCATTTGATAATCAGTTTTGATAAATCTTCTTTTCCTAATCGCGGTCTTCTTCATTCCAATCCAGGTATTAACAGGTCTATCTATTTCAATTGATTCTTCGATATAGGTTGAATTGTGGCTTCAATTGATGAACATAAACGGTTATTGATCCAGGAACTACCTGTTTAATCTAATCGGATCGATCGGTACTATTATGATCCTTATATCATCGACTTCATTACCTTTTAGCTATGATTTGATCATAGAAATAAAAAATGCTGATTTTTTGTGAAACATGCTAAAACAGATGTTGGAAGAAGGTGCAGAGGACTATATACTGAAACCAGTAAAGCTATTAGATGTCACTCGATTAAAAATTCAATTTTTAAACCCGAAAACATGGAAATTAAACAAGTACAACAATCTCACACGGAAAACGAAATTCGCAACCGGATACAAGCTGTTAGCTAAGTAGCAAACACGTGAGGTCAATGCATACAACCTCCTAATTCTTATACACATTGAAAATTGTAATAATAGAAGTCTCAACCAATTCATTAACATCATTAACAATTACTTTTCATTATATATACATGTTACTTTTGATTTATGCAGTGTGATCTTATGGCACGTTTAAAAAGAAAAGGAGCATAAGCATTAAAGCCATATTTTACTATATGAATGTAAGAAGACTATATTTTCCAGATTATTTATCAATAAATATTCATTGTTTCTCAATAATTGACCTGTATTTTTGCTTATTCAATACTGTACTTTGATTTGGTCGATTTGTCATTTATTTGTTGCTGGTAAATGCAGGTCTTAGAAAACGCACAACTGATAAAGGACTTCGGGAATGCTTTGAAAAGTTTAGTGAAGTAATTCAAGTTTGCTTCTTTTCGTTTCTAAGCATGTGGAATTTTATCTTCAGAGTTTCGAGTCCTTGATTGCATTAATTGTAACGACCCGGAATTTTGTATTAAATAAATTATGTAAAAAAATATGATAAACAAGGATAAATCATTTAAAGATCATAGGAATTGGTTTCGTGTTATTTGGACATCATATGAAGAAGTTATGGACGAAACCGGGTCGAGACGGGGAACGAAAAGTGCAGCCCTGCTGCACCAGGGAGTTCACGGCGTGAACTATTGATCTTTGGAGTTCACGACCAGTTAACGAACGTGAAGTCTCACAGCACGGGAACTTCGCGACGCGAAGTGTGTTCACGGCGTGAACTCTGCGAGATCATCTGTATTATATCGGGAAAGCTAGGGTTTTCACTCATTTCCACCATTGTTGAAGGGCAGCCGATTTGAGAGCTCTTTAGGGGCGATTTTGGAGATTCCTAGCTCAAATCTTCACCATCTTTGGAGATTCAAACATCAAAGGTAAGATTTCTTGATTGTTAAGGTTATCTAGCTAGTTATGAGCTTTGTATGGGTAGAAATGGTGGTTTGGGAACCATCCATGTCATATTTGGGGGAAGATGACTAATCATGGGTGTAGAACACTCATTGTAAGCTTGTAATCGATGTGTACAAGTTGGATTTGGGTTTATTGATGGAAATCTTGAACTAGGGTTTAAGATTCCACCAAGTTGGATGAACTTGGTGGTTAGGAATGTGAATATGGATTGATTAGTGATTATTAGTTATGGATAATGACTAGTTATTGTGATGATATTGATGGTAGTTCAAGAAGACCTAAAGTTTGGTGACATTTCACAAGTTGGAAAGCAAGGATTCATGCTATTAGACACGATTTGGAGTTAGCTTGGCTAAGGTGAGTACATGAGACTTTTACTGAGTACATAGCAAATGATTTTTGCAAACTATGATGTTTTAAGAGTCTTTATTAATAACGTTTTTAATAAAGAAAAGAATGATATGTTGAGAAAGTGCTAGTAATGGGCTATTTGAGTATGTCTATATGATTAATGATTTTGAAAGAGATTTTGATGATAAAAAGTAATTAATGTGTTTTTATAAATAAGATGTACGAATAGAGATAATGGCTTAAAAGAGCTTGATAATCCATTTATTAATTGTATGTATTAATAAGGCTTGAGACAATGATTTTTAAGTAATAAGTATCGGTTAGTATATTATACTAATAAAAGTAGTTATCGAATTACTAAGAGAATGAGTATAGAGTGGCTAGTAATAAACATGTATCCTAGTCAAAGAAGAGTCAAAGTAATATGATTTTCATAAACGATAAATATGTTTTAAATTAGTAAAGGACTTGGTAAAGTCGAGATTGAAACTGAATAAATAAAAAGAATAATATGATGAATTAGAATAGGTGTATTCTAATAAGTGATGAATTTGATGAAAGGAGCTAAGGCTCATAAGTGTTAATGAGATATCCGGAATAAGACCGCCCAGAAATGGGGGAGCATGAGACGTCTACTTGGGGTGGTACCTCCCTGCGCAAAGAGTAGAATGTCACAGACTACGACACCCAGTGTTGGGTGAGCATGACGACCCGGAAACGGGGAGAGCTTATGAATCTCGGTAAGATGGGGGCTCCCAATTACCTTGATAGTTTACCTATGACATCCCATATCGGGAGAGTTGGCTTCGGAGAGGTCCGTTGCATATGTGATAAAGAAAGTGTAAGCTTGGAGATAGCTTACAAATATGTGATTAGATAATGATTAAGCTTATGGCGAGCTTATTAGTTATACGATCAAATGAATAAGAGTAAAGTCTTGAATTAATAGAAATGATGAGGATAAGTATTTATTTTGATATAAATATTATTTTATAAATCTTTTGAGAATGGGTCGAAAACCCATGTATCTCACGAGACTATTTTGTCTCACGTACTACTTTGTTTTTGGCTGTGTACTCAGGTTCAGGATCGTTGGATTAGAGGGTCGCGATAGAAGTGGCCTAGTGTTGTTTAGCTCGGGAGCTCGTAGGTAGTTCTCGTTTATCCTATGGTTATGATATTGTATTTGTAACACCAGTTTTAATACTCTGATAAACTTTTATTGGTTTTTGTTAAACCGTATTTTGGGAATATTGGACTTGTAATATTTTTATTTAAAAATATAATTTAAAAAGTGTTTTAAAAATTGAGGTGTTACATTTATTTTGTCACTTTGTGCAGCCAGAGTAGTAAAGGATCGTGCATCAGGTTCGATATTCCACACTTAAAGGAGTTGTAGCTGGTATTCAGGCATGGATGGCATGGTAACCGCTTTTGCTATTATATATTTGATATTACATATCTCCTCCTATATATGGTAAGGTAATCCTGCTTTGGTTCGTAACTCACGTTTTTTTAGTTAATTTGAAGAGCTGAACTGGTTGTGGCACAAAAGGCTATCTCACCTAAACTTCAAAAATATTTTGAAGCTGGCTCGAGGTCAGCTGGTGAATGGTCTACCACAAATCAAGTATGAAAAGGATAAGCTTTGCTCAGCTTGTGAGCAAGGTAGACAACATAAGAGCTCCTTCAAATCGAAGCAATGTTTTTCCATCGACAGCTGCCTTCACATGCTCCATATGGACTTCTTTGGCCCTATGAGTACTGAAAGTCTGGGTGGAAAGAAGTATACACTTGTTATCTTTGATGAATATTCATGATATACTTGGGTAATATTTCTTCACCACAAAAGTGATGCAGCTGAAGAGATTATCAAGTTCATCAAAAGGATGGAACTTCTAAATGGGTCTAGAGTCAAGATGCTGAGATCAGACAACGGTACTGAATTCAGGAACAAAACTTTAGAAGACTTCTGTTCAGATGTTGGGATCTCCCAAAACTTCTCAGCTGCTAGAACACCTCAACAAAATGCTGTTGCTGAAAGAAGAAACAGAACCCTAATATAAGCTGCAAGAACAATGCTTGATGAGTCAAACATGCCTAAGCAATTTTGGGCAGAAGCTGTTAACACAACTTGTTTTACTCAAAATAGGTCTCTCTACGTGAAGAGACACAAGAAGACTTCTTATGAGATTTTTCGTCAAAGGAAACCCTTCATTGGTTTCTTTCATGTGTTTGGCTGTGTGTGTTTTGTGCTAAACACACGAGATCAACTAAGTAAATTTGACCCTAAAGCTGATGAAGCCATTTTCTTGGGATATTCCACTTCATCCAAGGCATATAGAGTTTTCAACAAAAGAAGACAAACGTTGGAAGAGTCCATAAATGTTACTTTTGAAGAACACTCAAAGGCCTTGAACCCCACCTCTGCTGACTCGTCTGATGCATTTCAGAGATCAGCTGAACCATCTCCTGATGATACAGCTGAAGCATTCTCGGATGCTTTAAACCTCTTTGATGTTCCCATAAATGAATCAGATGAGACGTTCCATGATGCTCCTACATATCTTGTAGATATTGCAGTTGTTCAACAAGAAATTCCAACAGCTAGAGCATCATCAAAGGCTATCTCAAAGCCACCTCTTCATACTTCTAGAAGATCCGTTCAAAATGAAGTAATTCATCCTGCTGAGCAATCAGCCACTCAACAAGGATCTAATTCTGCTGAATCTTCCTCTTCTACAGCTGCTCCTCAATCAAAGTGGACCTCAGAACATCCAATTGATCTAATCATTGGAGATCCACAACAAGGAGTTGTCTCAAGAAGTAAAGCATCATGTAATCTCTGCTTATGGTCTTGTTTCTTAGCAACTGAAGAACCAAAAAATATTAAAGCTGCTTTAGAAGACTCAAGTTGGATTCAAGCGATGCAGGAAGAACTTAACCAATTTGAGGTCAACAAGGTATGGCAGCTGGTGCCCCCACCAGCTGGAAAGACTATAATTGGTAGAAAATGGGTATTTAGAAATAAAATGGATGAAGAAGGTGTGGTTATTCGCAACAAGGCTAGACTTGTTGCACAAGGATATAGACAAGAGGAAGGAATCGATTTCGATGAAACATTTGTTCCAGTGGCTAGGCTTGAGGCTATTAGAATATTTCTAGCCTACGCTGCGTACAAGAACTTCATAGTTTTTCAGATGGACGTAAAGAGTGCGTTCTTGAACGGGAAGCTGCAAGAGGAAGTATATGTTAAGCAACCACCAGGGTTTGAAAATCCTAAGTATTTAGACTATGTGTTTAAACTGGATAAGGCGCTGTATGGGTTGAAACAAGCTCCTCGTGCATGGTATGATACACTCTCCACGTTCCTCATAGCAAATGATTTCACCAGAGGAAAGATTGATGAAACCTTATTCATTCGCAAAATCAAAGGTGATATCATTCTTGTTCAAATTTATGTGGATGACATAATTTTTGGTGCTACTGATGAAAAACTTTGTAGACGTTTTTCAAAACTTATGTCTACAAAGTATTTGATGATTATGATGGGTGAATTAACTTATTTTCTTGGCTTACAAGTTAAGCAATCTAAAAATGGAATTTTTATAAATCAAGGAAAATATATCAAAGATCTTTTAAAGAAATTTGATATGAATTCATCATCATCCATGAAAACTCCAATGGCTCCTCCAAACAACCTAGATGCTGACATAACTGGGAAATCAGTTGATGTCATGTTCTATAGAGGAATCATTGGATCGTTACTCTATCTCACCGCCACCAGACCAGATATTATGTTTGCTACTTGCATGTGTGCTAGGTATCAAGCTGATCCTAGAGAATCTCACTTAATAGCTGCTAAAAGAATTTTGAGGTACCTTAAGTGTACTCCAAGCCTAGGTCTTTGGTATGCCAAAGACTCCGGGTTTGATCTAATTGGCTATTCAGATTCAGACTTTGCAGGTTGCAAAATGGATAGAAAGAGCACCACTAGAGGATGTCAGCTGCTTGGAGGAAAGCTAGTCAGCTGGACAAGCAAGAAACAAAGTACTGTTTCTACCTCCACAGCTGAAGCAGAATATGTTGCTGCTGGAAGCTACTGTGCTCAAGTCCTTTGGATGAAGAATCAGCTTGTTGATTTCGATATGAACTTCTGCAAAGTTCCTATCTACTGTGATAACACAAGTTCTATTGCAATCAACAACAATCCAGTTCTTCACTCAAGAACCAAACATATCGACATAAGGTATCATTTTATTAGAGATCACATTGAACAAGGTGACGTGGAACTCCATTTCATTTCAACAGACCTTCAACTAGCTGATTTATTCACTAAGCCTTTAGATGAAAAATGATTCAATTTTTTGATCAGCGAGCTGGGTATGTTGAATGCTTGAATCAACTGCTGAAGTACTATCAGCAGCTGATAAGTTCACCTTGTCACTTAGTACATTCAGCTGACTAAAACTGTTTTGAATTCATCAGTCAGCGGAATAAAATCTCTTAAATGATAACTTATCATGTTTTATAAGTTAAAACGTTTGGTTCTCCATAAAAAGGCATCTTTTATCCCTATCCATAAGTTTTCTGTGGCAAATATTTCCACTCGAGTGAAAATATTTGGCATTTATGTGGGACAAGACACCCTGACACAAGAAACGGCTCCACTACCCCTCTTTGTCACATCCAACCACCACTTTTGCATGATAACCAACATGTCTATAGTTGGTTTGCAACTATCCATTAATGGCCCGGTTTAAATTCAAATATTTACCCAAACCCTCCCATAATCCCCTATAAATACCCATCCATTTCCCTCATTTCATCCTCATCACTCCCAAAATTCTCTCTCAAAAAAACCCTCTCTTTCGAACTTTTATCTTTCTTCCCTCTTCCAAAAATGTCGAAGAAAGCTTCCAAAGTTCCTATTACTAGGGCTGCCATTGAGTTCACCCAGAACTCCAACCTTGTAGCCAACACTTCTCCACCGAAGGATCTTGTCAATGTTTATCGACCGGTTGGGAAGTTTTTGCGTCACTGCCCTATCGGTGGTGCATTTATCAGATTCACCAAGAGTATCATCGAACTCGTGCGTGATTTCTGGATGTCTGCCTCCGTTTCAGGAGACGACATCGTAGTGCAAGTTGGAAATCATCAAATCACCATTACTGTTGATGATTTCCGAACTACTTTCGGGTTCGAGTATCTGCAACCTGGAGAAGAATATCAGCAGACGAAATCTGCTGATGAAGCTAAAGAGAACCTAATCCGTATTACTGGATACAGATTAGAATAAAAAGAAGACAAGGTGCGGGTCTTCAAGAAGTCTCAGCTGACGAGACCTTGGGCCTATTTCTTTACCCACATCATTCAGGATATAGGCGGCAACTCCGGGTCTCACAACCAGTGCAACTCCAGCATGCAAGTCTTTACTGAAGCCCTAGTCACCGGTCAGCGGATTGACTATGGGAAACTGGTGTACGAGGAGGTCAAGGCCAAGCTGAAAAGCAAGGGAAATCATATTCCCTACGTTCGCTTTTTCACATTGTGGATCGCACATGTGATGCTTGAAAAGCTGAAGATCGATTATGAAGACCTTCCAGGGGAATCAGTGATGGTCCGTACCATCTCCAACATCATCTTCCAGAAGAAGGATGATGAAAAAGCTTTTCCTCTCACCTCGTACATGCTGAAGATCATTGATGAATGGACCAGATCCAAAAAGGATCGAACAAAGGGCGCACCATTGAAGGAATCGGCCCTACAAGAAGGTATGTCCTCTTCTTATATGAAGAGTTTTCCCTCAACTGGGCGACCATCCCCAGCTACTGATGGGAAAACCACCACCTCAACAGGGATCTTAATCCCTGAGAATGAGGATTTTGCTGATGCGGATGATCTTCCTCTGGTGGTGAAGAAGCGAGTTAAGTGAGCCGCTCATCGCGCTCCTTCTTCTTCATTCTTTTTATCATCTTCTCCCACGTCTCTACCTCCTTTTTCTCCTCTGCTGGAGGTAAGAAGGTCTGCTACCCGTGGAGAAGATGTGGTGGCTGATGATGTTGAGCTGGCGACAGCAGCATCATCAGGATTCAGCCGGGATCCTCTGGGTACTCACTCGAGTCCCAGATTGGAGGGATTACGATCAGAAGCTATGTCAGCTGCTGAGAGCAATCCTTCTTATTTTCACTTTTACAGTGTTTCTCAAGGAACTCCACCAACAATCGGAGTTCCTAGTCGAACACTCTCGGCTGGTCACACCCTCCTTTCCTTTCATCCACTCTCCTCTGCTGATTTCTCAACAAGTCAGCAGACTTCAAAACGGGAATTTCGTTCTTTAGGAGTTAGTGCCGGCTCCAACCCTCTGCCTAGCTCCTCGACTGATTCATTATCAGTCGTTGTAACAAGGGGACAAACTCCACAAGCAACCTCAGTCTCTCGACAGACTGCTGGTGAAGTTTTCGGCTCAACCCAAGCCACCCGTGAGTCAGCTGCAAACACACCACCACCAACTTCTTCATCACTTTCTGAGTCACCAGCTGATGATAGATTGACTGGAAACCAAGTCAATCTTGAAGCTGATCCTTCTGTTTCCCACAACGTCACCAGCTTAAACCAGCAGGTGATCGAGGAAACCACCACCGCCAATGAAGAGACAACTTTAGACCAAGTTGTTACTGAGGCATCTACCCAAGCTGCCAGTGATCGCGAACGTAGTCGCCAACAGAGCTGTGAGGCAGCTAACACACCAACCCGAGGAACTCTTCCTCCAGTCTCTATACCAGTATCGCCGGCTGGTGAGACCGAAGCTCTAGAGGACCAAACAACATTTCATATGATGTTTGAGTCGACTGATGATCTTATTCAGTCTTACTATTCGTCATCTGACGAAGAAGTAAATCCTGGGCTTCTACATGTTTTGACAGCTGATGACGGCACTTCTGTTATAACCCCAGAAGTTTCAGTTAGACCCAACCCACCCCCAATAGTTTCTGAGCATCCCATAGGAGCGATTCCTCCTAACTCAGGAACACCCACTCCCACAGCTGAGGTTACCCCTCAAGCTGGAGGCATGCCGGACCCCCTCTCCCAAATCGTCTAAGTGTCCCATGCTGAATCCAACAAAGCTGGAGGAAGCATTCCCATCAGAGCCGTTGCTGCTCTGATGTCTAGTGTTGTATCATCCCAGATTCGACCTAGGATGGCCAGGCTGAGTCAGCAGATGGACACCCTTCGCTGGGATGTTCCAAAGAAGTTTGCCACAACTGCTGAGAACCTCTCTTCCAGCATAACTTCTCTGCACGTTGAGGTTCACACTCTGACTCCTCGGCTAGCTCTTCTTGCTGATCAGATTCGCTGCAACACAAGCGAGTTCATCACTCTCAAAAAGTATATTCATAGAGAGTTGAACTCCCTTCGTGAATCTGACAGAGTCGAAAAAGACAAGCTTCTCCCCGAAGCTCGGGCCACAGAAGCCGAAGTTGCACGACAGCTGGATACCTTGACCTCCAAGGTGTCTCCTCTCCAACCAGCTGTCGACCGACTGGCTCTTGCACAGTCAAAGCAAGAGTCTCTGTCGACCCACACTCATAGCCACCTTTCTAAGGCTATTGAGGGGTCTGCTTCTGCTGTGTCCACAAGATTGGACAAATTGGAGACTGAAGTCAGCTCGCTAACTTCCCAGGTCACTGGTCTCCAAGGCACCCTTAACCTCATTCTTGCAAAGCTAAATGAGGGTGCCGCTGCTGTCCATCCTGCTTCAGCACCAGAGAGGACCCCTCTTCTTAGGGCACTCTCTGAGGGGGAGAAAGAGGCTGCTTCAGCAGGTGAACAACATGGTGAACAAAATGCTTCACAACTTATAATCACCTCTGCTGTAGGAGCCAATATTGAAGACATTCCAGCTGGTGAAACCCCAAGATCTCCACCTATCACCTCTACTGGAATGACAGAAGAAGAAGACGTTTCAGTAGACGAGACCCAAATTCAAACAACACTCGTCACTACTGAAACACCTGAGGTAACTACTTCAGCAGGTGAGACTATCATTCAACCAACACTCACCACTGCTGAAGGCCTCAGGACAGGAGAAGCCTCAACTGGAGTTAAAATCGTTGATTCCTTTGGACCAGTTGAGGGCCCGCAAGTCCAAATCCCGCCAATCCAAAACCCTCAGCCTATCATACAGGAGATTCCTCAACCTGCTGAGGGGGAGCCTACCTCTGCCGCGATTAAAGCTCTCCTGTTAAAGGAAGCTGGAACCATAGCAGATCTTGCTGCAGCTGTTGCCCTTCAAAGAAAGACTCAAGAAGAGGTGTATCAAAAAGCTGAGGCCCAAAGAGCTGAGAACATTAGGTTGTTCAACAAAGTTCTTTACCAGCGTAGGATGGAAGCAAAAATCACCAGCGTAAGGGCACCCAAGTCCTCTTCCAGCTCTCCACCAGAAGTAAAAATAACTAGAGCTGGAGGATACATGGCTGCTGAAAGGATGCCTCTGAAAAAAATCAGTACTCACCTCAGCTATGCTGAGTGGAATGAGTTACTGACATCTTCCAGATCTGCACTACCATCTGACATTATAACAGATCTGCAAAGTGAGATCAAAGTCGCAATTTGTACCTTCAAGGGTTTATGCGACAATATCAGGAGAACCACTCCTGAGTTGGCAAATCGCATACCAGCTGAAATGCTTGACTCACAAGAAGTTGCTGTCAGAGAACCTGCTGGTGAAGGCTCCTCAGCAAGAAGGGAAAAACGTAAGTCCGTTCTTCCCGACCCTTTTGCTGACTCCAGAACACTTGATGGTGGGTCTTCAATCATATTTGCCAAACGACCAAAACTCAACATCACAAAAGCTGTCCCCACGGGAGTAAACTTTGTCCCTGGCTGATCATAAAAGAACCTACCTATGGCTTTTGTTATCTGGAGAAGAAGACGCCTTGCTTCCAACGGGCTGATGAGCTGCACATGTGTGATATTGATCAACTTCTGTTATATCACAAGTCGCTGAGTTCCTCCACTGAGGAGGGAAGACAAATGAGGAAATTAATCGACTCAGCAATCAGCTCACTGTATCACAATCTCACTGGAGAAGCTATGACCAAGACATTGTAGTTTTTTTTGTTTTGATTTTCCTTGTACTCATCAGCTTCATATCAATAGAAAATCAAAATTTTGTAATATACTTGTAAAAATTGTAAAAAGATAAACATATACAAAAGAACCCTAAGGGTCAAAGCACATAAGTATTTAGCTGATTACGTCAGCTGAATCATTACAGGGTTACACTTATACAGCTATTCGATTGCATCAAAAAGGGGGGGATTGTTAGTCCCAAGACTAAGTAAATAATATTTGATGATCGATAGCTAAGAAGAATAAATATCAGCTGAAGTATGTATCTCAGCTGAAGCAAGTATATGCAATAAACCTTCAGCTGAGTAGGTACTTAGCTTTAGGAAAACAAGTCAACTCAGCAGCTATTCACGAGAGTTCATTCGAAGTCTATGACTAAAGGACAAAGACAAGAAGAAGACTATTCAGCTGATTGTGGAATCAGCTGATAGTACCTGCTGCAGATGAAGACTTAAAGGAAATGTTCTTGACACTTTGAACATTTCCCTTTCCCGCTCAAAGAAGAAGAAAACGATGAGGATCTTCTATTTTGGAATAGAAGATAATGTCAGTACATCATCATCGTTTGTCCCTCCAAGCATGTAAAGGGAAAGTCAACTATTTTTGTACTTATGTAGTACACCTTTCACTGTGCGTCAGAAAGGGTACCGGAAGTAGTTGACACAAAGTACACTTGGGACAATAACTTATGCAAGAGCATTTAATGTTCCATGGACAAGTCCACATCGACGAATAATATGTTTACACGTCGTCTAACTTGTGGGCAAAGGAACATGGATCTTGGGCTATATATAGAGACGTAAATGCTTGCATTTACACACATACCTTTTGAGCATTCATAGCACAAGAACATTCTCTGAGAGTTAGTTATTTTCTAAGTATTAACTCCTCCATAGTTATTACTAGGCCATTGATATCAGCTGTTAGTATCAGCTGATATAACTTTCCTTGCATAGTCTTCTAGTTTTGAGCGATTTAAAGTGTCATTTCAAGTATAGAGTTTTAGTTAGTGTGTACTATCTATTTCCGCAAACTTTGTACTGTATTAAGTTGTTTTAATAAACTCTTAATCATTGAAATCTTGTTGTTCATTATCTTATTTTCGTAAATCAGTCTTAACGCAACACGTTAGTGTTGTTGGGATCCAACATACTGGTCCATCAGTAGTAAAATACTCAAAAGCCAATAACTATGGGTATAAACCAAAATCAGTAGTAAAACCAAACAGCAGTAACAATCAACATATAAAGACCAAACCTGCATCCAAAGCTTATATAAGTCAAAAATCTTCTTCTTCAAAGGATGAACCCAAGACAAAACAAGCTTGGGTTCCCCTAATTAACTAATACATTTACTTTTTGTACAGAGCATTCAGACACCTGAAGAAGGAAGAACATGGCACATTGATAGTGGATGCTCTAGGCACATGACTGGAAATCTTCAAATTCTTAGAGATTTCAAGTCTTTTGAAGGTGGATATGTTGCTTTTGGTGAAAATCCAAGAGGTGGTAGGATTACAGGTAAAGGTACAGTATCAAATGGTAAGATTACTTTTGATGATGTATGTTATGTTGCTGAGCTTAAATATAATTTGGTTAGTGTCTCACAAGTATGTGATAAAAAGAACAAGATTCTTTTTACAGATATAGAGTGCATCATTCTCTCTCCTGATTTTATTTTAGATGAAAAATTTGTTGTTTTAAGAACACCAAGGAGAAACAATGTGTATTGCCTGGATATAGGAGGAGAACTCATTTCTTCAAATGAGATCAACTGTTTTATATCCAAGGCAAACACAAATGAATCAGAACTCTAGCATAGAAGGATGTGTCACACAATTTTTAAAAATATGAATAATTTAGTCAAAAAGAATTTGGTAGTTGGTTTACCTCAAAAAGAATTCATGTGTGATCATCACTATGTTGCATGCCTGAAAGGTAAACAACACAAGACTTCTCATAAGTCCAAAACAATTAATTCTATTTCTAACCCTTTGCAGCTCTTACATATGGACCTATTTGGACCTACAAATGTAATGAGTATTGGAAAGAAACAATATTGTCTTGTTATTACCGATGATTTTTCCAGGTATACTTGGGTTTTCTTTCTTATGACCAAAGATGAAACAAGTGAGATCATAAAGAATCTGATAGTCAAACTGGAAAACACAAGAGATCTTAAAGTGAACGCCATTAGATGTGATAATGGCACAAAATTTAAGAATGCTAATTTAATTACTTTTTGTGATCTTAAAGGTATTGATAGGCAGTACAGCTCACCAAGAACTCCAAAACAAAATGGTGTAGCTGAAAGAAGAAATAGAACAATCATTGAAGCAGCAAGATCCATGCTTCGAGACTCAAAATTACCAATAACTTTTTGGGCTGAAGCTGTTAATACTGCATGTTATGTTCAAAACAGAGTATTAATAGTTAAGCCTCATTTTAAAACTCCTTATGAACTTTTTAATAAAAGAAAACCTTTAATAAGTTTCTTAAGATCATTTGGTTGTCCTTGTACAATTTTAATTACAAGAGAACAAATTGGTAAGTTTGACTGCAAATCAGATGATGGAATCTTTGTAGGATATTCAACTCAAAGCAAGTCATACAGAGTATTCAACAAAAGGCTGAGGATCATTGAAGAGAGTGTTAATGTATCCTGTAATGAAAACTTGATGAATGAACACGAAAATGGTCCAGATTGGTTATTCAATATTGATAATCTAACCAAATCTCTTGATTTTAGTTATGATTGTAATGCATGTGAATCAAACAATCAAAATCAACAAGGAGGATCATCATCAGTCAATGGTAGTCAAGATACAATGAAGTATATCTTGGTTAATACTGATCCCACAGTTAATACTGAGGACAATAGTAACTCCGGTAACCCTAGTAATCTTGATACCAGTAATAACTCAAACCCAAATGATACTACTGATCCCAGTAGTAACTTAGATACTCAAAATAATGATGATGAACCAAACAATTCTGATGTCAGTAACAACAATGAAACACATGATTGGAATGACAATCATGTTACTACTGACACTAGCAGCAATGAAGAATCTCATGAAAATCCAGAAAATCAAGAAGAAACTTGGACAGATGCTCAAATCCCTGAGTCAAATGAATCAAACCTTGATAGTCAAATCATTGTTGATAAAGTCTCCAACTCAAGAGCTAAAAAGAATCATCCCTTAGACTTAGTTCTAAGTGATGTGAACTCAAATATGCAGATTAGAAGCAAATTTAATTCAATTTTATATTCAAACATTTGCAATATAATTCTAATCTCTAATGAATGTATGTTTTCATGTTTTCTATCTCAGGAGGAACCTAAAAATATTCAACAATCAATGAAAGATTCAAATTGGATTATAGCAATGCAAGAAGAACTTATACAATTCAAATTACAAGCTGTTTGGACACTTGTACTTCTTCCAAAAGGAAAAATGCCCATTGGAACACGATGGATCAGAAACAAGACAGATGAAAGAGGTATAGTGATAAAAAACAAAGCCAGACTTGTAGCCCAAGGATACACTCAAGAAGAAGGAATAGACTATGATGAGGTATATGCCCCTGTTGCAAGAATTGAAGCAATAAGGATATTTCTGGCATATGCGTCATTCAAGAAATTCAAAGTATATCAAATGGATGTCAAAAGTGCATTCTTATATGGGAAGATTGAAGAAGAAGTCTATGTTTGTCAACCTCCAGGATTTGAAGATCCTGAACATGATGATTATGTGTACAAATTAGACAAAGCTCTATATGGTCTACATCAGGCACCAAGAGCTTGGTATGACACATTATCATCATACTTATTGAAGAACAATTTCAAAAGAGGTGCAATTGACAAAACTTTGTTCACAAGAAAAGTCAAAGATGATATACTACTGGTCCAGATATATGTAGATGATATTCTTTAGATCAACAAATGATCAATTGTGAAAAGAGTTTGAAGAACTAATGCAGATCAAATTCAAGATGAGCTCAATGGGTCCAATGAACTTCTTTCTTGGACTCCAAATCAATCAAAAATTAGATGTATTTTGATTAATCAATCCAAATATGTCAAAGACATCTTGGAAAAGTTTGCAATGAAAGATGCAAAAGTGAAAGCACACCAATGAAAACACATAAACACCTACATCCTGATGTTGAGGGGGAGGATGTAGATGAACATTTATACAGATCAATGATAGGTTCCTTAATGTATTTAACTGCATCAAGACCTGACATTATGTACAATGTTTCTGTGTGTGCCAGGTATCAAGCAAAACCTAAGGAGCTTCACTTGCAGGCAGTCAAAAGAATCTTCAGATACTTAAAGGGAAAACCATCAACGTGTCTTGGTATCCACATGACTCGCCATTTGAACTTGTAGCCTACACAGATAGTGACTATGGTGGTGAATGTCAAGATAGAAAATCTACTACTGGTGGATGTTAATTCTTTGGATCAAGACTAGTGTCATGGCAATGCAAGAAGCAAACCAATGTCTCAACATCAACTGCTGAAGCAGAGTATGTAGCTGCATCTGCTTGCTGTGCTCAAGTTTCGTGGATTCAAAATCAACTCCTAGACTTTGGTATCTCCATCCTTAAAACTCCTATTTTTATTGATAATCAAAGTGCTATCAGTATTGTGAATAATCCAGTAAAACACTCAAAAACCAAACATATTGAAATAAGATTTCATTTTATAAGGGATTGTAATGAAAAGAAATTAATCAAAGTAGAGAAAATTCATACTGACAATCAACTAGCAGACCTTTTTACAAAATCATTTGATGTAGGAAGATTCAGCTTCTTGGTTAGCAGTGTTGGAATGATTTTAATAAATTAATTTCATTATTAAAATTATATGTAAAGTTTTTGTATAATATTTTCTATCTTAAAAGTATGTTTTACTACTGATTATTCGTTATTACTGACTACGAGTTGTATTCGTAATTTTTTACTGATAGGGTTTTTCTTAGAACTAGGTTAAGTATACAACAATAGTTACTACTGATGTTTTACTATTGCTACTTAGTTACTACTGATCGACCATTATCTGTGGAATACAAAATTTTACCATACTAACCCCCATGAAAATAGCCGTTGGGTTATGATTTGAAGGGTATTTCGGTCAATTTGCAGGTTAATTCGAAAAATATAAATAGCTGAATAAGATTAGTTTAGCATTATCCACACCTCGATTCGATAAACCCTATGATAAACCCTAATCTCTGTAAATCTCGATCAAAACCTTGAATCAGTAACAAAGAAAATCATTCATTACTTCGTTTAAGAAGATCAAATTCTCTCAGAAATTAAGAACTCAAGTTCAAAATCAAAGTTCAAAATCAATGGCAACATTAAAATCTCTCAAAGTTCAAACAGATCTCAAGTATTCAGAATTTCACAACATGTGTGCCTTTCTAAGGAATCCAGACGGAACAAAGGACTTTCGACCAATAGTTATGTTCCTGAAGAACTCTTACATATAATTTGCTCTTATTGTACATCCTAAAGCCTATGAACAACATCTTGTTCATTTCTTGGAAAATGCTGAAATAATTAAAGAAACAAGTCATTCCAAAATCAAATCCACGGTAGATGGAAAGACAATAATCATAACATAACAATCAATCAGACAACATCTACAACTGAATGATGAAACAGGTATGTTCTCTCTTTCTAAAGAGATTCTTGCTGAAAATCTTTAAAAAATGGGGTATGAAGGAAGATTTGACATAGTTACTTTTCAAAAGGGTCTTCTTTCACCCATATAGAAATTTTTGGTTCATACCATTCAACATTGTATCTCACCTAAAAAGAGTACATGGAATGAGTTCAACAAATCAATAGCATCTGCTGTTGTTTGTCTGTGCACAGACCAGGTATTCAATTTTTCAAATATGATCTTTAAAGGAATGCTTGCAAACATCTCATCATCAAAATTTTTAATGTATCCAAGATTTCTTGCACATATTTTAAACTGTGAAATTCAAAATCTCTCAATTACAACGAACATTTTTCCTACACCTGAATTGAATAAAAAGGTGTACTCAAATATGAGAAAACAATTTAAATTTTCGGGTAAAATTACTGGAGAAGGTTCAAGCCACCCCATTGAACCCCAACCCACTCCATCACTCAAAACAGCCCAAACACAATCCCACGAGTCCATTCAATCACCCACGCAAACAAATGTCCTAAATGTGTCCCAGGTACATGTAAATAAACCTCAGAGTGCTACTCTTCACTCTGAGGTAGACCAGCCACAAGCCAAACAAATCTCTAAAACATATAAAAGGAAGAAATCTTCCTTAAAGGACACCAGGGGACCCACTGAGTCACACCCCAGGCTCAAAGAGTTGTCCTCTGAGGAGGAGAGAGGGCATGACGAAAGGGTCTCACTACTGATGCACCAAAGGTTGGTGCACATGCTAGTGAGAACATCATTAGGACCCAGACCTCGGCAACTTTAAGTGATGACTCATCATCTAAGGCTGCACTTAAAGGACCCCGGTGCCAAGAAACCAAAAGGGGAGGTACTTCTACTTCTTCTAGGAAGAAGAGAGTATCTAAACAACCCAATGAATCACCAAGCAGTGATGAGGGTAGAATGAAAATTCCTGAATTGATGGAAAGGATGGAAAACCTTAAAGCCAATGTACCAAACAAGCCCGATGATCTACCTAGATGGAGTGAGAACAGTATTGAACAAACCAAATTGACGGATAGGAAGGAAAACCTTGAAACCAATGTACAGCATTGTCTGGAACTTTTGAATAATCAAGGAAAGACCATGAGCTAAATGAAGCACTATATAAATGCACTGAACAGAAGACAGAAGATGTTCGATTATAGGCTTCAAAGGCAATCAAATATAATCAGAAAATTACAGAAGAAAATTGCTGATAGTGAGGCTCAACAAGTTGAAATCACTAATTAAGGGGGAGAAGGATCACATACAGGTATGATTGATCATTTCATTGCAGCAGCATCAGCCTCCCTCTTGAACCTTAGAGAAGCTCATGGTGAAACATGTCAAAGTTTTGGTGAAGACCTGAACAGAGGAGTCAGAAGTATGGATGAAGATGAATTCATGTCTGCACAACAATCACCAGCAGCAGAGCAAATACCTTCTCCAATTACTATTGAAGTCATGGGTACTACTGATCCCATGGATACTACTAAGGCCATTGAACAAATAGAGGTCCTTACTATTGATCCCATTGAAGAAGAGATACAAGAAGACTTAACAGTAGTAAACACTCCAACAAACATTCCAGTTACTACTAATGCCCTAACAGTAGTAACACCAGCTGAAACCTCTCCAGTAGTAGACTCCTCACAACAACTGGTAATCAATACAACAGCTACAACACCAGTAGTCAAGGTTCTAAAAGGCGCGCCATGGCGGCGCCAAGGCGTGAGGCGCGGCGTCGACGTTATGAAACAGACCATGGCGGCTAGGCTAGGCGTGGCGTGAGATAAGGCGTGATAAGGCGCGATAAGGCGCGCCTTATGGCAAGTTTTCTTGAAGGCGACTGTGAAAAATGAATTTTTAAAAAACAATATGATAAAATATATAATAATAAATTTAGATGTAATATTTTTTTATGAGCTTTATATATGAATTGTTATATAAATCAATAGATCTATATAATTTTTTTAATTTAATATACGTATATATACAAATTATATAAAAAATTTGCCGCCTTAAATCACGTCTTGAAAAACGCCATGGCCCGCCATGGCTCGCCTTACGCTTGATGGTGCCGCCACGCCATGCCTTACGCTTTCTGGAAATGTGCCAGTAGTAACTACCTTAGTTACTACTGAATCTGAAGAAGAAATACCAGATCTTGTTAAACCAGCTGTCATAATCCTAATACCTGAAGTCTAGAGGGCATAATTCAAAATCCTTTGGAAGAATGAAGTTGATAACCATTATTGAAAGGTACTGCATTGAAAAGAAGAAAGAACTTGCAGAACCAGAGATCAAGGAAGACAAAATAACAAATTTAATTGAAATTGATCCTAAACTGGTAAGCACACGTAATTCAAAGACTGTTGAATCTTCAATCATAACTACCAAGAAGAGAAAAGACATAGAGGCTGAACAAGAAGCAAGGAATTAAGCAAAAACGGATTCACAAATAATCAATCTTCCTATAGCTCCTCTACAGGATAATCCAATTATCAATTGGAGAGTTGTACATGATGTGATAGAAGTGATTAGAGAAGATAAACCAACTCAAAAGTTCAGTGCTTGGAAAACAATGGTTATGTCATTAACAAGGAGTGATATAATTAAAGTATTAATTATTGATAAACCAAGAATGTCAAAGAAGTCATGGAGAAACTCAGGTGCTGGATACCTCAAAGAAATGATAGATGCTGCATTCTATCCAGATGATTATCCTGAGAGATTTACTAGCACAGAAAATGTTTATGCTTGGAATGTGCTACCAACTGTTAATATGTATTTCTTTGAAAGGGCCAGCAAGAAGTGTGAATTGTTTCTATTCGAAAAAGAATATCCTCACTCTGAAGAAACAATGTATCAAATCACCACCTATTCCTTTATGAAACCACATGATGTCACTATGTTTGTTGAAAAGTTGAACTATTTTGTTAAGAGGAACAACAAATATATTATTGCACAGAGGAAAACAAGAAATCAAAAAATTAAACGGGGTAATTAGAATGGACGGACTCACACCTTCTACAATTTTATTGCTTTTTCTAAAGTTGAAAAAGTCATATATAGGAACATGACAAAATAGATGAGGCCCCACACATTTAATGATGTTTAAAGAGAGATAAGTAAGGGTAAATGAGTAATTTTAAATACAAAACCTTACCAAATAAGGTAAATTATTAAAGTCATTCACTTATTTTGATACACCCCGAAAAGGAAAGTGATTCACTTATTTTGATACACCCCGAAAAGGAAAGTGATTCACTTATTTTGATACGGAGGAAGTAATATTTTCTTAACTATAGCCCTAAGACTAGGTGTAACGGTACGAGTCGTACAACGACTGCGACCGCGACCGAAGGTCACTCCTTTAAAGACTCGTGTCTCCTTTACACCTTTCAAGTGTGACGCGTCCCAATGCCTAATTGGCAAATGTTTGGTCACGTTAACGGTGATTTTCGGTTAAAACAATTAACAAAATGCAGCGGAAAGAATTTAATCACCGTGAATAGATCTTGATATTAATCATACAATTAAACTACAATCAAAATCAAATAGATTAGATGAACATTTCATACCCTTGAAGCCTTTGATCTTGATGATTCGTGTGGATGAATATGGACGGATTGAAACCAAGTATTCAATAGGAATACCTCTAAAAGTAATCCACACAACACTTGCTAGAACACCAAAGGAGGATGCTAGTCCTTTTGCTTGCAAAGAAGAAAACCAAAACTCTTGAAAGAGAGAGAGAGAGTGGACGGTCAAAGAGGGGAGGGAGCAAGGAGTTTATGGAGCCATCAACACTCTTTAATGGTGCCATAATCACCCATCAATGATTTCCATAAACCATTGTTTTATTTGCACTCTAGTCCCTTGTCTTTTGTTTCTTCTATTTGCTTACAATTAAGTTTCAATATTAACAATTAATACTAAACTATATTATATACAAGCATGTAGCTTATATTAATATATAATGTAATTACCCTAATTACACTATATATCTTATGGTGTTAAGTGTTTAAGTGTGTGACCCTTTAGGCTCACAAACAACTAGCCATATAACTATATGTTATACGCGTGAAACATATTCCAACAGCTCCCACTTGCGCACGTGATAATATCAAGTAGTTATACAAGCAAAGGTTAGAGTCTAGCAACCCGCCAATGCCCCTAGAAGTACATGAGGAGTTTCATAAAATCTTTGTTCAAAGTTTTTCGAGCAGTTATCCTTTTGTTACTGATACTATGTTAAATTTTACACAAGGATTAATGTCAATCTAAAATTTCAACGATTCTGTTTCTCGATCTATATATTGAAGTAGATTACCAAAACCAATCAAGATTCATCTTGATTACCTTTGGGTGTGGCCACACATACATCTATTCAAATCATCGAGGGGCCCAGTAGTATCTAATCCACATGTGTGGAGGAACAAAATCTTTATTGACTGCACGTGTCTGTCATATGCTTAATGACAAACCCGATAATGGTTGTTATAGCAGCCTTATTCAGGTCAGTGTTTAACCATATCAAAGTTTGCCCCTCTACATACACAAACCAACTTGCATCTCAATTCAGAGGATAAGTGACAAAGCCTTTGTGAGATTCACTTGTGACATAAATCCAGGAAGTGATTTCTCATAGGTTGGGTCAGTCCAATTGTGCATCATTATGAACAACATGTGAGTTTGATTTCATCGTCCTTAGTCATACTAAGATAATGTCATCAATCCCCTCAGATTTGTCTTAATAATATTCCCATATTATTAATATGACAATGGACAATTTAGAATATAAAACGCAGTAAATCTTCATGGATATAAACATGCAAATATAGGACACGGTAGATATTCATATAAAAACGATCATATCAAATATATCAATGTATTCCACTAAAAACTGCTCAATGTTCCATTATCCAAATACTAAAATAGATTACATGAAACTATTAGCTGGTCGAAGTCCAATGTTTCTAGCATGCTCAATATGTTTGGTACATGGCATTGGATTCGTGAAGGGCTTAGCTAAGTTGTCATCTGTATGAACTTTGAGCAAGCGTACATCTCCCATTAGGATCACATCTCTAATGTAGTGAAGCTTCCTCCGATAATGTCTGGCGCCTTTCTGAACACCGGGATCGTTGGCAATGATGATAGCACATGTGTTATCACAGTACATATCCATAGGTCTTTCATTACAGGGGATAAATCCAAGCCCAGAAATGAATTTCCTCATCCAAACAGCTTCCATTGCAGCTTCAGTAGTTGCAATGTATTCAGCTTCTGTAGAAGACATAAAGATAGTGCTCTGCTTTGCACTTTTCCAATCAACAGCGCCTCCGTTCAAAACGAAAACATACCCTGTTTGAGATTTGGAATCATCTCTATGTTGGAATATGCTTCACATGTATAACATATAGTTATATGGCTAGTTGTTTGTGAGCCTAAAGGGTCACACACTTAAACACTAAACACCATTATATAATTAGTGTAATTAGTGTAATTACATTAATTATTAATATATATAAGCTATGAGCTTGTCTATCATAAGTTTAATATTAAAAGTTAATATTGAAACTTTCTTGTGGGCAAACTAGAAGAAACAAAAGATAGGGACTTGTGGGCAAATAAGACTAATGATTTATGGAAATCATTAAAGGATTGTAATGGCACCATTAAGAGATATAATGGTCCATAAACTCCTTTCTTTTGACTACACTTGGCCGTCCCCTCTCACACACACTTTGAAGGTGTTTTGTTTTCTCTCTTTTGCTCTCAAGACTCTAGGACTAGCATCCATTACATTGGTGTTCTTGGAAGTGTTGTGTGGACTTGCTTTAGAGGTATTCCCCATTGGAATCCTTGGTTTCGGTTGCTCACAATATCCATCCGAATTCATCATTGATCAAAGGCAACTAGGGTATGATTCTTATACCATTCTCTTTGATTTTTCTTTTAGTTTAATTGTATGATTGATATCACGATCCTTTCATGGTGATAAATACTTTCCGCTGCGTTTTGTTAATTGTTTTAACCGAAAATCACCATTAGTGGTATCACGAGTCATTATATTAATCATATAATTAGCTAGATTTTGTAAAAAGTGGCAAAAATCAATCGGTTTTGATGTATAAAAATCCCGATCGGAAAGAAAAAAAAAAAAACCCTACGGTTTTTTGTTTTTTTTTTCGGTTTTTTTTTAATTTAAAAGATGGGTTAAAACATGTATTTTTGGAACCCTATTGTCACTTGTTACAAAATCAAATCAAAAAGTTAATCTAGTTTATTGAATTTTTTGATTATTTGGCTTGGAATTCTTGTTTAATTATGTTTTTTGATATGGCAAAACATGTATTTTTGCCATATCCCAAGCCAAAGCCTTGTCAAATTGTTGATTGTTTGTGCAAACCGATGAAAGCCTAGACCGTTTGTGAATGAATGTGGTTGATGTTTGGTTGTTTGTTTATTTCGGGAAAAGCCGTGTTTTTTTTTGGCTTAATTGTTGTAATTTGTTTCATTTTTTTTTCTTTTATTTTTGGTGCCATTTTTGGGGCAATTTGTAATGTAAAAGTAATAGAATAGATTGTATTTATTTTATCTTTTTATTGTAAATTGTTTGACAAAAATATTGAAGACTTATGAAGAAAACAACAAATTTCCGTCACAAAAGCGAGGGCTGTACGAAAACAGGTTTTCCAGAGGCATACGGACTCCTTTTTGGGCGATTCAAAAGCCCAAAATGCTTGCAAAGTCGTGGGCTACAACTTTCCAGAAGGCCGGGAAGACCAGCGAAGACTCCTTCAGTGACTTTTCGGGCTTCAAAGTCTGCTGGAATTTTCTGGCAGATTACACTTTTTCACAATTTTGGGTTCTACTTGCTCAAGAATGTCTTGGAGCAAGTGGGAGCCCATTGGGTTTATGTAGGCCCGTTTGGGTTCATGTTGGCCCGTCCCCTAGTTTGACCCTTCGGTCCGTCGTGATGACTCACGTGACCGAACCTAGGATTTCATCGGTCGAGGTTTGCACAAAATTATGTTGCATGTTTTATTCTTTGTTTGTGGTTGTTTTTCTTTTCTATTAGATACAAATAGTAAAACAAATTAAAAATGGTTTTTTGACACAAACATTAAAACATTCAAACCCTTAATCATCGATGACTACTAGTTAATCATTGATGATTAAACCTTTAATCTAAAATCGTTTTGAGATTAAACTAAGTTTAAATATGATTTGAAACTCATCACTTAATAATCGCTAAAAGTTTTTACCGTTTATTACAAGACTTATGAAGTGGTATGAATGAAGTACATGATTCATTCATATCTTAAATAAAATTTTATTAAATTAAAATTTAAACATACCTAAAATTTAAGTCACGCCGTCCAATCGGTTGTAAATCACTTGCTTCTATTTTTGAATTCACGTGAGACGTGGTTTGAATTTAAATCCGAGGTCATTATTCTCTACGGTGAGACCTAGATCTATTTTGACATGATTTCACATTGGATGACTTAATCAAGTTAACGGTGAGACCTTGACTCGAGGCGACGATGCGACAAACATGCCACTTGACCCTAGATGCTTGTTCACTAGGTGCCATGAAGTCCCATACCTCTAAGAGTTGCACTTGTAATGCAATTGTTGAACGTCACCTACCTATTGGATCTATCATCTCTAGCAGATCAACTGATGCGATGATAGAAGCTCAATGGGATCTTAGCTTTTAATTAAAATTAATTGGGTAGTTAATTTATTAAAAGAAATTATTATTAAAAATACTAATTAATGAACTTTGTAATTTTGTAGATGACTTCAAACAATCAAACCCTAACACATACCACCATTCGTTCCGTTCTCGAAAAAGAGAAACTTGATGGAACGAACTTTGTGGACTGGTCTCGTAACCTAAGGATTGTCCTTAGGGCCGAGCATAAGTACCACCATTTGGAGGAGGCGCTGCCCCCTGCCCCTGCTGCTACCGCCACTGCTGCTGTTCGTACAGCCTATACCAAAAGGTTTAACGAACAACAGGAAGTCGCCGCGCTTATGCTAGTGAGCATGATTCCCGATATTCAAAAGAATCTCGTGGACCTCACTGCATTTGATATGATGCGTGAACTAACGACCATGTATCAAAAGCAAGCCGAGCAGGAACTCTTTGACACTGTCAAAGCCTTCCACGCTTGTAAGCAGGAGGAGGGACAGTCTGTTAGCTCTTATCTCTTGAAGATGAAGAGCTACTTAGACCAAATGGAGAGGCTTGGTTACGCTATGCCGCACATCCTTGGGATTAGCTTGATTCTAACGTCCTTAAACAAGGATTTTGCACCGTTTGTCATGACTTATCATATGCATAGTATGGGGAAGACATTCGCCGAATTACATGCTATGCTGAAACAAACGGAAGAAAGCCTACCCAAGAAAACTCCGGCCCCTACTGTCCTTGCTATAAGGCAAGGAAAGATCCAAAAACCAAAACCGCAAGTAGTTGCAAAGGGCCAAGGCAAGGGAAAGCAAGTTTACAAGCCCAAGCCAAAGGTTCCCCCACCTACTCGTAAGGAGCATCCCGCTAAGGATCTTGCTTGCCATCACTGCGGTGAACCAGGCCATTGGAGGAGGAATTGTCCTGCCTACCTGGCAGAGTTGATGAAGAACAAAGCCAACAAGGTTGGCACATCAGGTATCTTCACAATAGAACTATATGCTTTCCCTAAGAAATCATGGGTATATGACACTGGTTGTGGAACTCACATTTGTAATACCATGCAGGGTCTAAGGGGAAGTAGAAAGCTAAACCATGGAGCTTTGGACTTGTACGTGGGCAATGGCAATCGTGCACCGGTCGAAGCTATAGGAAGCTATGATTTAATCCTTCCTAGTGGTTTAATTATTGTATTAGACAATTGTCACTATGCGCCTAGTATTACTAGGGGTATAGTATCGCTTTCTTGTTTGTGGAATAATGGTTTTATTCATACGTTTACGGATTATGGTATTTCAGTTTCAAAGGATAATGTTTTTTACTTTAATGCTATTCCTCGTGATGGTATCTTTGAGATTGACATGCATAATCGTATCACAAACAGTAGTTCTATTTATACATGTAGCAATAAGAAATCCAAGAAGAATTTGGATTCTACTTACCTATGGCATTGTCGCCTTTGCCATGTTAACAAGAAACGCGTTTTGAAATTACAAAAGGATGGACTTATAAAATCAGATGATTCTGAATCATTTGATAAATGTGTTTCTTGCATATCTGGTAAAATGGCGCGCAAGCCTTTCTCCCATGTAGGCGAAAGGGCCAACGATCTACTTGGACTCATACATACTGATGTATGTGGCCCTTTTAGAACTCGAACTAGGGAAGGTGCTACCTATTTCATTACTTTCACTGACGACTTTAGTCGTTATGGTTATGTTTACTTGATTAAACATAAACATGAAACCTTTGAAACGTTCAAAGCTTTCCAAAATGAAGTAGAAAATCAACTCGGCAAGAAGATAAAGGCTCTTCGTTCTGATCGAGGAGGAGAGTACATGAGCCATGAGTTCCAAGATCATCTTAAGAATTGTGGGATTGTCTCACAATTCACTCCCCCTTATACACCACAGCATAATGGTGTATCAGAGAGGAGAAATCGCACCTTGCTTGACATGGTTCGATCGATGATGAGTCCTACCACTCTGCCTCTATCTTTTTGGGGTTATGCACTCAAATCGGCTGCTCGCATACTAAATATGGTTCCCACCAAGAAGGTTGAAAAGACACCATATGAGATATGGCATGGGAAAGTCCCTAACTTGTCTTACTTGAAGGTCTGGGGTTGTGAGGCTCTCGTGAAACGAGACACGCCAAACAAACTTGAACCCAGAGCTGTCAAGTGCATCTTTATAGGATACCCTGAGGAAACGATGGGTTACTATTTCTACTACCCACCTGAGCAAAAAGTAATTATTGCTCGTTATGCTGAGTTTCTTGAGAGCAATCTCATTTCACAAGAAGCAAGTGGGAGTACCATCGACTTTGACGAGATTCCAAGCGATGAAGATGCACAACCTATTGTAGAGACTAGCGAACATCAAGATGAGGCTGAACACGAAACTGTTCCTGTTGCACCTCAAAATGATGTAATCCCTGTTCGAAGGTCCGCAAGGACACCTCATGCACCTGAACGATATGGTTTCCATGTCGATGCTGAGGAGCTGAGTTTAGGGGATCATAATGAACCCCCTAACTATCGAGCTGCATTATCAGATTCTGAATCTGACAAATGGCTTGATGCTATGAACGCGGAAATGCAATCCATGAAAGATAACCAAGTATGGACTTTGGTTGATCTTCCTCCTAACAGTAAGACTGTTGGTAGCAAGTGGCTCTTCAAGAAGAAGACCGACATGGATGGCAATGTACACACCTATAAAGCTCGATTGGTAGCAAAAGGTTATACTCAAACCTACGGGATTGACTATGATGAAACCTTCTCGCCTGTTGCCGACGTTAGAGCTATTAGGATTGTCATAGCCATAGCAGCGTACTATGACTATGAGATTTGGCAAATGGATGTTAAAACTGCTTTCTTAAATGGACATCTTGATGAAGATGTTTATATGGTTCAACCTGAGGGTTTTGTTAATCCAAAACACCCAAAGAAAGTATGTAAGCTTCAAAGGTCCATTTATGGACTAAAGCAAGCATCCAGAAGTTGGAACAAAAGATTCGATGAGGAAGTCAAATCGTTTGGCTTTACTCAGAATCCCGACGAGCCATGTGTATATGTAAGAGCTAGTGGGAGCATTGTCGTCTTTCTAATCCTATATGTCGATGACATACTACTCATAGGAAATAACATTCCAATGCTACAAGATGTAAAATCCTGGCTTGGGAAGTGCTTCGCTATGAAGGATCTTGGGGAAGCGGCATATATACTTGGTATAAAGATCTATCGAGATCGATCAAAGCGGTTAATCGGACTAAGTCAAAGTGCGTACATTGATAAGATTCTAAAACGGTTTAGAATGGATGCTTCCAAACGTGGAAGTCTCCCTATGCAACACAATGTACACTTGAGTAAGACTCAAGGACCGTCCTCACCTGATGAGATGAAACGTATGCGTGATGTCCCCTATGCCTCGGCAGTAGGATCTATCATGTATGCTGTGCGGTGCACAAGACCTGATGTAGCGTTCTCTCAGAACCTTACAAGCCGATATCAACAGAATCCAGGTGAGAGTCACTGGACTGCTGTTAAGAACATACTGAAGTATCTTAGGAATACTAAAGATATGTTTCTTGTTTATGGTGGTGAAAGTCAAGATGAACTGAGCGTCACTTGTTATTCTGATGCTAGTTTTGAGACTGATAGAGATGATTCCAAATCTCAAACGGGGTATGTTTTCGTTTTGAACGGAGGCGCTGTTGATTGGAAAAGTGCAAAGCAGAGCACTATCGCTATGTCTTCTACAGAAGCTGAATACATTGCAACTACTGAAGCTGCAATGGAAGCTGTTTGGATGAGGAAATTCATTTCTGGGCTTGGTGTTGTCCCCAGTAATGAAAAACCTATGGATATGTTCTGTGATAACACAGGTGCTATCATCATTGCCAACGAACCTGGTGTTCAGAAAGGTGCCAGACATTATCGGAGGAAGCTTCACTACATTAGAGATGCGATCCTAATGGGAGATGTACGCTTGCTCAAAGTTCATACAGATGACAACTTAGCTGATCCCTTCACGAAGCCAATGTCATGTACCAAACATATTGAACATGCTAGAAGCATTGGACTTCGACCAGCTAATAGTTTCATGTAATCTGTTTTAGTATTTGGATAATGGAACATTGAGCAGTTTTTATTGGAATAAATTGATATATTTGATATGATCGTTTTTATATGAATATCTACTGTGTTCTATATTTGCATGTTTATATCCATGAATATTTACTGCGTTTTATATTCTAAATTGTCCATTGTCATAATTAATAATATGGGAATATTATTAAGACAAATCTGAGGGCATTGATGACATTATCTTAGTATGACTAAGGATGATGAAATCAAACTCACATGTTGTCCATAATGATGCACAATTGGACTGACCCAACCTATGAGAAATCACTTCATGGATTTATGTCACAAGTGAATCTCACAAAGGCTTTGTCACTTATCCTCTGACTTGAGATGCAAGTTGGTTTGTGTATGTAGAGGGGCAAACTTTGATATGGTTAAACGTTGACCTGAACAAGGCTGCTATAACAACCATTATCGGGTTTGTCATTAAGCATATGACAGACACGTGCAGTCAATAAAGAATTTGTTCCTCCACACATGTGGATTAGATACTACTGGGCCCCTCGATGATTTGAATAGATGTATGTGTGGCCACACCCAAAAGGTAATCAAGATGAATCTTGATTGGTTTTGGTAATCTACTTCAATATATAGATCGAGAAACAGAATCGTTGAAATTTTAGATTGACATTTATCCTTGTCTAAAATTCAACATAGTATCAGTAACAAAAGGATAACTGCTTGAAAAACCTTGAACAAAGATTTTATGAAACTCCTCATGTACTTCTAGGGGCATTGGCGGGTTGCTAGACTCTAACCTTTGCTTGTATAACTACTTGATGTTATCACGTGCGCAAGTGGGAGCTGTTGGAATATGCTTCACATGTATAACATATAGTTATATGGCTAGTTGTTTGTGAGCCTAAAGGGTCACACACTTAAACACTAAACACCATTATATAATTAGTGTAATTAGTGTAATTACATTAATTATTAATATATATAAGCTATGAGCTTGTCTATCATAAGTTTAATATTAAAAGTTAATATTGAAACTTTCTTGTGGGCAAACTAGAAGAAACAAAAGATAGGGACTTGTGGGCAAATAAGACTAATGATTTATGGAAATCATTAAAGGATTGTAATGGCACCATTAAGAGATATAATGGTCCATAAACTCCTTTCTTTTGACTACACTTGGCCGTCCCCTCTCACACACACTTTGAAGGTGTTTTGTTTTCTCTCTTTTGCTCTCAAGACTCTAGGACTAGCATCCATTACATTGGTGTTCTTGGAAGTGTTGTGTGGACTTGCTTTAGAGGTATTCCCCATTGGAATCCTTGGTTTCGGTTGCTCACAATATCCATCCGAATTCATCATTGATCAAAGGCAACTAGGGTATGATTCTTATACCATTCTCTTTGATTTTTCTTTTAGTTTAATTGTATGATTGATATCAAGATCCTTTCATGGTGATAAATACTTTCCGCTGCGTTTTGTTAATTGTTTTAACCGAAAATCACCATTACTCTATCAGTCTCAAAACTAGCGTCAGAATAACAAGTAACGCTTAGCTCATTTTCAGTTTCACCACCATAGACAAGAAACATATCTTTAGTATTCCTAAGATACTTCAGTATGTTCTTAACAGCAGTCCAGTGACTCTCACCTGGATTCTGTTGATATCGGCTTGTAAGGTTCTATGAGAACGCAACATCAGGTCTTGTGCACCGCACATCATACATGATAGATCCTACTGCCGAGGCATAGGGGACATCACGCATACATTTCATCACATCAGGTGAGGACAGTCCTTGAGTCTTAATCAAGTGTACATTGTGTTGCATGGGGAGATTTCCACATTTGGAAGCATGCATTCTAAACCGTTTTAGAATCTTATCAATGTACACACTTTGACTTAGTCCGATTAACCTCTTTGATCCATCTCGATATATCTTTATACCAAGTATATATGCCGCTTCCCCAAGATCCTTCATAGCGAAGCACTTCCCAAGCCAGGATTTTACATCTTGTAGCATTGGAATGTTATTTCCTATGAGTAGTATGTCATCGACATATAGGATTAGAAAGACAACAATGCTCCCACTAGCTCTTACATATACACATGGCTCTTCGGGATTCTGAGTGAAGCCAAACGTTTTGACTTCCTCTTCGAATCTTTTGTTCCAACTTCTAGATGCTTGCTTTAGTCCATAAATGGAGCATTGAAGCTTACATACTTTCTTGGGGTGTCTTGTATTAACAAAACCCTCAGGCTAAACCATATAGACATCTTCATCAAGGTGTCCATTTAAGAAAATAGTTTTAACATCCATTTGCCAAATCTCATAGTCATAGTACGCTGCTATGGCTATGACAATCCTAATAGCTCTAACGTCAGCAACATGCGAGAAGGTTTCATCATAGTCAATCCCGTAGGTTTGAGTGTAACCTTTTGCTAACAACCGAGCTTTATAGGTGTGTACATTTCCATCCATGTCGGTCTTCTTCTTGAAGAGCCACTTGCTATCAACAGTCTTACTGTTAGGAGGAAGATCAATCAGAGTCCATACCTGGTTATCTTTCATGGATTGAATTTCCGCGTTCATAGCATCAAGCCATTTGTCAGATTCAGAATCTAATAATGCAGCTCGATAGTTAGGGGTTCATTATGATCCCCTAAACTTAGCTCCTCAGCATCGACATGGAAACCATATCGTTCAGGTGCATGAGGTGTCCTTGCGGACCTTCGAACGGGGACTACATCATTTTGAGGTGCAACAGGAACAGTTTCATGTTCAGCCTCATCTTGATGTTCGCTAGTCTCTACAATAGGTTGTGCATCTTCATCGCTTGGAATCTCGATAAAGTCAATGGTACTCCCACTTGCTTCTTGTGAAATGAGATTGCTCTCAAGAAACTCAGCATAACGAGCAATAATAACTTTTTGCTCAGGTGGGTAGTAGAAATAGTAACCCATCGTTTCCTCAGGGTATCCTATAAAGATGCACTTGACAGCTCTGGGTTCAAGTTTGTTTGGCGTGTCTCGTTTCACGAGAGCCTCACAACCCCAGACCTTTAAGTAAGACAAGTTAGCGACTTTCCCATGCCATATCTCATATGGTGTCTTTTCAACCTTCTTAGTGGGAACCATATTCAGTATGCGAGCAACCGACTTGAGTGCATAACCCCAAAAGGAGAGAGGCAGAGTGGTAGGACTCATCATCGATCGGACCATGTCAAGCAAGGTGCGATTTCTCCTCTCTGATACACCATTATGCTGTGGTGTATAAGGGGGAGTGAATTGTGAGACAATCCCACAATTCTTAAGATGGTCTTGAAACTCATGGCTCATGTACTCCCCTCCTCGATCAGAACGTAGAGCCTTTATCTTCTTGCCAAGTTGATTTTCTACTTCATTTTGGAAAGCTTTGAACGTTTCAAAGGTTTCATGTTTATGTTTAATCAAGTAAACATAACCATAACGAATAAAGTCGTCAGTAGAAGTAATGAAGTAGGTAGCACCTTCCCTAGTTCGAGTTCTAAAAGGGCCACATACATCAGTATGTATGAGTCCAAGTAGATCATTGGCCCTTTCGCCTACATGGGAGAAAGGCTTGCACGCCATTTTACCAGATATACAAGAAACACATTTATCAAATGATTCAGAATCATCTGATTTTTTAAGTCCATCTTTTTGTAATTTCAACACGCGTTTCTTGTTAACGTGGCAAAGGCGACAATGCCATAGGTAAGTAGAATCCAAGTTCTTCTTGGATTTCTTGTTGCTACATGTATAAATAGAACTACTGTTTGTGATACGATTATGCATGTCAATCTCAAAGGATACCATCACGAGGAATAACATTAAAGTAAGAAACATTATCCTTTGAAACTGAAATACCATAATCCGTTAAAGTATGAATAAAACCATTATTCCACAAACAAGAAAGCGATACTATACCCCTAGTAATACTAGGCGCATAGTGACAATTGTCTAATACAATAATTAAACCACTAGGAAGGATTAAATCATAGCTTCCTATAGCTTCGACCCGTGCACGCATCCCATTGCCTACGTACAAATCCAAAGCTCCATGGTTTAGCTTTCTACTTCCCCTTAGACCCTGCATGGTATTACAAATGTGAGTTCCACAACCAGTGTCATATACCCATGATTTCTTAGGGAAAGCATATAGTTCTATTGTGAAGATACCTGATGTGCCAACCTTGTTGGCTTTGTTCTTCATCAACTCCGCCAGGTAGGCAGGACAATTCCTCCTCCAATGGCCTGTTTCACCGCAGTGATGGCAAGCAAGCTCCTTAGCAAGGTGCTCTTTTTGAGTAGGTGGGGGAACCTTTGGCTTGGGCTTGTAAGCTTGCTTTCCCTTGCCTTGGCCCTTCGCAACTACTTGCGGTTTTGGTTTTTGGATCTTTCCTTGCCTTATAGCAAGGACAGTAGGGGCCGGAGTTTTCTTGGGTAGGCTTGCTTCCGTTTGTTTCAGCATAGCATGTAATTCAGTGAATGTCTTCTCCATACTATGCATATGATAATTCATGACAAACGGTGCAAAATCCTTGTTGAGGGACGTTAGAATCAAGCTAATCCCAAGGATGTGCGGCATAGCGTAACCAAGCTTCTCCATTTGGTCTAAGTAGCTCTTCATCTTCAAGAGATAAGAGCTAACAGATTGTCCCTCCTCCTACTTGCAAGCGTGGAAGGCTTTGACAGTGTCAAAGAGTTCCTGCTCGGCTTGCTTTTGATACATGGCCTTTAGGTCACGCATCATATCAAATGCAGTGAGGTCCTCGAGATTCTTTTGAATCTCGGGAATCCTGCTCACTAGCATAAGCGCGGAGACTTCCTGTTGTTCGTTAAACCTTTTGGTATAGGCTGCACGAACAGCAGCAGTGGCGGTAGCAGCAGGGGCAGGGGGCAGCGCCTCCTCCAAATGGTGGTACTTGTGCTCGGCCCTAAGGACAATCCTTAGGTTTCGAGACCAGTCCACAAAGTTCGTTCCATCAAGTTTCTCTTTTTCGAGAATGGAACGAATGGTGGTTTGTGTTAGGGTTTGATTGTTTGAAGTCATTTACAAAATTACAAGTTCATTAATTAGTATTTTCAAGAATAATGTCTTTTAATAAATTAACTACCCAATTAATTTTAATTAAAAGCTAAGATCCCATTGAGCTTCTATCATCGCATCAGTTGATCTGCTAGAGATGATAGATCCAATAGGTAGGTGACGATCAACAATTGCATTACAAGTGCAACTCTTAGAGGTATGAGACTTCATGTCACCTAGTGAACAAGCATCTAGGGTCAAGTGGCATGTTTGCCGCATCTTCGCCTCGAGTCAAGGTCTCACCGTTAACTCGATTAAGTCATCCAATGTGAAATCATGTCAAAATAGATCTAGGTCTCAGCGTAGAGAATAATGACCTCGGATCTAGATTCAAACCACGTCTCACGTGAATTCAAAAAATAGAAGCAAGTGATTATCAACCGATTGGACGGCGTGACTTAAATTTTAGGTATGTTTAAATTTTAATTAATAAAATTTTATTAAGATATGAATGAATAATGTACTTCATTCATACCACTTCATAAGTCGCTTAATAAACGGTAAAAACATTTAGCGATTATTAAGGGTTAAGTTTCAAATCGTATTTAAACTTACTTTAATCTCAAAACAATTTTAGATTAAAGATTAATCATCAATGATTAACAAGTAATCATAGATGATAAAAGATTTGGATGTCTTAATGTTTGTGTCTAAAATCATATTTTAATTGTTTTTATTACTTGTATCTAGTAGAAAAGAAAACAACCACAAACATAAATAAAACATGCAACAAATTTTGTGCAAACCTCGACCGATGAAATCCTAGGTTCGGTCACGTGAGTCATCACGACGGACTGAAGGGTCAAACTAGGGGACGGGCCAACATGAACCCAAACGGTCCTACATAAACCAAATGGGCTCCCACTTGCCCTCATGGCATTCATGGGCAAGTAGAAACCAACATTTGTGAAAAAAATACATTCTGCCAGAAAATTCAGTCTGACTTCAAGGCCCGAAAAGTCACTGAAGGAGTCTTCGGTGGTATGCCCCGCCTTCTATAAAGTTGTAGGTCTCTGAGTTTCGGAACTTTTGGGGGTGGTTTCAGGTCCAACGGAATAGTCAATCTCCGGGAAAGTCTGTTTTCGTGCAGCTGCGCAGGAGGTGCCGAAAATTGTTGTTTTGTCCTCATTTTCTCTCCATCTTTAGTCAACAAATTACAAAATACAAAGAAATAAAATAATACTATTCTAATTACTTTTACAATGAAATTTTCCCCAAAACATGGCACCAAAAATAAAAGAAAAAATTGAAAAAAAATTACAACAATTTAAGCCAAAAACACGGCTTTTCCCAAATCAACCAAAACAACCAAACAATCAATACATTCATTCACAAAGGTCTAGGCTTTCATTGGTTTGCACAAACAAGCAATAATTTGACAAGGCTTTGGCTTGGGATATGGCAAAAATACATGTTTTGCCATATCAAAAAACAAAATTAAACAAGTAATTCTAAGCCAAATAATCAAAAAATTCAATAAACTAGATTAATCTTTTGATTTGATTTTGTAACAAGTGACAATAAGGTTCCAAAAATACATTATTTTAACAATTAACAAAACATGTATTTTTCGGTTAAAACAATTAACAAAACGCAGCGGAAAGAATTTAATCACCATGAACGGATCTTGATATTAATCATACAATTAAACTACAATCAAAATCAAATAGATTAGATGAACATTTCATACCCTTGAAGCCTTTGATATTGATGATTCGTGTGGATGAATATGGACGGATTGAAACCAAGTATTCAATAGGAATATCTCTAAAAGTAATCCACACAACACTTGCTAGAACACCAAAGGAGGATGCTAGTCCTTTTGCTTGCAAAGAAGAAAACCAAAACTCTTGAAAGAGAGAGAGAGAGAGTGGATGGTCAAAGAGGGGAGGGTGCAAGGAGTTTATGGAGCCATCAACACTCTTTAATGGTGCCATAATCACCCATTAATGATTTCCTTAAGCCATTGTTTTATTTGCACTCTAGTCCCTTGTCTTTTGTTTCTTCTATTTGCTTACAATTAAGTTTAAATATTAACAATTAATATTAAACTGTATTATATACAAGCATGTAGCTTATATTAATATATAATGTAATTACCCTATTTACACTATATATCTTATGGTGTTAAGTGTTTAAGTGTGTGACCCTTTAGGCTCACAAACAACTAGCCATATAACTATATGATATACGCGTGAAGCATATTCCAACACATGTGGGCGACCGGTGGAGGTCGTCTGGGTCGTGCAATGGCCACTTGCGCTTGATAAGTAGGCTTGTGTATAATGGACCGGAACTGACCGAGACCGACGACCGAAGGAACCGAACTGAATCGTAAATGAAACATAGCCGAGGGTCCGGTCCACAATCCTAATTAAATTTATGAGACCGAAGAGTTCGGGTAAAAACCGAAGGAACCGACTGGGATCGAGTAGGACCGTTAAGTGTTTTTGACACATAAAATAGCCAAGCAGCGTATCTTTGGTCAAAAATCGAAAACCTAACAATTTATCACATCATATGTTTTTTACGTAATGTTAATATACACTAGCGACCATCGGTCCAATTCTCATAACATGTTGGGATATAAGTGTTCTACTACTGATGCTGCAGTTGGTACTGATGAAGATTTAATGTTGATACACAAGTTAGTACTGATGGGGCAGAAAAACAAATATACTACTGATCTTGGATATAGTGCATATACTACTGATGTCGATAAACAGAACAGATTGTGTCCGAGATTCTAGTATAGTTAGTTATAGAATGTATATCTCTTTTTAATTCAATTGTAATTGTTTCCTAGAATAACTAGGTTAAAGTTTAAGTCTTCAAGGACTATTATATATAGTTCCTTATGAATTGTAAACATACGTGTATTGATCGATCAAATTAATACATTGAAGTTTTTTGTGATAAACTGTGTTCTTATTTATTCGTATTCAATTAACAGTTTACATTGTTCTTAATGAATAACAAGAGTGTTAATCCGCTGTAACTTCTCTTTGTTAGTAGATCTGTGATTTAATAACTTGTTAAGTTGTTTGATCCTGACATAACATTCGTACATCTCTCAAATGTAAACCTTAGCTCTCGCCTCTCAATCGTAAACCCTTTACAATTTACTTCGATCTCAATCAGACGTGATTTCGTGATACAATATGTTCATTCGTAAATCCTTTACAATTTACAATTTATGTAATGTTCATTCGTAAGTGATATATAATGATATTCATCATTCACGTCTCAGGCTCTCAGTCAGATTTAGAATCGTTAACTGTAGTTCATTCGTTAGTGATTTTTTTGCATGTATGTCCGAACCCGAATTAGATTCAAAGTCCTTAATGTAATTCATTCGGTTCCAGACGGTCCAGACCGAAAATATCAAAAAAATAAAAATAAAACTTTCTGTCCGGTCCTCGGTCCACAAAAAAGTCTATTTTCGTTCTCAATCCTAAGCGGTCCGGTTCTTGGACCGTGCACAAGCCTAGTGGTAAGTGGTACATGTAATAATAAAATGAATTTTAGTGTTTTGTCATGATTTTGGTCACTGCTACGTGAGTTTGGTCAAGATTTGTCACCTGTTTGGTAACTGATGCGACATTAAAGTGACGAAAATGACTAAACTGAGTTCGGACACCTATTTGCCTAAAGGCAATAATAGTTCACATTTGCCTAAATTTTATGAATAATTATGTAGTATTTCTTTTTTGCTTAAAAAGCCTATTTCACGGGCCATTTTTGCAGCCATCTTTCGTATACGTACCCTGTTGAATCTGGTTCGTCACTCTCCCTCTCGTACCCTAATCACTTTTCACACACTCTAATTACTTGATAGATTGATTGACTGATTAAGTAATTAATTAACTGTTCTCACCTCATCAAATTCTTCATTACTTTTCATTGTATGTTTCCCCATGCCATCTGCATTCCTCTATCGAAATTTTGAGCGCAAATTTGATCTGCATTACTAAAGACGAAGGAGAAGACGAAAACTGTATGGTCGTTTTCTTTTCCTGTAAAATTCTTAATTTTTATGATTAATTATACCTTTTTAAATGTAAATGTGATTATTCTATTAAACTTCGAAGAATATAAGTACATTATTTATATTTGAAAACTGTAAACTTTGTTGCTAATGTACTTGTTCTTTTAAGGATGTTAGTATATTATTTATATTTGAAAACTCAATGAAGTCATGAGTTATACTTGTGGGTGTATGTTGACTTATCTTGTTGGTTTATGGATATATATTGGATTTCAAAAGGGAGGGTTAGTTGACTTTATAAATATTTGTTAATTATAAAAAAGATGGTTTCTTTTTTGTGTTCGATTAAGATGACAAAGAAGGAGTAGATTAGGTGTCATTTAAAAAAATAAAAATAAAATTAAGATGACAAAGAAATGAAAAATATAACATTAAGAATTTTGTGGTGATAGGAGTATATTAATGTGCAAGTCTTATAATTTACTAGCAGGGTAGCCGCGCAATGCGGCGGCGGGTACCCTGGCGCGTAAGTACCATGTAATTATATTTTGAGGTGACCAAATGTTGTTCACTCACACTTTTTCCTAATAAGAATTGTACGATTATGGCCGGTTCACCCGGTCGTATAGAATACCTCCCATGAAGGAAGGCTCTAGTTCATTTTACAAATAGATAACGGAAACTATTAGTTAAATGTGGATAGGCTATATCATAATGTCATATTTGTCATTGATCAAAAATTGTGTTTTCGTTAACACATGTTTTGGGTCGGCTAATTTTAACTATCTTAGTTGGATGGTAAGCATCATATAAATATTGGCATTTGATGTGGTTCATGGCTAAGGTCATAAGTTAAAGTCTCATTATGAACAAAACTAAGGTATATTAGTCATACAAAAAAGTCATATTAAATAGCATAAAAATTTACAGTTTTTAGCTTAACCATACCGTCCTGATGCAACGGCAAAAATGTAATCACAAAATGATTTTTTCTACAAACCAGACAGGATTCAAAACGATTTACCCAATTCGTCAACACATACAAAAACGTAAAACAATCTATAACAATAGAAATATCAAAATTTCATTGCCTTGCAACCATTCATTACAACAATTCGTTGCACTACAAACATAGAATCAAAAACAAAAAAACAAAGAGATACTATGCGCATAACGTACATATTACACAATGTCAAGCAAAAACAACCTATAATGTGCAACACTGCCCTACAATTTGGCCAATTTGATACACCAAAAAACTGCAAGTATCATGATCTAAACATGAACCAATATCTCATCCAACTAAGAGGTTTATAAAAGGGTCCAAATTAGTATGCAAAAAAGTGGAAATGGGCGGGTTTGGAAATGGGTCAAAGCATTAAGTTTGGGATCAACCCAACCCAAACTAAAGCACTTCCACTTAATGATTAATTGTCTCAAACTGACAATGAATTTAAGCTTAAAGATCAGGTATTCAGGTTATTGATTGAAAAGCAATAACATCCAGATTTCTTCAACACAATAATCTGGTCAAGGTTTCACCACCATATACAATCAACAACGTAACAAAATCTTACAACATAATTCTACCTTTAACCGAGCAAAATCATTGAAGAAGAAAAGAGAAGGGAGATTGAAGCAAACCCTAAGCCAGTAACAATATTTACTTGAATCTCACAATTTAAGAATTGATTCACCAATTCACAAGCCTAAATCCGACTGATCATTAACAAAATCATAGAATTCAAATTATAAAAAAGAAAAACTGTAATCATGTTTTTATTGATTCTTACCTTTCGTGGAGTTAGGGGACTTTGGAAAATCGATGGCTGGGGTTGGGAATTTTGGATTGAAGAAATACGCAGAGACTATGAAGGATACTCATCGATTGCAAGCTTTAAGGAATTGAATTGAGGAGGGGTTGAGGAGCTTAAATGCGGAATTGAAGAGGATGATTGGCTCGGTTCTATCATTGTGAACAGGCGGGTTCGAAGAGCGGACTCATGGATACGTTTAATAGCAGCTGGTTTGGGCAATGTTATTTAACCCGGTGGTCGTGTCTTCGAATCGCTTTCCAACCAGGAAAGGCGAGAAAAATGAAAAACCATGTTTAGAATAGCACGAGTTTCACCTCTTAGTGATCACTTCAGTAGGAATAATATTTAATTTTTTATGTTAAAAAACGAGACAGTTACTTATAGCTGCCTTTATTAAAAATCTAAATTAAGCTATACTACTTATAAATGAGTGCTTGACATTTATAAAATTAGATGTCTGAATTTTCAACACTTTCATTTTTAGCAATTTCCAAACACCCTTTAAAATCAAAATTTTAAAAGTGCTTCAGCCGAGTTTCGAACCCAAGACGTGATGGACTTCAAGCAACGATCTAACCACTCGGCCATGTGGTTTTTTGTTATCCTTTTGATGTTCAACGTAATTATACCATTATCATTCGTTTTAATGTAGCCCAAAATAGACTATTCGCTGCATTTAAAAAACCCATTTATTGTTATACATTTAATATTCCCCCAAAAGCATTAATTGCCATTATATGACTTCAATTCTCAATTAAATATTTATAAACCGTTTCTTTTCCTTTAGAACCTCACAAGGGTCATTCAACTGTAGTTCTATAAAACCCAAATCCAGATCCCGCAATCTTTCTACTCACTATTGGTTGCAGAACTCGACGAAGGCATTGATCGCTGATTCGAGTGAAGATTTTCTTCATAGGTTTGTAAGTCACTAATTCTACTATGATCTTCATTTAATTCGAGTTTAGATTTTTGTAATTTGATCTATTGTATTTTGATTTGATGTGATTTGTTAAACGTGGAACAGATTCACTAACATCATTTCGAATTTTGGTTTTCGAAATTTGATTTATTGTGTTTACATTTCCATTTGATGTGATTTAGTTAAACCTTGAACAAATTCACCAACACTGAGTTTTGATAATTTTTTCAGGTATCCACCATTTGGTAGAAGCAATGATTTGGCTCAGTTTCTCATCTATTAACTTTTGCAACATGTATAAAGGCTTATTTTATCTCCAAAATCCCTTTATCTCATTATATTATCCAATTACTATATATTTTTTATACATGCAGTTACTTTATTTAGAAAGAGAATTACAAGAATTGAATTTTGACATTGCTGATAAACTATTTCTAAGATGTACTTTGTTACAAAGTTGCTTGCATATTTACCGGTTAACACATATAATGTGAAGTTGGTCAATTGAGAAGAGAGTATTCTTTTTCTCCCCCTAATGTTATTTTGTTATCTTCTTTTGTTGATTATGATTTAGAAGTGAAAAAATCATGTTATCTCAAGTAACTGTGCCTTTTATATGATTTCTTTCAACTTTATATGATTTGAACAAAATAGTTTTTAGTGTTGGTGTAAATTAACTGTAATTAGATACCAGGAAGCTAAAGCAGAATGTCAAGTTATGATCGAGAAATAGAGGATGTAATAGACGTATATATTGATTGTTGAATGTGCCAGAAACATTGTAAGATTCTTAATGCTACAACATGTGCTATAAAAGAGGTACTGTATATACAATATGATAATAAAACTCGGTATATTTATATGTATAATATCTCACAATTCCTAATAATGATTTATCTTTAGGAAGGAGATGCAAGCTCATGCTCCGTAAATTTGCTCAATAAGGCAATTTTAATTGCTCATTCTCTCAATGCAATTTTGACTTTTATGAAAAATCTATATGTTTGGCCCAAACATATTAGCTACCATGTTCTTCTTATTCTAAATAAAAATTGATATCTAGGTACATGTGGTCTTGTTGACTATACCAATTATGAGGACATGAAATATGTTGCAACTTGGTGAAATGCATTCTTTTTAATATATTACTTCTTATTCTAATTCAAAATTGATATCAATAAATTCATTTTCAGCTTAACTTTTAATACTTTACTTGCATTTATTTATTTATTTTAATTATTATATTTGTAGAAAATGATGTCTTTTCTACAGAAATATATGTGGCACGATCTAGGTCCAGATCAACATCTCATGTGAAGCCCTCAAGGTATTGTAATCAAATTGTTTACTAATAGACGAGTCATGTTTTATCTATAATATTTTAAAAGGGTTAAGCCAACAATTCTAACTAAAAAGGGAAATGGTCAAATGGGTTTAAGGTCATCCAAAGACCATCGTCCATTCATTTACTATCCATGGTCCAGCTAATGTTCACAGTTTACAAGTGATTATTTTGTCGATTTATTTAACAAGTATCTAAGATGACAAACCATAGAAAAGAGGACATGAAATTCCATTAAGAAACACAAAGTTACTGCGGACTTCGATTTTATTTTAGGCAATAATAACTAAAACTCTTGCACCCCAAACCAAGTTACTGGTGACCATTGTCCTCCAATGTTTGTGCATATCCAAATACAAATCAAGATCGAACTCAAGGTCAAGGTTTAAGTCAGAGCCAAAATCACCGTGTAAGGTATGATGAATGTTACTAGAAGAGATTTGTCAATAAAGTTTTCTCCATGTTTTCTAGAAATAGTTTTCTCCAATGTTTGCGATGACAATCAACAAAGCCCAAGGACAGACAATTCTAAACGTGGGCGTTTATCTGCCGGAATCGGTGTTCTCGATTGAGCAAGTTTACGTTGCCCTTTCAAGACGAATTTCACGTGACAATACAAAAGTATTGGTAACTCCCGCAAAATCTTTTAATCTCGATGGAGTTTACACAGCAAACGTGGTGTATTGAGAGGTTTTACATGATGAGTAACATGCATAAACATACATTTTTTCCTTGTTTTTATACTTAATTAGGTTTATCGTGTTACCTCAATTTTATACACAGTTCTCATGCTTATGTATTGTATTCGTTATGAAAATATGTAACCAATGAACTTTTAATCGCCACGAATATATAGTTCGCAGCCCGCCGCATCGCGCGAGTTTTAACCTAGTCTGAATATAACACAGGCGTCTAATCTTTAAATTTTAATTTGAGTAAATGATTTAAAGCTATAGGCCTCTAATCTATAGATTAATTAAATAAATCTAAAGATTAGAGGCTGTGCTCGGCTTAACCTAATTCAGAAAACCCCAATGGGCCGAATATTAAATAACTGCTTGGTTTGAGTAATCACTTATTTTGTCCCATAAAATTGCAATATTTGCTTGGCTGAATATCTAATTACATATTTATATTGTAATAACTGGAAAGTACTCAAAGTAGTAAGGATATTGTTTATGGCCCCACAGTTCTCTTATTTTGCTGTTATTGTAGGTAAATACATTTATTAGCATAAGATCAAAAAAAAAAAAAATAACTTCCATCCTGAAAAAACAAAAAATCTAATAAATTTTGGTTCTATTAACGCACTAGTCTTTTGGTTTGCTCATATTAACTTGAGATATGAATGAGAATGTTGGAATGAGATCTTATTGATTGAGCTAATTGATTTACAACACGTTATCATCATTTTGCTATGGATCAAGTGATCTAAACAAGTTCTTCACTTTCACTACTAGCATTCTAGTATGTAGATGAATCTCCCGTGGTAGTTTGTAAGTGAATCTCTCCTTAACCTAACACTTTCATTGTTTACCACACCAAATTTGTTGTAAAAGTGGTTTGCCATACTAAATATAATGGACGATTTAATTCTCAAAGTAGATGCAGTTTGAAAAAGAAAAATAACGAGAGATTGAATTTGTTGTAAAAGTGGTTTGAAATTCACAATAAAAACAGTAATGAAAGATTGAATTTCTTTTATAAAAGCATAACTTTTAAGGAGTCAAAAAGTTGGCCCAAAACCAAAAATCTATCACCAATTTCGTGTATTAATGTTGTGACAAGTTTTTTTTTTTTTTAATAAAAGAGAAACAATTTATGACAATCTCATAAATAATTTATTCATGATCGTCTAAATGCATTTTATTATGGTTAATAATTAAATATCAGTTACATGTTTGCATTTGATATGTATGCATTCAATAAACGTTTAACTTCATCACAATATCATGATTCGACTTGGTGAAATATTACTAGAAGGATTATGTCTTAATTTCATTGTTTAAATTTTGTTTCATTATGAAATTTTGAGCATATTAATTAATCTTTTCTTTAAGTACAGTGATTATGTTAAAATTTCTTTTGTATTTGAAAGTTACGATTCTTTGTGAATTATGAGCATTATATTGAACCTACTTAAGTGGGGAAACTTATGAATCATCCCCAAATAGGTTTACCTATTCTTATTACAATGTCTAGGAAAGATTGACGATTTTTATGACTCCTAATAAGGGTGGTTCCGATACGCACAAGCGCTATCTACCCTTACAGTCTTTCCTGGTTGTATTCGACTAGAGCTACCGAAAAGGGGACTAAAAATCTTTTTCCATGTATGTGTTTATATACTTATGATGAATCAGTGTATATCAATCGACCTGTCGCTCGATAAATGAGAACTCATTCGCACTTGTGTTTTTCGAACCTGCTGATTCGACACACAATTTATGCTCATTCAAACCATAAAAATTTAAACTTATCATTTTATATGATAACTAAATCCAATATTTGTCCTCCCGTTGTAGGAAAATATCCAAACAATCTTGAATTCTTTGAGACCACCGATTTTGTGGCTCAAATGGAATAACAGAGCTATTGTTTAGCTCATGGATTATGTTTTGGATCATACTTTCCCATTTGAATAATGGTTATCTTTTGGATTATGGTTTGTTTATATTGATTATGTTTCTTGAAATAATTTAAAAAAAATTTCCTTGTGAAATTAGTTAATACGTGTGACCGACTTTAAATTATTTTTACTTTGAGGCATGTATATTGGGTATGTTGATAGTCAGTTTGATTGTGGTTGTGACAACTCGATATTTCCGGTATGTAATCTCATTTCATTTCTAGAACTTTCCTTATTTAGAAAGTTTCTATATTTAGACATTTCTATTTTTGGCATCCAAACACACAACAAAACATCTATTTTTACACCATACATTAGTGTTTGACTATTTTAGTCAACACAACATATTATTTTTCTTATGGTGACACACTTGAGCTAAAACATTTCTTAAAATAGTAACTTTATAACGGTTACACAATAAATGTATTTAATTAATTAAACGTGACTCGAATGACATCGAACCATGACCGACCACCTAAGTGGCCGGCCTACCCTTGCTCGAACCCCATCTCGGCCGAACACCCCTTGGGGTGTTAGTCTTTTTGTTTGATCTTATCTCCTTACCATCCTTATCTTTCCTTGATTTAAACTAGTTTGAGTTGTACTCAAACTCTCCATCAAACCCTAAATCCCTATCATATAAATACCCTAGTCTATCCTACATTTAACCCCATTTGTTCCCTTGAGAATTTCGGCCAAAGCTCCCAAACCCGAAACTTTGTGCCTTCGATTTCCGCAAGCCAAACTCGAACCCTAGTTCGTCTGATCGCATAGAGGTAATACCGAAAATCCATGTTCTTCTTTGATTCGTTTGAGGTTCGAACCCGAGACCATGGCTAAAAGCCATATGGTCTCGGCAATCCATTGATCCGACGCATGCATGCATGCCCACGTGAGCATGTGTGTGTGTGTGGTGATATTTCGTTTGTTCGCTTATTGATACGTTTATTGATCTTGTTTGGTTCATTGTTCGTTTGATTCTTTAATTCGTTGTTGTTATTGTTTTATCCCTAGATTGATGATGAATTGTCTAAACCCTAGACTTTTGACCAAAAACCCTAGATCTAGAACTATTATGTATGCCTAACCCTAAATCTAGTACTTGTATGACCAAAACTACCAAAGACTAGCCAAACAAACCCTTGGAACTAGGAATGGCAACGGGGCGGGTACGGGGCGGGTTTTGGCATACCCGAACCCGACCCGATACCCGACGGGTTTTTTCCGGGTTTTCCCCATCGGGGATTTTACAAACCCCGAACCCGACCCGTTCCCGAAATATGCCCCGAAACCCGAACAAAACCCGAGAAAATCCCCGATAACACTTATATATTATATATTTAATATATAAAATAATTAAAAATATTAATAATTTATATATATCGGGGCGGGGATACCTTTACCCGAACCCGAGAAAATCCCCGAAAAAAAACCTGAAGCCGTAACCGAACCCGAAAAATTCATACCCGACCCGACCCGAAAACAATCGGTTTCGGGTTTCCCCGTCGGGTTCGGATGTTTTTGCCATCCCTACTTGGAACCAAACCATAGCACCAAACCCGTAGGGTTTTGGCCTATTCGGCCAACCCTAGCCGAAATCTAACCCTTGACCGAAAGCCTAATAGTCTAGTTGACTTTTGTTGACTTTTATTGACTATTTTAACCAATGTTGACTTCTAGATTGGACTAATTTTGACCCATAAGTCAAACCATGTCAAGGACGGATCTTGACCCAAACCGTGGACCCAACCTGGAATTACTAATCGGGCCAAGGCCCGTACTTGGCCCATTCGATCTATCTTAGTCCATCGGGCCCAAACTTTAGTTGGCCCATTAGTATCCAAGCCCATTTGGACCAAAGCCCAAACCTTTGGCCCATTAATACCCAAACCGAACCCAATTAGGCCAAGCCCAATCCATGACCCAACCTAATTGGACCTAAGCCAAATATGAGGCCAAATGGCCCACCTAGTGGCCCATTAAGCCCATCTAGGCCCATTAATCCCAATCTAGGCCCATTAAGCCTAATCCAAGCCCATTTCATTTCATTTCATTTCGAAGCCCATTTCATTGCATTTCATTTCGGCCCATTAAGGCCCAATGATCCAAGTTCGTTCGATGTCACAAAACATAAAACATAACATTAATCGTATATCATATATCATTTATCATAACTAGATCGCTTGTGTTAACTTAGTCTAATTAGAAAGTTATATCGTTTAGGAAGCTATGAGTCTGTGAAGGAATCCTCTGTCCTATCTGTTGCTAAGCTTTGCCCAGGTGAGTCCAAATACCCATTTTACTCATTTTACTGTTTTATAAACTTTTGGGGTGGAAAAATAAACAAATGCTACTTTAATATGACTGTACAACATCTATACATTTTCATTATCGCGTTGGCATGACAAACAATTATTATACCGAGGACTAAGGTTGCCAGCAATCATTAACTAGTGGATCTAGACCATGGATATGTAGATAGTACTATTGGCTGACACTCATCCTCCCAACATTATTTGATCATTACTTGGTTATCCAATACATCTTTCGGGAGTGTATATCCATAAAAGAACGATAACATACTGGAGTTGAAGTGTTTATTGTGGACTTAGGGGTTGGTATATTAACTCAATAGACTAGCTACCTGTTGGGGATAATAGTCGTGCGTTGTCAAACATAACAACTTGTTCAACACTTTTTCATAAACGAAACTAGTAATTGTAGATCTTCTACAATTACACTTCTCTTTTCATACTTACTTCTCATATCATATGAGTGTTGAACCTTATACTTTTCAGTCATAAATCTATTTTCATAACAAATATTTTGGGTAGCAAACACTTTACTTTTACAACAAACATTAACCCTGTGGATTCACTCAACATTATTGTTGACCCTTTGAAATTTATGTTTTTCCAGGTGATTAGGTGCAGTGGAACTGGAGGATATGAGCAGTGGGATTGTCGTGAGCCATGAATAAAACATTAAGTTTACGAACAATCATTTCATTTTCAAACAATTTCTATTTTAGGAAACTTGCTATTTTTGGTAACTTTCTATTTTTAGAAAGTGAATTTATTTTATTTTCGTTATTGCTTGGTTGTCTGTTTACTTAATTTTTGCTATGTTGACATGAACGTTACACCTCCGTTCTTCCGAAAAACAATTTAAATGAAGTAAAACTCATTTTTGACGAGGTGTGACAGATTGGTATTAGAGCTTAAGTTACAGTGAATTAGCAAGCCTAGTCTATAACTACAAATGATTCTTGGGAAAAACAAAACTTTTACAAAACAAAAATATTCATGGCACGCTGAGTCTCATATCCTGAAGTTTCATTGTTCTTAGATTAGAACAATTGCCCTAGTTAGTATTGCCTTAGTGTAACATTTAGTATTCGTCAGAGAGCCCAAAATTTTCATAATCTAATAATTTTATGCGTCGTGATAAGCAGAATGTCGCCTACGAGTGTCCTCGATATTTCGTCTGATTCCGATAGTGATCGTGGTGCTGCTGTTCCAGTAGTCCCAGCGCTAGTTGCTCCAGTGCCAGTGGTGGTACAACCTCATGTTGTTCCATGGCATCGTCGCCCAAGAAGACGTCCCTTTCCCATTATTCCTAATGGTCCTCCGACACTAGCTCGTGGTTAGCGTCCTATTGTCTATCGTAAGCATGAGGGTGGTCTCATATATATTTGTTCGGCTGCGAAACCAAAGCGTGATATTGCTCCAAAAACTCCACGACGTAGAGAACCAGAACCAGATGTGATAACAGAATCAGAGCCTGAGGAAGACTCTGAGCCAGAGGAAGATGATTAGTCATCTACATTTCGTCGATATTCGTTTTTCTATTATTATTATTAGGTTTTATGTTTAGCTATTTTAAAAAAAAGTTAGTTTTTAAATTTATTATTTTCTTTTATTCAGTATTGGCGTATCTGCCTTACTTTTTAAAACTATTATGTATTAGGAACGTGTTTGATAAAAGTGATATTTTAGTATAAACTTATTGTTTCTATAAATTGTATTTTCAATTACGTCTCTACTACTACTATATCTACGCATATCAATAATACGTCTACTACTACTACGTCTATTGTATATCTATTCCTTGATTCTTATAATAAGTATATCTTTTCTTTATAATCCTTCTATAATATTATTTTCTAAATTCTTTGTTTTGAATTGTATTACTTGTATCAGCAATTCATCAATGGCTCGAGGAGGAAATGCAGAAACTGTTGAACAAATGGTGGAACGCCGAATCGCCGAAGCGATGGCTCAAATGAATGCAGCAAGAAGAAACGACGATGGTGCCTCTAACAATGGAAACAACGGTACATCATTCGACTCCACAAGAGAATATTCGTTTATTTTCGCTTTATTTTAACCTAACTTTCCTTTTCTTTCTTTATTTGTTTAAACTTCAGATCCCAATGCTAATCGTCAAGGTTAGTCGTTTAAGACCTTTACGTCCTGTCATCCTCCGACATACTCTGGATCTGAAGGTGCCATTTCTATCATCCACTGGATTGAGAAGGTGGAATCTATCTTCAGTATCATCCAATGTGCCCCTGAGAATATGGTGAAGTTTGCTGCTAGCATATTGTCCAAGGAAGCGTTGTCCTGGTGGAACTCCCAAGTGCAAGTCTTAGGTCGGGCTAATGCTGATGCTATGACTTGGAATGCGTTTAAAGATCAGTTGACTCAGAAGTTTTGTCCAAGGAGAGAGCTACAGAAAGTTGAAGTGGAACTATGGAATCTGTCCATGGTTGGATACAATATTGTTACCTACACGACTAAGTTCCAAGAACTCGCTCGTCTCGCCCCTCGTATGGTTTATCCTGAATTTAAGCGAATCGAGAAGTATCTTCAAGGTCTGCACGATCTTATTCGTACTCATGTCATTGCTTCTGAACCCACGACTTTCGAAGATGTTGTGAATCGAGCTACGAGGTTGACTGATGATGCTATGAGAAGTGGATCGTTCAAAGACAAGCTAGTTGTGTCTAGCAAATCCTCTGAAAATTCGAACAATGAAAACGGGAAGCGTTCCTACGACAACAAACGAGACTACAAAGGGAACAAGTATCAGAAGACTAAAAATTATGCTGCCTCTAATCAGAACAACAATCAGCCTAATCCTGATTCTAAGCTGTAGGGTTTCACATGCATCTAGCAACTGATCGACCTATAGGACCGACCTCCTAGTTTACTTGGTTCGACCATACTGACGAAGAACATGAACTTGTTCCTGACCGGTTAAAACCAACTAGCTGATTTAATCCCTAAAAGCGGAATTGGGATTAAACCTAATCCTTAAACCCTAAAGGATTGGGTTGTTGGAAATCTAGATTAGATCAACAAGAAAGAAACCTTGTACGAAGAACTCGAACACACACATAGCTTGTGTGGTTCGTTCGACCATCAACCAAAGAACCCTAGGGGTTCTTTGGTTGATGGTCGAATTCGTCCAAGAGGGGAGAAGGGAGAAAGATGTTTCCCAAAACATACCTTGTTGTTTGCTTAAGATAGATCCACTGATGATGAACAAATCGAGCGATCTTCTAGTTGATCTAAGCAATGAACTTGTTCTTCAATACTTGAAGAACATGAAGAACACAAAGAACGAAGAACACCAAGACTTGGTGTCTTCCTCTATTCGGCTGAATGGACGAAGTGAGGGGGCTATGGTTTTGGCTTTGTGGTGTAACCCCATAAGTGATCCCTAAGCCTTCTATTTATAATAGAAGGACTTTCACTTAGGGCCCTTCTAGTTTAATTAAGATTAATCTCTTAATTAAACTTATCCTTTTACACTTACATCCCTTATAGTTTAACTAGTTTATTATTGTTGCACTTAACTATCAGATGTCTAGTATTAATACACTAATAATTCGGTACCCATATACGCGAATTATATACTTGTATTTATACTCTTAATAATTAATTATATAATAACCTTTATATAATTTATACAACAATATTATCCAATTACTATATAATTTAATAGCTTTAAATCATATCACGGATAATCTTTAATTAACACATTGTATATTTACTCAACTAGTAAATGTACAACTACTTGTATTAATTAGTTAGTTAAACTAATCTAGTAATAAGTTAAACTTAACTTTATACTTAAACGATTCATAATGACTATTATGAATCATACCTCTTCGTAGTATCATTGCTTATCTTGCTCGTATTACATGCACTCACCGGTGTGACCCTTAAGTGTTTCGTAGGCATTAATGTATCATCATAGGTTGACTAACTGTGCACATAAATCCTTCAGACTCCCATTTGTGCAAGTTCGTAACCTTTGTCTTAATGATACGACCTACAGTGGCCTTCTAGATGGGCATGTAGGTAACCAACCCCATAAAAACAGCTTATATAACCCAGGTATAGTTTATGAAAAACTCTTTAATAACGTCTCCTAGTAAAGAACACTATGTCTCTACTTCTTGGGAAAATATGTTAAGTTCATCCCTTGCAGCACGATATTTCTGATAACGAATACGAGCATGGTAGAAATTATCAACTCCTGTATTCGAAATCATTTTATGACTTCTTGATTCAAACTGTTGTCATAAACGACAAAGAACAAATCAGTTCGTTTAGGCACGGCCGTGCACTTGTCAGTTTCTCATCATGTCAAAGGACCTATTAATATCTCTCCTAAAAAGGAGGTGCAATTACCATCTTGTTATATTTCGATTTAAAATACAACTTCCTTTGTACCCAGTATCGCCTCGTATGACAAACATTTTTCAGAATTGTCTAAGACGAACCAAAGCACATTAGTCATTGTATCCTAAACCAAATACCTCAGGATTAAGGACAATCCTAGTGAACAATACCTTTGAACTTTTCAACCACGAAGTATTGTCACGGTGGTCAATCCAATATTCGTTAAGCCTCCAACAGAATATCACCGATACTTGGTTTACACAAAACTTGTGTAGCTATCTTCGAAGAACTTCGAATCTACCACCAAATACCACGATGACGTTAACGTCCCATCAAGGTTCCCACCAAGACGAGTAGTCATAGATTTTGTATCTTTTTGAATAAAGAAACTTTTATTCATGGATATTGTAAAACATACAAAGTCTGAATAAAAATGATACTAACTCATGTATTATTCCTCACTGGACATAGATACTGAATTATTACTGGATCATTACTTATTCCTTTTGTTTGTGTTGATTACTTAATGATTCTTACAATTTTAATTGTAACTTTATCACTAAACCAATCATTTCTATTAAACTAAAGACACAAGATGAGTATTTATGAATACTGCTACTTTTGTCTTTGCTAGATATTGTTCATGCAACATTTAGAACATTTTCTAGTCTTGCCTTTTATGTAATTCGGTAAACATAGGAGGATTGGAAATTAACTCCTTAGTTTCTTGAATTCATAAAATTCTCCTTGTAACTAAAGCCTCTTTTAGTTACTTGATTTGTAGATACTCTTACTACTTAAAGAAATTTCCTTAAATGATTATGTTATCCATTGAAGTGTGAACAACCTATTAGATATGCAATAATTAATCACACGACTTGTGATCACGCTATTAGGTTTGCAATAATCTAATTAATGATCATTTATTATTTCTCTTAACTCTTTGGCTAACGACTTGGTAAAACCTTGTTGTTAATGTCTTACTGACTTACTAAATTCATTAACATCTTTAATGAATTATGTTAGTCTTTACTCCCAGTCACTTTTATAGAATTTAAGCATCTCTTAAACTACTTTGACCTAGTCACTAACTTGTAGTTTAATCTTTCAAGAATTCTATCATTAATTAAGATCATCCTTTGGATATGCGAACATCTAACATTCCTGTTTAGGGAATCATGACCTTTATTGGTTACCGTATCTAACAAATATAAAACACTTGAAACGATACTTCCAATTCTTAAATGTATTAGTATTCTTTAAGAATTTTATTTAATGGTAAAGTCATTTCTTGGATTTCTCAAATATCCATTATTCCTATAAGGGAATTATGACTTGATTAAATATTGTATTTATTACAAGTATAAAAGACTTGCAATAATACCTTTTAATTCTTAAATACTTTAATATAGTTTGCCCTTTTAAGAGCTCATTTAATGTCTAAGTCATTTTACTTGGATTTTACGAATATCCAATTATTCCTATTAGGGAATTATGACTTCATCAAATCCTTTATTACAAGTATAAAAGACTTGTAATAATACTCTTAAAGTGTATATTGATTATATCCAATATAATCATACTATATTAATACTAACACTTTAAAACATTCTATCATAAGTAATGACTATTACTTAAGATGTTTTAACTAAGTTCAATAACTCTTGAACCTTATGCTTCCATAAAACTCTTAAATACTTCCATTAGAAAAACTTTCTAATTACTAGTATCTAAATACTTTGAGCTATCAAGACATTATTCATCCATACAACAATCAAACAAGTATATTAACATGAAACATAAGTAAATCAAAACTTGACTTACAATCTAGTCATAAACCTTGACTAGCATAATTATCACACATGCACACAATATAATTCAACCATGGATTCGAAAATTATTAAAACCAAAGAAAAAACTTGTTTTAGCAAATAAAATTATGCAAAACAATAAAATAAAATTGTTTTACTGAATCCATAAAAATACTGAATTATAAAAAAAAAAAACTTGGTGCTCGTGGGATCATCACCATCTCATGCCGGTCGTCATCACTTTCCATCTCCTCCTGCAATAAACGATTGCAAAAGTTAGATTACTCGTAACGTACTTTACAAGTATCTTAAAGTGATTAAGAAGTGTGGTTGTGTTACCTGAGGAACTTGCGTTTCCTCCACCACAACTTGCACCCTTTGGACAATTCCTTTTCCAATGCCCATCCTCACCACACTTGAAGCACCGATTCTCGGTCCTCGCAGTGTTAGGCTTCACCTTCTTGACCTTTTGTTTGACACCTTTAATATTTGGCACTCATTGGTTAGGATAGGTCTTACCCTTTCCTTTACCACCATGCCCTTTTCTCTTCTTCCCACCGCCACCGTCATTACCGATCATAAGAACGTCCTTAGATTTGGTCCCCAAACTCAACTCAACTGTCTTGAGCATGAAATGTAGCTCAGCAATGGATTTCTCCATATTATGCATGTTGTAGTTGACCACAAAAGACTTGTAGTCATCAGACAACGAGTTGAGTATAGTATCTGTTGCCATTTGCAACGGTATGGGGTGACCAAGTCTAGCGAGGTGATCCATGTGTCCTTTAATTTTCATGACGTGGGCACTCACCGGCATTCCTTTGACCATCTTGCAAGAGTTGAAGGCACTCCCACTGACATGCTTATCATAAGCTTGCGTCGTTTCAGCTCTAGCATTAACAGCAGGGACATTTGGTACTGCTCTCTCCAAGACTTACCACTTTCTCTCATGCATGAGCACAATACGAAGATTGGGCTCCCAGTTGAGAAAGTTTGACCCAGTCAACTTGTCTTTTTCGAGGATTGAGTGAAGTGAGAGATTGTTGGTACTTGTCGTCGCGATTGTGTTTGTTGCTGCCATCTACAAATCAAACCCAGTTTAATTAGTAATCATCAATAAACATTCTTTAAGATATATTATAAACCCATAATTAATATTTTAGGCCTAGGATCCATATATCACATTCTCGCCGCAAGGTTTGGCACTTCCCGATGAGACATGCTATTTCTGTTGGTAACATCCTTACCGATTGTATCAAGACTTGACATGATTCCTAGGGGTCGTAGAATCTTTAGACTTATAATATATTACAACCTTTGTAAAATGTAATTGTACATTTCTAAGTTAGTGATAAAATCTAGTATGTTTATTCTACTCAAGTACTTTTTGGGCCGGGACTCAAGATTATCACCAAAGTAGATCAGACCATCTAAGACAGTGCGATGCTCTGCGCCGGGACTCCCGATTATCACAGAACCTTACGCACCCTAACACTCTCAATGATTTGAATCCATATCTAAGGTTCTTTATCCTTACAATATGAATATCGTTTAACAAGTGAGGTGTTCCATTAGGTTGATAGTACTTAGATCTAAGATTTTCTTGGGTTTGTTTAAGTCTTATGTAACGACCGGAATTTTCGGTTAACGAATTTAATGGAAATATTGAGGAATAAAGGTGGTAAAATATTTAATCGAGTCTCCTTTGTGTTTTATCGAATGTTTGAATGTTTGGGACTTGGTATAACCAAGTATGGGTCAAAACTTGGATGGAAACAAGTTTAAAGGCCAAGAATCTGGCTGAAACAGCCCTCGCGGCGCGAGGCAGGCGCGAGCCAGACGCGAGATTGAACAGTGGGTTCAGAGCTCAGACGCGAGAAGCTCGAGTTGAGGCTCGAGTTGAGGCAAGAGCCGCGAGCCAGGTGCGAGCCAGTCGCGAGCAAAACGCGAGATCAGTTTTTCTGCGACGACCAAGAAGACATACCGCGTCACCTCGCGGCGCAAGGCAAACGCTAGCGGGGCGCGAGGGTTGTCTGGAGTATATAAAGTTGTGTAGAAGCTAGGGCTCATAACACCTACGAGCCCTAGATCTTGTGCAGCCGTTTTTGAAGAGTTTTTGGTCGTTTTTGGAGTCTTAGAGCTCAAATCTTCATCCTCTTGAAGGATTCAAGCATCAAGGGTCAAGAAGACATAAAGATTTGGTGACTTTGCACAAGTTGGAAAGCAAGGATTCGTGTCAATGGACACGAATTGGAGTTAGCTTGGCTAAGGTGAGTACATGTGAACTTTTAAGCTGAGTACATAGTAAAAGAGTTTTGAAAATGGATAATATCTATCGAGTCTTTATTAATACATATTTTTAATAAAGAAAGTGATTAGAAAGATAATGAAATTTGGTTGAATTGCTAATAGAACATAGTTATTGAAATTGATGATTTTGCAAGTAAGTGTGATTAGATTAAATGATTAATGAGGTTATTGATAAAAAAGTATTAATAATGATAATGGCTAAAAGAGTATGAAATTGGCTTTTGTTAGTAAGAATTAATAATTAAGCAAATGACAAAGATTTTAAAGTAATAACGTTTATTAGTAAAATATACTAATAAAAGTAGTGTTATCACGTTAACAGAACAAGTATGATTTGACTAGTGTTATGTATGCGCCCTAGTCAATGTAAAGGTAATATATTTATGAATATGAATAATAAGAAATGAATCTTATTAGTAGATTTAAGGATAAAGTATATGATGATAATGATGAGGAAAGATAAATGAAATATGATTATGCTAAAAGAGAACAATATGATAATTAGAATAGATGTATTCTAATTTGTGTTTGATTATGAATTGGTGGGGCATAGGCCCGTATTTGATGTTCAATGTGTGTAACAAAAGTATCCGGATAACGATAACCCATTTATGGGGGAGTGAGATTACTACTTGGGGCGGTACCTCCCTGCGCAAGGGTAGTATATCTATGTGAACGATAACCCAACAATAGGGAGATTATGATAACCCGATAAAAAGGGGGATTACGATAACCCGCGAGACGGGGGATTTAGTGATCTTGGTAAGTTTGGGAGAACCCCAATTACCATGTGATCTTAATGATAACCCACATCGGAGGAGTTTGCTTCGGAATGATCCGGGGCGTATGTGATAAAAAGGGGTAAGCTTAAGGATAGCTTACATGTATGTGATTATGTGATGGGTAAGCTTACGGTTAGCTTACTAGTAAGTATGAATAAGCGATAAGAAAATAAGTTGATAATTAATGAGTGAATAAAGAAGAGAATTGAATAGTAAGGACTTTTTATTATTTTTGAGAATGGGTCGAAAACCTATGTATCTCACGAGACTATTGTTGTCTCACGTACTACTTTGTTTTTGGCTATGTACTCGGGTTCGAGATCGATGGATTAGAGGGTCGCGATAGAAGTGGCCTAGTGTTGATTAGCTCGGGAGCTCGTAGGTAGATCTCGTTTATCCTATGGTTATGATATTATAATGTAACACCAGTTTTAATACTATGATAAATGTTTTAAGGTTTTTGTTAAACCGTATTTTGGGAATAATGAACTTGTAATATTTTTATTTAAAAATATGATTTAAAAAGTGTTTTAAAAATTGAGGTGTTACATCTTAAAACTAAAGTTAAACCTTTATTCCAATCTTAATCCTTGTTTAAAAAGTGTGACTTGTGAATTTAGGAATTCTACAAGACACCTTTTTAAAACTTAAGAACTATTCTTTAAAACTTATAGTTTCAAGAATTTGCACGATTTTATATGTATACCTAAAATGAGGTGTACAAAACGTTTCTTATCTAGAATAAAACTTATTTGTTTTATCTTACTTGAAAAACTTTAAAACTTATGTTAATCTTCTATTCTTTTATGATTCATAAACTTGAAACATAAATCTAGTTTTAACACACCTAGTTTTTCACATGTTTAACAATGAAATTAAACATTTGTTTTGACTTTATTAGATTTGACCAAAACTTGTGTCTTTACGACACACTTATAAACTTTGTGATTTTCTTGTGTAGCTCCCACTAACTCCAACAACCATGATGGAACTTAAGCTAACACAATCATCGGTTTATACTTGGTGAAACTAATAAATTTATTATATAAAGACTATATATAATAATTCTTAGTTTGTTTAAACCTTTCTTACATTTAACTTGAACTAGTTAAATATATGTTCTTGTTGTTTATCCTTGATCATTAATCTAATATATTACATGGCTTGTAAAATACTGATATTATACTTGTATAATTATCTAGTTATAATAACTTATAACTTTATACACCTTATAATAATAATAATATATAACTTTGTATATTCCTAGTTAATTATATAATATTAACTTGTACAATATCTAGTTATAATGAAATCATAACTTTGTACTTTCTAGTTTCAATTATATTATAACTTATACAATAACTAGTTATAATATTATCCTTTAAGATCAAAATAACATTATCCTTTTAATTGTTCCATTTAATCTTGTATTTAATATATATTCGTATATATGTATATTTTTATAATAAACTTGTAACATTCTAATAAGAATATTACATCTAATTTATACGTATGTATATTTACTTAATCTAATTAAGAATATTACATCTAACTTATTATATATATTATTCAATTTTCATTTTAAATATTTAAAATTCCGGAATACATATATATAAATAAATAAATACATCTTGTTAATTTTAGAATTTAAAATTAACACCTCTTTTAATCTTTATTAATTCCTTAAATTAATTAGATAAACCCTAATCTTGTTTTTTATCAATCAAAACTAGGGTTTTGACTTTCTTGATCAAAGACATTATTTTATTAAAAGATTAATTTTTAATCAATCCTATCTAAACAATAAACTTTGTTTAAATTCTAAGATAGATTATATCCTTAATAAATTTATTTAAACTTTTTTAATTTAAACCTTATAGACAATAAAACTTTGTCTAAATTTCTAGGTTTAAAGAACTAGTCTTGATAAATCTATCAAAATAATAATTAAACCTATTAAACATAAACTTGTTTAATTAACTAGGTTTTAGATTATTATCCTAAATAATTCTTTTAAACTATTAAACTTAAACTAGTTTAATGTTCTAGGGTTCTTTTAGGGTTTGGAAAATCTCAAGACTAGGAAACTTTTCCACCAATTAAACTAGGCTAGTTTAATAAACTTGGTGTCCAAGTAACCTCTTAGATTTTGAAAAACCCAAGGGATTAGGAAAGAAATCCTTTTGACCAATTAAACAAATCTTGTTTAACATACTTGGTCCTAGGGTTTTTCCGAGGTCACGAAATTTCTAGGGAGAAAAGGAAAGAATCATTTTGATCAATTAAACAAATCTTGTTTAACATACTTGATCCTAGGGTTCTTCCTATATTTCGAAAATTTATAGGGTTCTTAGAAACCTTTTGAACCAATTAAACTAGGCTAGTTTAATATTCTTAGTCCTAGGGTTCTCACCCTTCTTTTCGAAAATTATGAAGAAGAAAAAAAACTTGGAACATAAAAAACTTGTAATTAAAGTAAACAAACAAACTTTGTTAATCTATTTTAGATCTCTAGACCAACGCTCTGATACCACTGTAGGGTTTCACATGCATCTAGCAACTGATCGACCCATAGAACCGACCTCCTAGTTTACTTGGTTGGACCATACTGACCAAAAACATGAACTTGTTCTTGACCGGTTAAAACCAACTAGCTGATTTAATCCCTAAAAGCGGAAGTGGGATTAAACCTAATCCTTAAACCCTAAAGGATTGGGATGTTGGAAATCTAGATTAGATTAACAAGAAATAAACCTTGTACGAAGAACTCGAACACACACATAGCTTGTGTGGTTCGTTCGACCATCAACCAAAGAACCCTAGGGTTCTTTGGTCGAATTCGTCCAAGAGGGGAGAAGGGAGAAAGATGTTTCCCAAAACATACCTTGTTTTTTGCTTAAGATAGATCCACTGATGATGAACAAATTGAGCGATCTTCTAGTTGATCTAAGCAATGAACTTGTTCTTCAATACTTGAAGAACGTGAAGAACACGAAGAACGAAGAACACCAAGACTTGGTGTCTTGCTCTATTCGGCCGAATGGAGGAACTGAGGGGGCTAGGGTTTCGGCTTTGTGGTGTAACCCCATAAGTGATCCCTAAGCCTTCTATTTCTAATAGAAGGACTTTCACTTAGGGCCCTTCTAGTTTAATTAAGATTAATCTCTTACTTAAACTTATCCTTTTACACTTCCATCCCTTATAGTTTAACTAGTTTATTATTGTTGCACTTAACTATCAAATATCTAGTATTAATACACTAATAATTCGGTACCCATATACACGAATTATATACTTGTATTTATACTCTTAATAATTAATTATATAATAACCTTTATATAATTTATACAACAATATTATCCAATTACTATATGATTTAATAGCTTTAAATCATATCATGGATAATGTTTAATTAACACATTGTATATTTACTCAACTAGTAAATGTACAACTACTTGTATTAATTAGTTAGTTAAACTAATCTAGTAATAAGTTAAACTTAACTTTACACTTAACTGATTCATAATGACTATTATGAATCATTCCTCTTCGTAGTATCATTGCTTATCTTGCTCGTATTACATGCACTCACCGGTGTGACCCTTAAGTGTTTCGTAGGCATGGATGTATCATCATAGGTTGACTAACTGTGCACATAAATCCTTCATAAGCCTTATGCTGGAAGCATGCCAAGCACAACAAGTGTAATTGGCATCATGATGGTCAGTGTGAGAAGTGCTACAAGTGTGACCGCTGGGGTCACCATTTCAGAAAGTGTTCATCCAACAATCCTCCTAAAAATCTTGTGTGTTACGAGTGTGGTGATCCTAACCATTATCGTAATCGTTGCCCTAAGCTTCAGAACAACAACAACAACCAGAACGCCAACAACAACAACAACGGCAATCGTAACAACAATCGCAACAACAACCGCAATGCCAACAACAACAATGATCATCAGAATGGTCGTGGTCGTGCATTTGTCATGAGTGCTCAGGAAGCTCGCGAAAATCCTGATACTATTACCGGTACGTTTATCGTCAACAATCATTTTGCTTCTATTTTATTTGATTCAGGAGACGACTTGAGTTTCGTATCGACCGACTTTAAAAGTTTCTTAAATCTAAATCCTGAACGTTTGAAAGTTAAATATGAGATCGAACTAGCGAATGACAAAGTTGTTAGGTCTAGTGAAGTTTCTAAAGGTTGTAAGCTTGACCTAGATGATCATATTTTCGATATAGACCTTGTGCATGTAGAGCTAGGTAGTTTTGAAATTATATGCTATAGCAAACAAATTAGAATTCCTTTATCCAAAACAGACACGTTAATAATTCAAGGTGAACAAAGAAACAAATACATAAAAATCATAAACTCTATGAAAGCTAAAAAATATCTTCGTAAAGGGTGCCAAGCCTTTTTTCTCATGTCGTTGGCACAAAGTCCAAAGATCGTAAGATTGAGGACATTCCTATCGTTTGTGAATTTCTTAGTGTTTTTCTTGGCGAATTGCCTGGACTGCCACCTCAGAGACAAGTTGAATTTTGTATCGATCCGATTCCAGGAGCCGCACCTATGGCGAGTTCTCCTAATCGTCTTGCACCGTCTGAAATGCAAGAACTTTCGTCACAATTGTAAGAACTTCTTGATCTTGGTTTCATTCGATCGAGTTTCTCGCCCTGGGAGCTCCGGTCCTCTTCGTTAAAAAGAAAGATGGTTCAATGAGAATGGGCATTGACTATCATGAATTGAACATAGTAACTATTAAAAATCGATATCCTCTTCCCCGTATTGATGATCTATTCGATCAACTCCAAGGATCGAGTTTCTATTCCATGATTGATCTTCGTTCAGGCTACCATCAGTTAAAAGTTCGCGATGAAGATGTGCCCAAAACTACTTTCAGAACTCGCTATGGTCATTACGAATTCTTGGTAATGCCATTTGGTTTGACCAATGCACCTGCTGTGTTTATGGATCTCATGAACAGAGTGTACAAGCACCATCTCGACAAATTCGTTATCGTCTTCATAGATGATATTCTCATCTATTCGCAAACAAGAGAAGAGCATGAAGAGCACTTAAGAATCATTCTTGAGTTGTTGGAGAAAGAGGAATTGTACGCCAAGTTGTCCAAGTGTGAATTTTGGTTGCGTGAAGTCCAATTTCTGGGTCATATCATCAACGAGGAAGGTATCCACGTTGATCCTGCGAATAATGAAGCTATAAAGAATTGGGAAGCTCTAAAGACCCCAATTGAAGTGAGACAATTCCTTGGTCTTGCTAGTTACTACAGAAGGTTCATAGAAAATTAACACAAAAGGATGAGAAATTTGTCTAGGGTGAAAAGCAAGAATCGGCCTTCCAATCTCTTAAATCTAAATTATGTTATGCTCCTATTCTATCCCTTCCTGAAGGAATCGACAATTTCGTGGTGTACTGTGATGCTTCGCACCAAGGGCTAGGTTGTGTATTGATGCAGAATGACAAAGTGATCGCCTATACCTCTCGACAACTGAAGAACCACGAAAAGAATTATACGACTCATCATCTCAAGTTAGGTGCCGTTGTGTTCGCATTGAAGATTTGGAGACATTACCTCTACGGTACCAAGTGCACAATATTCACCGATCACAAGAGCTTGCAACATATCTTTAATCAGAAAGAGCTCAACATGAGACAACGCATATGGGTAGAGTTGATGAATGATTATGACTGTGAGATCAAATATCATCCTGGTAAGGCTAATGTAGTACCTGATGCCTTAAGTCGGAAAGCGCATCGTAAACCTCGTCGTGTTCGAGCCCTTCCAGTTTCTGTTCGTTCCAATCTATCTTCCCAAGTTCATGAATTCCAAACTGAAGCCTTGAAGATAGAGAACATCAAAGGTGAAGCCTTGCGTGGTAGGGAAAAGCAGTTAGAAGCAAAGGTGGATGGAACCCTTTATTTCATGGATCGTTTATGGGTTCCTAATCATGGAAGTGTTCGCAATGTCATCTTGAATGAAGCTTATAGATCCAATTATTATGTTCATCCTGGTGCAGACAAGATGTACAAAGATGTTAAAGAATTGTACTGGTGGCCGAATATGAAGAAAGAGATCGCAGTTTATGTCAGCAAATGTTTAACTTGTGCAAAAGTGAAAGCGGAGAATCATAAGTCGTCCGGTCTTCTACAACAGCCAGAGACTCCTGAATGGAAATGGGAAGAAATCTCTATGGATTTCATAACCAAGTTGCCTCGAACGTCTAGTGGTCATGATACAATTTGGGTAATTGTTGACCGATTGACCAAATCAGCTCATTTCATTCCTATTAAAGAAACTGACCAAATAGAGAAGTTAACGAGAATCTATCTAAAAGAAGTTGTATCTCGGCATGGTGTGCCAGTCGCGATCATATCTGATCATGATAGTCACTTCACATCTCGTTTTTGGCAATCATTGCAAAAATCTCTCGGACTCGCCTCGATATGAGTACTGCTTATCATCCCCAAACCGATGGTCAGACTGAAAGAACAATCCAAACTTTGGAAGACATGCTTAGAGCTTGTGTTATTGACTTTGGTGGAAGTTGGGATTTTCATCTCCCTCTAGCTGAGTTCTCGTACAACAATAGTTATCATACAACTATTAAAGCCGCACCATTCGAAGCCCTGTATGGAAGAAAGTTTTGTTCGCCACTTTGTGGGGTTGAAGTTGGTGATTGTCAGATTACTGGTCCTGAGATTCTACAAGAAACGACTGATAGGATCTTCAAGGTCAAAGATCGTATCAAGGCTGCAAGAGATCGACAAAAGAGTTATGCTGTTAATCATCGAAGACCTATAGAGTTCGCTGTTGGCGCCCACGTGTTGTTAAAGGTAGCACCTTGGAAAGATGTTGTATGCTTTGGCAAGAAGGGAAAGCTCAGTCCTCATTCGAACCCCATCTCGGCCACCTAAGTGACCGGCCTACCCTTGCTTGAACTCCATCTCGGCCGAACGCCCCTTGGGGTGTTAGTCTTTTTGTTTGATCTTATCTCCTTGCCATCCTTATCTTTCCTTTATTTAAACTAGTTTGACTTGTACTCAAACTCTCCATCAAACCCCAAATCCCTATCATATTAATGCCCTAGTCTAGCCTACATTTAACCCCATTTGTTCCCTTAAGAATTTCGGCCAAAGCTCCCAAACCCGAAACTTTGTGCCTTCAATTTCCGCAAGCCAAACTCGAACCCTAGTTCATCCGATTGCATAGATGTAATACCGAAAATCCGTGTTCTTCTTTGATTCGTTTGAGGTTCGAACCCGAGACCATGGCTAAAAGCCATATGGTCTCGGCAATCCATTGATCCGACGCATGCATGCATGCCCACGTAAGCATATGTGTGTGTCGTGATATTTCGTTTGTTCGCTTATTGATACGTTTATTGATCTGGTTTGGTTCGTTGTTCGTTTGATTCTTTAATTCGTTGTTGTTATTGTTTTAAACGCTAGATTGATGATGAATTGTCTAAACCCTAGACTTTTGACCAAAAACCCTAGATCGAGAGTTATTATGTATGCCTAACCCCAAATCTAGTACTTGTATGAACAAAACCGCCAAAGACTAGCCAAACAAACCCTTGGAACCGAACCATAGCACTAAACCCGTAGGGGTTTGGCCTATTCGGCCAACCCTAGCCGAAATCTAACCCTTGACCGAAACCCTAATAGTCTAGTTGACTTTTATTGACTATTTTGACCAATGTTGATATCAAGACCATGGATATGCAGATAGTACTATTGGCTGACACTCATCCTCCCAACATTATCTGATCATTACTTGGTTATCCAAGACATCTTTCGGGAGTGTATATCCATAAAAGAACGATAACATACTTGAGTTGAAGTGTTGATTGTGGACTTAGGGGTTGGTATATTAACTTAATAGACTAGCTACCTGTTGGGGATAACAGTCATGCGTTGTCAGACATATCAACTTGTTCAACACTTTTTCATAAACAAAACTAGTAATTGTAGATCTTCTACAATTACACTTCACTTTTCATACTTACTTCTCATATCATATGAGTGTTGAGCCTTATACTTTTTCAGTCATAAATCTATTTTCATAACAAATATTTTCGGTAGCAAACACTTTACTTTTACAACAAACATTAACCCTGTGGATTCACTCAACATTATTGTTGACCCTTTTTTATTTATGTTTTTCCAGGTGATTAGGTGCAGTGGAACTGGAGGATATGAGTAGTAGGATTGTCGTGAGTCATGAATAAAACATTAAGTTTACGAACAATCATTACGTTTTAAAACAATTTTTATTTTAGGAAACTTTCTATTTTTGGAAACTTTCTATTTTTAGAAAGTGAAACTATTTTATTTTCGTTATTGCTTGGTTTCTTGTTTACTTAATTTTTGTTATGTTGACATGAACGTTACACCTCCGTTCTTCCGCAAAACATTTTAAATGACACAGTGGTATCCATATACACTGTCATAAAACACGAAGACTACTTTATCAACATTACGCCTCAAAATAACTTCATTGACAACTATTTCGGGCCCGTCGACCCTTGGCTTTGGTATAGTCCAATATATGTTGTTAAATGGTACTATTTTAACTATAGATGAAGCCTTATATTGTCCAAGTTCCAGTCGTAACTTGTTGAGTTTTAAGGATATTCGAGAAAACATGTTTCATCTCGAAACTGCTCGAGAAAATGCTATTAAATACATTCACATTACCTCCGAGCAATACGACCAAAAGCGTACATTGGAGAAGTTGATATGTTTGTAAAATGGTTTGTGCCACTATAGGATCTAAACCATTGAAAGCAATCTAATTATTCGCCGAGCCCCTGTTGATGAGGGAGCTTATATGTTATGGCATGACCGGCTGGGACACCCAGGTCAAAATACGATGCTTTGAAAAATGAATGCATCCCATGGGCATCTTCTTGAAGGAACAATACCGTAATTAATTTGAAAAGCATATGCCAAACATGCTCAATCGAGCAGACACGTCTCAATCCACTTTATGTATAATCTACAAAAGTGATATCCCGTTTTCTTAAGAGAATTCATAGGGATATTTGTGGACCTATCCAACCAACATGCGGACCATTTAAAAAATTTCATGATGTTGGTTGATTTACAACAAGATGGTCACACGTAACTTTGTTGTCCACAATGAATGAAACATTTCCTAAACTCCTAGTCCATATCATTAAGGGCTAATCATCTGAATTATCAAATAAAGTGAATTAAGACTTGATAATGTCGTTGAGTTTACATAAAAAAAAAGTTTGATGATTATTGCATAACATTGGGCCTTGATATTGAACACCCTGTTGTGTACGTTCAATCTCAAATTAATCTTGCGGAAGCGTTTATGAAACGAATACAAATAATTGCAAGAACTTTGGTTATGCGCACCAAAACACCCCATTTTTATTTATGGTTATGCAGTATTGCACAATGATGCATTGGTCCGTCTGAGGCCCATGGGCACCCAATAACTTTCTACGTACCAGCTGGTAACTAGATATGAGCATGATGTCTCACATTTATGCGTGTTTGGGTGTTTGGTCAATGTACCAATTGAACTTCCAAAGCGTTCGAAATTTGGACCTCAGAAACGACGGGGAATATATGTTGATTATTAATCCCGATCCATCATACTCTATTTAGAGTCCTTGACAGACGATCCATTTAACGATATACATGCGTATTGTGACTTTGATGAGACAATCTTCGTGTCGTGAGGGGGAGATTTGCACGTTAACATTGATAAGGAACGACGCGAAAGAATATGAAATGTACCCAATTTGTCTCATATGGATCCCCCAAATGCACATAGTGATAAGGATGTGCAAAGAACTCTAAGTCTACAAAATGTTGCTAATCATCTACCAGACTCATTTAATGACTTAGAAAATGTCATGAGATCAGATATACCTGCTGCAAATGTGCCTGCAAGGATTGACGTCCCAGTGAGACGCCATGTTCCATTCGAACATGTTGCATCGGTCGAACCCACCATGCAAAGGAGGCTACCATTGATTGTCCAATCTGCCGCTCTTCCTAATAAAAGAGGAAGACCGGTTCAGTTCAAAGGATGTTCTGCCTCAAAGGAGGAGAATTTTTTTTGTATACGTTTTGCCACACGACTTCATTAAGGATCACCCGAAATGTATTGGAGAAGCGTGTTCCTGATGAAACACCTATTTCTCATCATCCCGATAATCTGGAAATATTTGTCGAGTATGCTAGCTTAAACAATATTTGAAGCAAAACGAGACTGTCATCGAGGATTTGTTCATATACGCAGTGGCCACTGAAATTATGAGTAATGATGACATGGAACCAAGTACTATTGTTGAGTAAAATGGACTGGTCTTTATGGAAATGCACAATCCAGGTAAAATTGGATTCCTTACCGAAAGGCAGAGTGTTTAGACCTGTTGCTCCAACACCACCTAATGTTTAACCATTTGGTTGTAAATCGGTATTCATTAGAAAGCGTAAAAAGAATAATGAGATTGTAAGATACAAAGCTCCCCTCATGGCTCTAGGCTTCTCTTAAACGCCCTAGTATTGATTACGAGGAGATGTATTCTCCCGTAATGGACGTTTACACGTTCCACTACTTAATCAATTTAGTAGTTTCCAAAAAACTGAACATGCAGCTCATGAATGTGATCACAGCCTATCTCTATGGGGATCATGACACAAAGATACACATGAAAGTCCCTGATCGACTCAAGTTGTCTGAATCAAGTAGTTCCAGACCACGGCACACGTTCTCGATATGACTGAGACAATCACTTTTTGGATTAAAATAATCCAGACGGATGTGGTATAATCAGACTGGGATACTTGAATATTTGGATATGCCCATGCGTGTTTATAAAGATATCCACTTCAGGATATGTTATTATCGAAGTCTATGTAGATGATTTGAAGGCCATAGGATCCTCGAAAGAGTTGTTTAAAACTGTTGAAATCTTGAAGAAGGAATTCGAGATGAAAGATCTTGGGAAAACACGACATTGGCTCGGCATGCAAATCGAGCACCGTAAAGATGAGGTTTTTCATTTATCAAGATAATTACACCTAAAAGGTGTTAAGACGCTTTAGTTGCCAAGACGCAAAACCTCAATTTACTCCCATGGTCATTCATTCCTTAGACATTAAAAGGTTCTCATTCCATCCAAATGAGGATGATGAAAAGATATTGAGCCATGAGTGTTCATATCTCGGTGCCATAAGCGCAATATGGTACTTCACCCAATGTACTAGACTGGACATCTTCTTTATTGTGATATGCATGACAAGGCATAGCAATGCGCCAACACACCACCATTGAAATGGTTTTAAATACATATTCTGTTACTTTAAAGATAGTACGGATATGGGCTTATTCTATTGTGACAACTCGATATTTCCGGTATGTAATCTCATTTCATTTCTAAGACTTTCTTTATCTAGAAAGTTTATATATTTAGAAATTTCTATTTTTGGCATCCAAACACTCAACAAAACATCTATTTTTACACCATACATTAGTGTTTGACTATTTTAGTCAACACAACAAATTATTTTCTTATGGTGACACACTTGAGCTAAAACATTTCTTAAAATAGTAACCTTATATCGATTGCACCTTAAACAAATTCAATTTAATAAATGTGACTCGATTGAACAAACTTCTAAACCGACACACCAAACCATGGACCGACCACCTTGTGGCTGGCCTCCCCTTGCTCTTGGCCTACTCATTTCGGCTGAACCCCTCAAAGGGGTGAGGGTTATCTATTTGTTGATCCTTATCTCCATCTTGATTCAAAAGAAACCTAGTTCTTCTACAACTCTACTTCCTAACCCTAATCCTCCTACTATATAAACACATTTAAACCATTAAACCCTACTTTTTGCCTCTCTTTGTTTCGGAAACCGCAAGCCACACCACCAATTCCATCTTGTTCGTCGATCTCAAGCCAAGCAAACCCGAAACCCTTGTTTTCTTTTTGATCCGTTCGGTAGCAAGGTATAATCTTAATCCTTTTCCTTGTTTGCTTTTTGTTTGTGATCTATGCTCGAACCCGAGCCCATGGTTACAAGCCATATGGTCTTGGCAACCCTTGAAACCGTAGCATGCATGCATGCGTTCGATCTGTGCATGTGTGTATGTGTGTTGTTTGATCGTTTCATTTATTCGTTTGATTCATTGATTAAACCCTAGACTTTTGTTGATTAAACCCTAGATTGGTACTATTGTAAACCTTAGATCTATGACACTAAGATAACCTAAACCCAAGATCTAACCTTGTTATGACCAAACCACCAAAACCTAGCCGAACAAATCGTTGAAACCGAACCATAGACCAAACCGTAGGGTTTTGGCCTATTCAACCAACCCTAGACCCGAACTCAAACCCTTGCCGAAATTTAGAAACCCTAGTTGACTTTTGTTGACTTTTATTGACTATTTTGACTGATGTTGACTATTAGATTTGACTAATTTTGACCCATAAGTCAAACCGGGTCAAGGCCGGATTCTTGACCCAACCGATCGGCCCAAACCCGAATACCTAATCGGGCCAAGGCCCGTACTTGGCCCATTCGATCTATCCAAGCCCATCGGGCCAAACTTTAGTCAGCCCATTAGTATCCAAGCCCATTTGGACCAAAGCCCAAAACTTTGGCCCAACGCTTACCCAAGCCGAACCCAATTGGGCCCAAGCCCAATCCATGGCCCAACCTAATCGAACCTAAGCCCAATATGAGGCCCAAGAGGCCCACCTAGTGGCCAATTAAGCCCATTTAGGCCCATTAAGCCTAACTCAAGCCCATTTCATTTCATTTCATTTCGAAGCCCATTTCATTTCATTACATTTCATTTCGGCCCATTAAGGCCCAAAGACCCAAGTTCGTTCGATGTCACAAAACATAAAACATAACATTAATCGCATATCATTATATCATATATCATAACTAGATCGCCTGTGTTAGCTTACTCTAATTAGAAACGTTATATCGTTTAGGAAGCTAGGAGTCTGTAAAGGAGTCCTCTGTCAAATCAATTGCTAAGCTTTTAGCAGGTGAATCCACAACCCCTTTTTACTCTTTTACTGTTTTACAAACTATTGGGTGGAAAACATAAACAATGCTAGTGTTTACTATGACTGTACAACATTTACATTTTCATTGTCGCGTTGGCATGACAAACAAGTATTATACCGGACTAAGGTTACCAGCAATCATTAACTAGTGGATCTAGACCATGGATATGCAAATAGTAATATTGGCTGACACTCATCCTCCCAACATTATTTGATCATTATCTGGTTATCCAAAACATCTTTCGGGAGTGTATATCCATAAAAGAACGATAACATACTGGAGTTGAAGTGTTGATTGTGGACCTAGGGGGTTGGTATATTAACTCAATAGACTAGCTACCTGTTGGGGATAACAGTCATGCGATGTCAAACATAACAACTTATTCAACACTTTTTCGTAAACAAAACTAGTAATTGTAGATCTTCTACAATTACACTTCACTTTTCATACTTATTTCTCATATCATATGAGTGTTGAATTATTACTTTTTCAGTCATAAAACTATTTTCATAACAAACACTTTGGGTAGCAAACGCTTTACTTTTACCATAAGCATTAACCATGTGGATTCACTCAACATTATTTGTTGACCCTTTTATATTTATGTTTTTCAGGTGATTAGGTGCATGGTGAGACTGGAGGATATGAGCAGTGGATTGTCGTGAGCCATGAATAAAATATTAAGTTTACGAACAATCATTTCATTTTCAAACAATTTCTATTTTTGGAAACTTGCTATTTTTGGAAACTTTCTATTTTTAGAAAGTGAAACTATTTTTATTTCGTTATTCTGTGGTTGTTTGTTTACTTAATTTTTGCTATGTTGTCATGAACGTTACTCCTCCGTTCTTCCGCAAAACATTTTAAATGAAGTAAAACTAATTTTTGGCGGGGTGTGACATCTATCCCTACGTGTTATCGAGTGGATCAAGTGTGATTGATACTCGAGATAACACGACCCTTATCGGATATGCCGATGCTGTTTACTTATCAGACCTGCATAAGGGACGTTCCCAATCTAGTTATGTCTTTACCATAAGGAATGCGGCGATATCCTAGAGGTCTTGTAAATGGACTCTAATTGATACTTCGACAAATCACTCCGAACTATTCGCGCTCGTTGAGGCGACTAGAGAGTGTGTATGGATTTGTGATGTAAGAGGCCATATTCGAAGTAAATGTGGTTTGGCTTATGATCCTAATTAACCCGTTGTCATATATGAAGATAACACCATTGTTACCGATTGAGCGAAACATGGTTATATCAATGGGGATAACACTAAACACATATCGCCGAAATTGTTCTTTACACATGAACAACAAGCATTTCAAAGGATTGAAGTGAAACATATTGGACTGGATAAAAATTATGCAAACTTGTTACCAAGTCACTGCCAATGTATTGGTAGAATTCGTGACCTTAATCATAGATGATTAAACTGTCAGATTCGTGGCAGCTTAATCATAGGTGATTAAACTGCCAGACCCTTGATAGCTTAATCATAAGTGATTATACTGTCAGAATTTAGTGCCCACCGACACACATGGACGGGTATCATGGCCGATGATGCGCGAGCCTATCGGGTCACACGCCGGGGGAATTACTTTCCGATAACACTTAAAAGAAGAGAGATAATTAAAGATGTTAGGAGAAATAAAAGTAGCTTTTATTTCATTGGACCATTTAATGGTCCAATACATGTAAAGGAAAGCCACTACTTTCTCCACATGCTTGCTTTAATTCTATTGGACCACCTTTTGGTCCAATGCATGTAGAGCTTTTCCACCCACCTCCACATGCTCTCTTATCTATATAAGAGATATGTGGGAGGTTGTTTAAGGCTAATGAAAAATCATTTTTCTCTCTCAAATAAAAGTGTTTAGTTTACCGAAATTCTAAGAAGAGTTCTTGAGCATTTCGGTATCGGGTTAGCAACTTGGAAGGAATCGCTTACTCGGTGTGGATCAATCGATAGAGAGGAACGATTACATGACCATCATCTATCAACGAGTGCATCATTATCTTGCGGGTGTCTTCGAGGGTATGATGTTCTCTCCTTCTTCTTTGTTGCACGATTTGAGTTTAGAGATTCGGTCATTGGTGGATCTTGGTGGTTAAATTATTTATAAATATTCGTTTTCGTTGCGTTTTAGAACCCACCAAAATCCAACAGTGGTATCAGAGCCTACTCTAACCGAATCGTGCACATTTTCGGGCTTGAAAACGATTTAAGGATCGGTTTTGCCATTTTTTAGATTTTGGATTTTAGCCTTGCTAAACCCATAATATTTTGAGTCACGCACTTATATGCTTGTCATGGTTTTGGCATGAAATGCATGCATGCATATATTTGTGTTGATGTATGTAATTTATTACATGAAAAGATTCTTTGTGCCTTGAGTGTTTGATTTCGAATCTTTGTCAAAATATTTTTATGAATGGTTGTTGGCACACCATTTTAGCTTTCATGTATGTAGTAGCTAGTAGATTGGTAACCATCATGCCCTTGACCTTTTTCCGTGTGTTTGGTTGTTAATCATGTGTGATTTGTTAAAATTCTTCACTGGTTAATCATTTATGATTAAACAGTCAGTTTCGTGACAGCTTAATCATAAGTGATTAAACTGTCAGATTCTGTGACAGGTTAATCATCAGTGATTAAACTTACTGGATTTGTGCCTTGTGTAATCATACATGATTAATTTTATTTTATTTTATTCATTTGGTGACTTTGTCACAATGGTTTGTAATTAATAATTTATTAATTTCGGTATGTAATATTTATTAATTATGGCTTGCATGCCATTGATTTTCATTTGTACTAGTTAGTAAGATTTCGTGGCGTGTTTACCATTTCTCTATTTTCTATGTACTTGTAAAATGAAGATCAAGAAACAACCGAATGGAATCATGAAGTGATGTCTAGGCAACCTTGGATTTGATGAAGTCTAATGGAGACGGCGGATTTAGTGGGAGCTCATATGGAAGGTCATTATTTGTCCATAGTTGATCATGTTTTTCCCGGGTTGGCTCACGGGAGAAACGCATAGGGTTTGGGCATGGTTATCAATTTTATGTTGTATGCGTGTGATGATTATTTATTTGCTTGGTTTTTAGATTTTTGCAATGTTGAATAAATAAATTAAATTAATTAAAACTGGTTTAATTAAAAAGTCACTCGCTATAGATTAATTAAAAGGTGAAAAATGTTTTTGTCACGAAAGTAATTAATCAAAATTTTAAAAGAAACAAAAACCCGTTTTTGAGAATATCATTTTTTTATCCTAATGATGATGCCACCCAAATCTTGCTAGACAAAGTTGGTTGTCGTGCATTAGCCGAGCCGATTTTGAATAGACAGTGTGGAAGGTGAGTGTGACTCATTTTTCTATGATTGGTCGCCGTGCATTAGACGAACCATTATAGTCAAAATGTTTCACCGCGTATCATGTTGGATGATTTATTTGATTTCTCACAAAATGTAAATCTTGCACTATCCATTGGAATGTCACCACTTAAGTCTTGTGGACCAAGGTCGGTTGTCGAGCGAAACCGAGTCGTGCCTTGTGAAGCAAGATGAGGGTGAGTATAAGTTCATTATTTAAGTTGGTTGTCGAGCGAAACCGAGCCAATTTAGTTATGGGCTTATCGAGGATCTAGATGGTCGATTTACAAACTTCAAACTAGGTTTTAAATGATTGTCGAGTGAAACCGAGTCATTTAAAGTTTGGTTTGAGGTTAGTGCATGTAGGGATCAAACATGCCAATTGACACAATAGTTGTCAAGTAATCCCGCAAGAAGCTAAGAGGTTATAGCGTCGACTATGAACTGGTACAATGGATACCGCCGGAAATAGTTTTACATTATGATACGAGGCATACACGTCATAATGTATTGTGAAATACGGATTCTTAGCCCTTGTTAAATATAAAAGTTTTGGGTAATATATTTACAAGGACCCATCAAACTAACTAAAACTACTTTGCTATTTTAATAGATGGCATCTTCAAACCCCACCACCACCACCAATGTTTCTTTAAGAGTTTTCCTTGAAAAGGAGAAACTCAATGGTGCAAATTTCCTTGATTCGGATAGACAATTGAAACTTGTTCTCCTCCATGAAGGAATGATGCACGTAACTGAAGGACCTCTTCCTGATGAACTAGGGGGGGTGCAATTCAAGCAGCACATGATGCACATGAACGTCTCATGAAAGAAAATGAGGACATTTCATGTTTAATGTTGAGCACAATGACTCCTGATTTTCAAAAGCAAATGGATCATTTGAACGCTTATGAGCTAATTGTACAGTTGTGGGACATATTCCAACAACAAGCAAAGCTAGAGCGGTACGAGTGCCTTAAGAATGTGCTTGATTGTAAACTCCTCGAAGGCGGGGATGTGAGAGCTCATGTGTTGCGTATGAAAGCAAACGTGGAACGCTTGGAGAAGTTAGGCTTCTCCATTGGGAAGGAATTAGCCCTGGATTTTATCCTTAGGTCACTTCCTGCATCATATGAACAGTTTGTAATGAACTATCATATGCATGGGATGGACAAATCCATCATGGAGCTTCATCGTATGTTGAAGACCGCCGAGTCTACCATGACCAAAAGAAAGCCCAACCTAACACATTCCGTCCTTGCAATTCGGGAAGGAAAGTTCTCCAAGAAGAATAAGTCCACCCCTACCCCTCAAGGTAAGGGTAAAGGCAAGGTTGATGCGCCCAAGCCTAAGCCTACATCGGCCAAGATGGCAAAAGGAAAGGTTCCTCAAGCCATGACACCGGAAGATGCAGACTACTTCTATTGCGGGAAAAAGGGGCATTTCCGCTGTAGTTGCCCAACATACCTTGAGGAACTCAACAAGCTAAAGGCTAAAGGAGTTGGAGGTACCTCAAAACAAGGTATGTACATGATTGAACTATACCAAACCTCTACTTCGCAAAACTGGGTTTTGGATACCGGTTGTGGCACTCATATTTGTAATACAATGCAGGTGCTACGGGAAAGTGAAAGGTTGATGGTTGGAGAACAAGATCTCATCATGGGAAATAGAGAAGTTGTCCCGGTTGAAGCCAAAGGAAATGTGTTATTGTCCTTTAGATCTAGTTTCTCTATTTTGTTAAAACATGTCCGTTATTCGCCACTTGTGGCAAGAAATATTATTTCAAATTTTGCTTTATATGTTGACAGTTTTAAGTTTGCTTTTAATAACGATGGCACAATTTTCTTGTCATAAAAATGGTGATTGTTATTTTAAAGCATTACCGGTTAATGGAATATATGAGATAGATGCACATGTTAGTAACAAAAGATCAATCATGCAAATTGGTTCTACATCCAAAGATAGTTTGGATAAATTATCTATTTCGCATAGTCGTCTTGGCCATATCAACAAGACTCGCATCTCCAAGCTCCAAGAAATTGGGTACTTGGAATCGTTTGAACATGGTTCAAATGATGTATGTGAATCTTGCTTATTGGGAAAGATGACTAAAGCTCCCTTCACCGGTGTGAGTGAGAGGGCTAAGGCTTCATTTAGACATTGTACACACCGATGTGTGTGGTCCATTTAAACACCTTACAAGGAATAATTGTAGATACTTCGTAACCTTTATAGATGACTATAATAGGTATGGATATGTTTACTTGATTAAACATAAGTCAGAAACCATTGAGGTGTTCAAGACATTCCAAAACGAAGTTGAGAACCAATTGGGCAAATCAATCAAGATACTTCGATCTGATAGAGGCGGAGAGCATCTTAATCTAGAGTTTATTGACCATCTTAAGAATTGTGGGATCATCTCACAATTAACACCTCCTAGGACTCCACAATTGAATGGAGTCGCCGAGAGGAGAAATCGAACATTAATTGACATGGTTCGATCAATTATGGGGAGAACCCAAATACCCATAAGGTTTTGGGGATATGCTCTAGAAACAGCGTGTAAGCTTCTTAATCTCGTACCAACAAAGAAGGTAGAAAAGACACCTTTCGAGATATGGCATGGGGGTAAACCTCCACTATCCTATCTTAGAGTTTGGGGTTGTCAAGCCTACGTAAAGCGTGAGGCCGATGACAAATTAGAACCCCATTCAGAAAAGTGTTATTTCATTGGATATCCTAAAGCAGGACTTGGATATTTGTTTTACAAACCTACCGAGAAGAAGGTATTTGTTGCTCGAAGGGCAGTCTTTCTTGAAAGAGAACTTTTATCCAATGAACCTAGTGGAAAGCATATAGATCTTGAGGAAACTCAAGATATATCCAATGAAATGCCTGATGTTGGAACTAGCACACAACATTAAGAGGTTGGTATCGATCAAGAGGATGCGGTAGAAACTGACGTTCCACCATTGTCTCTTCGTAGATCTGGTAGAACTCGCACTGAGCCAGAGAGATATGGGTTTCTCATATCTGAGGGCAGCGAGTTACTAGGGGATCATGATGAACCCTCTACCTACCAGGAAGCGATGGCAGGCCCAGAGTCTGACAAATGGAGAGATGCAATGAAAGTCGAGATGCAATCCATGAAGGACAACCAAGTATGGGAACTAGTTGATCCTGCACCCAGTTGTAAGCTTGTGGGGTGTAAATGGGTTCATAAAGTAAAGACCGGCATGGATGGACGGATTGATACTTTCAAAGCACGACTGGTTGCTAAAGGCTTCACTCAAACCCATGGTGTTGACTATGACGAAACCTTTTCCCCAGTGGCTATGTTGAAATCTATCTTGAAATCTATCAGGATACTTATGGCAATTGCCGCCTTTCATGATTATGAAATTTGGCAAATGGATGTAAAAACCGCCTTCCTTAATGGGAAGCTTTCTGAAGAGGTATATATGAAACAACCTGAGGGTTTTGTACATCCAAAGTATCCCAATAAAGTCTGTCAGCTTAAGAATTCCATTTATGGACTTAAGCAAGCATCTCGAAGTTGGAATATTTGCTTTGATGAGAAAATCAAGGAATTTGGATTTTCTAAAAGCATAGATGAACCTTGTGTATACGTCAGGGCTAGTGGGAACGCAATTGTATTCCCAGTCCTATATGTTGATGACATCTTACTCATTGGGAATGATATTCCAATTTTGAGTGATGTCAAGACATTTCTTGGAAAAAAAATTCAATGAAGGACTTAGGAAATGCAGCGTACATATTGGGAATTAAGATTTATCGAGATAGATCTAAAAGACTTCTCGGGTTGAGTCAAAGTGCATATATTGACAAAGTTCTAAAGCGGTTTAGAATGGAGGACTCCAAGAAAGGAAATCTTCCAATGTTGCATGGAGGGACTTTGAGCAAGGCTCAATGTCCATGTTCAGATAAGGAACGTGACGTAATGAAGACGATCCCTTATGCTTCGGCAGTTGGATCTATCATGTACGTCATGCTATGCACAAGACCTGATATATCATGTGCGTTGAGCGTGACAAGTAGATATCAGGCAGACCCCGGAGAAGCTCATTGGATAGCCGTCAAGAACATCTTGAAATATCTTCGAAGAACGAAGGATATGTTCTTGGTATGTGGTGGTATGGAAGAGTTGTGTGTAGTTGGATACACAGACGCAAGCTTCCAAACTGATAGGGACGATTTCCGATCGCAATCGGGTTACGTACTCCTATTGAATGGTGGTGCTGTGAGTTGGAGGAGCTCCAAGCAAGACACAGTTGTTGATTCCACGATAGAATTAGAATACATTGTAGCGAGTGAAGCTGCAAAAGAAGCTGTGTGGATGAGGAAATTCATCAATGACTTGGTTGTTGTCCCTAGCATTTCCGACCCCATTGAAATATATTGTGACAATGAGGGTGCGGTAGCGTTGGCTAAGGAAGCTAAAGCTCACAAAAGAACGAGGCATATTGCTCGTAAATACCACGTTATCCGAGATAAGGTTGAAAGTGGTGATGTTGCCATAAGCAGAGTAGTATCGGAGGAGAACCTTGTCGATCCGTTTACTAAGACGTTGTCACAGGCTGTACATGATTCTCACACTAGAGGAATAGGTGTGAGATTAGGCAGTGATTTAGCTTGAGTACTGTTTTAGTTTGAATTTGATGTTTAATTTTGGGAACTTTAAGAGTATTGAATTTTTTATTGTATTGATGTATATATGTCTATACATATGCATGTTGCAGTTACTTTCAAAATCTTTATTGTGTTCCATCTTTGCATGTTTAAACACTTCCTAGATTTAATCTAAATCTCCACAGTCAGTCATACTTAAATGGAAGTAAGTAATGAACAAAGACTGAGGTAAGTGGTTGGTCACATTGGATGCAACACTTACATGTACTTGAAATGGGTTTCAAGTGACTGGAGACCCACACCCGAGTTTACTTCATGGAAATTGTCACAAGTATCTCGGGATGATAATATCATTTCATCCTTAGACTAGAGATTCATGAGATTCCAAAGCATAAGTTTACTTTACTTAGATTAATGCTCTAACGCGGTTCATAAATGGCTGTTATAAGGGGCTTAGTTGGGTAAGGATAACTTATGTGGAGGGACTATGTAGTCAAAAGGATTTGTACCTCAATGAAGAGAGATATCCATGGGCCCCTCGATGATTTAGCGCTGACACCCAAAAGCATGGCCATGCTCGAGTTATATTGAAAATGGTTCAATTACACCTCATTTTGGTCACCACTAAATAAAAGATCGAGAAATAATCGTGAACGATCTGGAGAATGACGACATTAATCCATGTCTCGTGTTCACAAGGATATCGCGTACAAAAGGATGATACGATCACTTATCTAAAGGAACCATCATTTATATGATTGGTCGTTGTCGAGGATGACGTACCTCGTGCTGACTTGGGGACAAAGATGCCTAGCTAGGGCCGCTCTTTGTTTGTGATACCAATAACACGTCGTGTCGTGTGCAAGTGGGAGTTTGTTAGAATTCGTGACCTTAATCATAGATGATTAAACTGTCAAATTCGTGGCAGCTTAATCATAGGTGATTAAACTGCCAGACCCGTGACAGCTTAATCATAAGTGATTATACTGTCGGAATTTAGTGCCCACGGACACACTGGACGGGTATCATGGCTGATGATGCGCGAGCCTATCGGGTCACACGCCGGGGGAATTCCTTTCCGATAACACTTAAAAGAAGAGAGATAATTAAAGATGATGGGAGAAATAAAAGTAGCTTTTATGTCATTGGACCATTTAATGGTCCAATGCATGTAAAGGGAAGTCACTACTTTCTCCACATGCTTGCTTTAATTCTTTGGTCCAATGCATGTAGACCTTTTCCACCCACCTCCACATGCTCTCTTATCTATATAAGAGAGATGTGGGAGGTTGTTTAAGGCTAATGAAAAATCATTTTTCTCTCTCAAATACCGAAATTCTAAGAAGAGTTCTTGAGCATTTCGGTATCGGGTTAGCAACTTGGAAGGAATCGCTTACTCGGTGTGGATTAATCGATAGAGGGGAACGATTACGTGACCATCATCCATCAACGAGTTCATCATTATCTTGCGGGTGTCTTCGAGGGTATGATGTTCTCTCATTCTTCTTTGTTGCACGATTTGGGTTTAGAGATTCGGTCATTGGTGGATCTTGGTGGTTAAATTATTTTTAAATATTCGTTTCCGCTGCGTTTTAGAACCCACCAAAATCCAACATGTATTCTTTCCAAAACATGTCAAAGCTATTTGACATAGGAAAGTCTTTGAGCTACCTAAATGACATATATCATGCACCTAGTTGTGTGCGAATAATGATTGCATCCTGATGTATGTCTTGCACCCTGTTGAGTGCATATAATGATTGCATCCGGACGTATGCCTTGCACCCGGTTGAGTGCATATAATGAAAAAGATGATATATGCTCATAGTTTCCATAATGATTGGACTAGTATTGTAGACAGTATGTCTAATGCTATATGTAATAATAATCTCAGAAGTGTGTTGAGAAGAATAGGGATGGCTGCTGTTGTATATTGTATTTGGAGGGAAAGAAATAGAAGGTTATTTCTGGGTGCAGCTGACAAGTATGAAGTTGTGATTAAGCAGATAAAGGAGAGTATTAAGTTGCAATTATCTAGCTTGTATGTGAAGAACTCCTCGAATGTGAAGAGAATTGCAGCTGAATGGGATGTCAAGATGAACATAAGGACTATATAGTTGTGTTTATGTTTGTTTTTTAGCATGTATTGGGTGCTTATTCTCGATTGTTTGTGTTGTAGGGTGTATTGAACTCTTGTAATTTGTGTGATGTTTAATATATTTCTTGCGGGTCTTTTAGGGGGGTGATGGCAATGCCGATACTCTTCCTTGAAGATTCCTTTTTCTTTAAAAAAAATAATGATTGCATTCTGGAGTACGCCTTGCACCCTGTTGAGTGCATATAATGATTGCATCCTGGCGTATGCTTTGCACCCTGTTGAATGAGAATAATGATTGCATCCTAACGTATGCTTTGCACCCTGTTGAGTTGATGTGAGGGGGAGCATCCTAATGAATGCTTGTGTACTCTTTTTCCTTTAGTTCGAGGGTTTTGTCCAATTGGGTTTACCTTGACAAAATTTTTTTAAGGAGACACTAACAGTACCTCATTCTCACTAAGAATTGTTGAATTCAGGGGGAGTATCCAATTGAATACTTATTAACCATTGTGCACTCTTTTGTCCTTCATTAGAGTTTTTGTCCCACTGGGTTTTCTCTAAACAAGGTTTTAATGAGGCACACCATATATGGTTCTTTCCATCGCTCAAGACATCCAGATTGTATTCTTTTGTCCTTCGTCCAGAGTTTTTTTCCCTAGGGGTTTTCTGTGACAAGGTTTTAACGAGACGAATGTTTCATGGATTGTCTAAAGATACAAAGCGAAGCTCAAGAAATCCATATCGTACCCTTTTGTCATTCAAATGGAGTTTTTGTCCCAAAGGGTTTTCTCCAACAAGGTTTTAACGAGACGAATGTTTGATGGATTGTTTGAAGACACAAGACGAAGAACATGTACAGTTCAACATAAATCTAATTAAGCAACTAAGGGGGAGTATTGATTTGCTCATATTTTATCTATCATTAACTTGAGTTATGTTCATTAATTTCATGACTCTTATAGTGCCAACTTTTGGCCTATATAAAAAGGTTGATATGTACATTTGTAAGAACACACATACACATTGATATGAATGAGAATGTTGGAATGAGATCTTATTGATTGAGCTAATTGGTCTACAACAGGTTCATCTTTTTATACATATTCATAATCAGTTTGATGGTGTTGGAAGATGGCTTAATGAACTTCACAGTGAGTATCCTATTTCATGATATTTTTGGTCAACGGGTCTTATAATTTGACTTTTCTGGTTAGATAAGTCAAGTTTATGCCTGGGAATTGGTATTAATGAGGAACTGGGGCCCAGACTTCATAACATGTTGCAAAAATATATATCATATTTACTAACGAACATGTTAGATTATCCCATTCATATCCCAACCCAACTCAACCCAACCTACATCTCAGGTTTTGTTTTTTTTTTTTTTTTGTAGTAATAAGCTTTTAAAATTACCAAAGGGCCAATGGCCTAGCGGTAAGTTGTTTGCCCTCTAACCTAGTGGTTGAGGGTTCGAGTCCCATAGTGGACATAAGTGGTTATTTAGGATTAGATTAGATTTTCCGTTCAAAAAAAATAAAAATAAATAAGCTTTTAAAATTATTAAAAAAATCCAGAAAAACTAAATCAGTTATTATAATTGCCCAGAATATTGTTGGGCCTATCAAGAATACGGGTCTAATGGCCCAGAATTTGAGTTAAAGTTTGATGGAAAATGTACGTGTGGACAACTGGACATCGCCACAACTCAGATTCCAAATGTAAACATTTGACTTAACCAGCAAAGTTATTACTTAATGAAAACTTCTTAATGAATACTAATATTTTATATATTTCATTACTTTTTAATGAAAACTTGTATGGTTGTTATTAGCAAAACCTTTTAAGTAAAAGCATTATTTAGTTTTAAAAAGGAGTTTTAAAAAATATGTTTAATTTAGCTTATTGACTTATTAGTATTTAAAAGTTGGTAAGTTATCTTCTTATATGTGTTTGGATTAGATTTTGGTGTAAAATGACCAAAGAAGGAAGTGAAAAGTGAGTAAGAGGTAGATTTTGATGGGTCATTAAGGGTATTTGTGTAATTTTTGTTCATAAGAGGTGGATTTTAATAGGTCACTAAGGGTACTTTTTAGTTTTAAAAAAGTTAGATCATCTACCTTTTTAGATTTTAATTGACACGAAGACGTTTATGCTTGTATCACTATTCGAACTTTTAACCGCAACACGAAATTAGTGGGTTTGGGTTAGAGGTTTCAACACGTTTAAGTAAATGGGTTGACTCAACACGACACGAAAGTTAAACGGGTTGAGTTAGTGTCAACATTTTCAACTCGAAGGTAACCCGAATCACCCGTTTAAGTATGTATATATTTTAATAAATTTTATATTTTTTAAATATATGGTAGTTGTAATAGAAAATGTTGAGCTTTTGTTTCATATTTAGATTAATATCTACTTATGTTACGTTTTTGTTGGACTTTTATTAAGTTTTTTTGAATCTTTAATACATTTTTGTTGGAATTTTATTATGTTTAATCGCTATACACGAATTTTTACGGTTTAAACGGGTTAAATGGGTTGGGTTGGGTTGGGTTGGGTTGGGTTGACACGAAATTAACCGCGTCGGGTTTGGGTCAACATTTTGAACCCGTTTATTAAACGTGTCGGGTTTGGGTTTAGGGATCTCAACACGTTTAAGGTCTCGACACGACACGAACCCGACACGATACGACCCATTTGCCACGTCTAGTCATTATGGGTACTTGTGTAATTTTTGTTCATAAGAGGTAGATTTTAATAGATCACTAAGGGTACTTTTTAGTTTTAAAAAAGTTGGATCATCTACCTTTTTAGATTTTAATTGACACGAAGACGTTTATGCTTGTATCACTATTCGAACTTTTAAAATCGATTCTCTTTTCCAAAAACCTCTATATCCCCTTTGTTGGCAGTTCAATTGAACACAAATGAAACCAGTTTTAAAGCCAATTGTGCTTCAGTTGCGAGTGATAGTTGCTCAAAAGACTAAACCCCAATTGAAATTGGTAAGTTTTAAGTTTCAAAGTTTTTTTCTTTAATTGTTTTAATTCTTTCATGTTCCTGTATTTCTTATGGTAACTGATCCAAGTTTTTTTTTTTAAGAAAAAAAAAAAAAAAAAAACTATTCAGTACATTTTTCCCTGTTATTATAGGTAATTATGTAATCTTGAAGTGGCGGTTTATGGTTCAAAATGGGTACTTTTTTGTTTTTGGTACATTTTGGTAAAAAAAAAATCCTTACTTTGGTTGTAAAAAACACTTTACGTGTAATGTCTTCAAGAAATCAAAGAAATCCTCATTTTGGTCGGATTAAAAAATCTTTTCGATTGTGATAAAAAAAAGGTTACTAGCTCAAATGAAAATTTTCAGAAAGTTGTGTACCATTTTGTGCACAAAACCCTTATCGATCCATTCATAATTCGGGCAAAATTTTAAGTTTATTAACCATCAATATTAACCAATTGAACCAAAGGGTTGCCTTGGAGAGTTTGTCTTCAAAAGATGTTCGATGAATACATATTGTCTGCTTGGACGTCACTTTATATGTCGAACTACTAATTTACTAACTTACCGTTAAAAAAAAAAACCATCAATATTATATTTTAAGGTCTTCTAGATTTGGAATTTGATTCATGACTTTCTTGACCTCTAAAGTCAAAAGTTGTGTGATATGTTTCTTTTCTTTTTTAGGAAAAGAAGAATATCATGTAGAAAAAAGCACCACATTTTATTTTGAAATGCTCCATAAAAGTTGCAAATGCCCACACTCTTTACTATTGGTATTTGACTAATGGCCTTTTTGACCACTATGTCAAACTTTGTCTTCAATCCAATACACTTTATAACCTTTTTTTGTCCCATGAAAAGTGGCATACTTCAAAATTATCTAGATGTTTCAAAGCACTACAAAATCTTTTTTTTAATGATATTTTTAAGTTATCTCTACTATCTGTAATGCATTTAGGACCTTTCCTTAAATAGCATCCTGAAAATTCAGTCAATTTCTTGCTATTTTGAGAGTTTAATCTAATCAGTAAAAAAAAGGAGCAACCAGACCTCGATCCCAAGACCTCCAGGTTACATATCAGCGCCTAAGCCAGCTAATCTAGCATTACTTACGTTTAAATGGCTAAATATTTACTTATTAAATCTACCCTTCATCACACGGTTGTTCATATGCCCACCTCGAAGTCTCAAACACGTCTTCATCTCATGACCAATCTGATTCAAAACCCCCTTTCACTTTCATATAACCCTAATCAACTAATCTCATCGATTCCATGAAAATTCCTCGGTTCCAAAGAAACTCCTCGACTCCATAAAACCTCTTTGATTCCAAGCCTCCTCAATATACATGAATTAGCACAGAGACTCATTACAATCTTTTGTGATTCATATATCCCATTCTTAAAACCCTAGAAACTTGTGTGTGATTGTTTCGTCGTTCATTCATCCGATATTTCATCTCTACCAACAAATTATGAGTGAATCAGGTAAAGATGTTAATCAACATCAGTAGCAGCAGCACCCGGATCAGCAACAACCGCCACCACTACCGCCTCATCAGACGAATCTTTCCAGGGCGTTCAAAACTAGACTCTTCCTCCGCCAGTGATTGACTTCCCTCAGCCTGTCCCACCTCCTGGAGTATCAGGTGGGCCTCCGTTCAATGCTTATGTTCATGGCTATCATCTCTTCAAGGATTGAATAAAGTCAAATATAACTTCGATACTAAGTGTTCCTTATTTTTTATTCTTTTATCAATTAAAACCTAGAAAGAGAATTGTGGATCTGAAGCACCTTAATTGGTCCGAAACTTTCAAAGGATGACGAGTAGCGGGATTTTTCACCGCCGCTTCGGTCACTGTGGCCGCCTTATCCTCCGCCGCTATGTCAAACACCAGCACTACCACCACTTCCAGCAGTCACAGTTTTTTTTAAAACAGCATTGCCACAGTTTGACTTGTTTGTGTGGCTAAATATCACAAATAATGTTCTAATGTTATTTTAGCCACATTTAACTCCAAAACTGTAACAATCTAAAATTAGATTTGAACACTTTAGCCACAATTTAACATAATAAAGGTGTCCATTGCTAGCCACAGTCACGTAGTGTGGCCAAATGTCACACTTTTCGTCATGGTTGTTTGTTAAAATGTGACATTATTTTGTGATATTTATTATGTGAGACGACAGACACATATTTAGTTACATGAATCAGTTGCTTGTGTGTCCAAAAGTTGTGTTTATTAGCCACATGAATTCCTTGTTGTTGAAAGGTAGTATATAGCCACGATCTTTATCAACAGCTGAAATTTCGTGAAGAAGAATGTACCTAAGATCACATTCAAAACTCGTAATTATCATTTTGTTCTTGTTATGCCCTTTTGAGTTAACTCTTGCTGTGTAAACAATACCTCGTTAAGTTGTCATCGTATCTAGACGATATCCTAATCTATTCCCGAAGTCAACATGAACACGAAGAACACCTTAGACAACTTTTAAAACTATTTGAAAAGGAGAAATTGTACGCCAAATCTTCCAAGACGCGATAAATGAAAAGAGAATACACGCAGCTCCCGCAAATATTGAGACAATTAAAAATTAGAAAGTCCCGAGGTCCTCGAAAGAAGTTCGTCAATTTCTTGTTTTACCGGCTACTGACCGACGGTTTATTCGATATTATACCAAAGTATCCCAAACCCTAACCTCTTCGACCCAAAAAGGATGAGAAATTTGGCGATGCGAATTAAGAAAACATATTTCAAACCCTAAAGGAACAGAAAACTTCATCGTATACTGCAACGCGTGACATTGAGGGATAGGTTGTGTATGATGCAAAATGGAAGTTCAATCGCATACTTCTCTCGACAACTGAAATTCCATGAGAAGAACTACCCCACTCATGATCTCGAACTAGGCGTGAGGTATTCGCGTGGAAAATATGGAGACACTATCTGTACGGAACTGAATGTACTATCTTTACCGACCACTAAAGCCTTCAACATATTTTCGATTAGAAGAACTTAAACACAAGGTAACAATGTCAAGTCGGGATTTCTAAATGTTAACGACTACGAAATCAAGAAGCATTCCTAGAAGGCCAAACGTAGTGGCCGACACCCTTAGTCGAAAAGAACGAGTCAACCTCGTCAAGTGCGAGCATTAGAAATTCCTATTCGAACAAATCTCATTGTACAAATCTCTCTTCCTAAATCCACAGTTTCCAAATCGATATTCAAAAAAAAAAAAAAAAAAAAATGAGACCATTAAAGGAGAATTTCCTTGCGGTATGGAGAAACAACTACAAACTAAAACTAAGCCTGATGGAACATTGTATACATCGTGAATATGATATAAGCTCCAAGCTTTGGAAGCTTTCGCAACATCATTGTGGACGAAAACCATAAATCTAAATACTCAATTAATCATAGTGCTGATAAAATGTACAAACATACGAAGAAGATGTACTGGAGGCCAAATACGAAAAAAATGATGGTAATCCATATTACCAAGTGTTCAACCTGTTATGCCTACTTTCATGTCTCAGGCAGCAGCTCGAGATTTATGAATGGGAATGGGAACCAATTTCAATAAAAAAAATTATTTTTATTTATTTTTGTTTTTTTATCACTAGTTACGTCAAACTTCTAATAGTCACAAATAGATTTGGGAAATTTTTGATCGCTGGATAACATCTACACATTTTATTCCTATTAATGAAAAAAAAAATCAAATGAGAAAGTCAACCAGGATTCATCTAAAAGGAAGTAGTATTCCGACATGAAACACCTACATTCACACTTTTCTTCCGACCACTGACTCATTATTACATTGACTTAAATTTCGGGATGAAATTTCTCTAACAAGGGAAGAATGTGACAACCCAAAATTTTAGACATTAAATCCGACATTTATTGTAACCCTAATAGTGCCCTGGAACCCTAATTTAATTTATGAGAATATTTATTCGCATTTAAGTTTAGCGTAAAACCCTAATATCATTTATGATATCTATTAGAACACATTTAATATAGTGAAACCCAAGAAATCATGTCTAATTACTACACGTCATTAGTCGTACACTTGTCAATTATTGCATCGTTAAGTTAGTTAGTTAGCGAGTTGGTGATACAACAAATTTATAAACTAACAAAAATATAAATCTAACAATTTATAATAAAACATTAACCCAACCAAATTGACTGATACAAAAATCAACGATCAAAACAATCCACCAATTATAAACATAAAATCTCATTTGTATATCATGACAATACAAAGTCAATAAAATAAATTAAAATCCCAAACCACCCCTACCCTACCGTGGCATAGAAGCCATGCCAAATCTTTCATATTTTTTTTTATATATTTCCTTCTAAATAATGAAATCTTTTCCTTTTCTTATTTGAACCAATTCGTTCCTCTGTTTTCAGTTGTAGGCCATGGCCTATCGGCCGGCCAAGAAAAGGTTTTGGCCCAAATCTCCCAGCCCGACAAAGTGTACCGAGCCCAGCCTCCTTATTTCAGCAGATCACAGCTAAACCCACCCGCAAATTGAATCCTTAAACCCAATATATTTTAAATAAGCTTTTTACTGTTTTTGTTTCTACGAAATTTAAGCCATAAACTCAAATACATTTATATATGAATTTATAATCAGAGAGAATTTATTAATACGATGGATATTTAAATCGTTTTATATTGATATTTAATATCCAATTATTCATATGAATATATATTTTCAAAAATTCTTACGAATTCATATTTAATAATTGTTTTTCATTTATTGACTAATTTATTTCTAATTACCGAATCATTTATTCAAATAATATTTATTTACATAATTAATAATTATTTAAACTCATATGCACAACGACCTGCTACATTTTGTTCAAATGAACAAATTTTTAAAACTTATTAACCACAAATCAAAATCCTTAAGATACAATATCTATTCAACAATGTCACCAACATATCGCTCATAAGTTATTTCTATGCACTTAGGTCACTAGAAGTCACTTGGTTGGATCTTGCATTTTGAGTAATTGAGTTATTGGAAGCTTTGCATCAGGTGAGTCCACAGCCCCATTTTTTTCCGTATTTTATTTACAGCTTTTACAAATTTTTGGGATGAAATATCAACTACTTTTACAAATATTTGCAACATATCAAATGTTTTATAAATATTCGCTTTATTTATAACTGTTTATTTTACTGTGATGATACATTATGCGAACCATGACAAACAGTCTTTATGCTCGGACTAAGTAGGTGTAGCGCATAGGTAGATGCTTACATGCCATAATCTTAGCTAGTTGTGACTAGGCCCTGGATATGCAGATGGTACCATTGGCTGACACTCTTCCTCCCACATTATTGTTGTTACTTAACGGTTCTACCCAACCGTCAGGGGAGTGCATATCTTAGAGAACAGAATCATCACACTTAGAGTTGCAGTTTGATTATGGGCTTAGGGTCGGCATATTAACTCAATGGCGTAGCTAACTGTTGGGGACATCAGTCATGCATTTTCAATATTTACTACTCTTTATAATCGTACTATTTTGTTTACTTACATGTCTTTACATATCAAATTTTACTACAACAATTCTTTACATCAATCATTTTTTTAAACATCTTATCATCACACATTTTTGCCGCGTTGGCACATATACATTTTGGGTAACTCAAATCTATATTTTGTTATACAATTTATGTCGGTTGGCACACAAAAACTTTATATTTCAATTCATTTTCAAATAACATTTTACTATACGATTTTGCCATGTTTGGCCTACAAAACCTTGTATTTCAAAACTAATATTAAACCCGTGGATTCACTCAACAATTTTGTTGATCATTTTATATATGTTTTTCAGGTAGATAGGAGAAGCATTGAGTCCTTAAACTTTGGATCATGAGCATGCATATTGTCGAGATGCCACGAACGTCTTTTCACTTCTAAACATTTATTTTTATTTTTTTACCTTTTTCAGTTACATATAAATTCTGGATAATACTTATTTCAAGTATTTAATACATTTTAAAACTATTAAATGTTTGCAATAATCATAGTTGTGTTACTCATGAATGTTACATCCCGTTCTTCCGCAAACCATTTATTACTATTAAAACCATTTTTGGCGGGGTGTGACAGAATGATATCAGAGACCTTGGTTATAGTGAATTAGTAAAACTAATCTATAACATCAAAAAGATTTTTGGACAAAATTATTTTGAGTCAAACGTGTTCGTGGCATCCAAAGTCTCATTTATATAGAGTTGCATTTTATATAAGAATATCATTTCATATAGAGTTGCATTATACATAGAGTCTTATTTTAATATAGATTTGCATTTCATATTGAACTAATTTCATATAGAGTTGTCTTTCATATAGATGTAACACCCAAAATTTACAAGATTTTTAAAAAATTTTGTGTGCAAGATTATAATAAAAAAAAAGGTCCCATAAATAATTTCCAAAATAATTGTTTGACATAAAAGTGTATTTAATGCGGAAAGGTCTTAAATAAATTCGGAGTTTTAAAAAAATAATATAAGCGTTCCACATCAACACTCAGAAGCAGTACAGCAGTCAACCGTCCACCTTCTCTTTTCCTTTGCTAGTACCTGAAAATGGGAGGGAGATTTTGGGTCAGCGGGGAAGCTGAGTGAATAATCTCTAAATGTAAACAACTACAACATACAATACATGAGGGCACACAGGTGAACTCCTACTCATTTACTACTCAGTTAGTTTCTCAGTTTTCATCTCTTTTAATTTGTATAGCGCGCTTGTGCAATTCGAGTCGAGAGATCAACCTCGCCTCTCCTTACACTAAAATGCCACTCAGGCTACCACACAGAATTGCCACTCAGGCCACCACACAGATTTGTTATTTATTTTTATGTTTTCAACTCATAACATAAACCACTCAGATAGCCCTATCACATAGTAGCACGTAATGACTCTGTACCGGCTCAGATACTCGGTACGTCTGTCTCAGATCAGTGGTAAATAAAAACAGTCACTCAGATACTCAGATAACAGATCAATCACACAGAAAGTAACAATAGATCAAAACAGTTAACCACATAAGTCATGCACGTATCGTTATAACTGAATACACGGTGAGAATACTCACCTTAGCTTTGCTAGCTTCCAAACATCCACGCAACAGCCAAAAATAAGTACCGAGACACTCCCGGGCCTATATCACATATACAATAAAACCCTAGTCAAAAGCCGACCTCAAAATACCAACAAAATCAGAATCTGCCCAACCCGCGACCACTAATCGTAACAGCTATAACTATCATACAGTTATTCGGAAAAACCCCGAATTTTTAAAGCAATTAAAAGACACCTAACTCTAGAATTTGTCTTCACAAAGTTCGGCTCGGTTTTGCCCCGAAGGGTCCCGAAACAGGCCTGCAACAGAGTTGTTCAATACTGGATTTCAGCACTGCAGCCTCTCGCAAAGCTGCCCGTAACTCACAAACCATAACTCCAATAAATTACTTAAAAATATGGGCGGAAAGGTACAAAGACAGGCTACAGAAGTCTAGAAGACCCCGAGCCCCGAATCTGACTCGAAGCAGGTCAAAAACTGACCCGAACAGGTCTAACAGAAGCTGTCCAAAAACTCAGCAAAAATTTAAATTATAATTCGAATGAATAAACCCGACACCAATGACCCGAATACCTATCGAGGTAACCGAGTCTGAAACATTCGGGTTCTTCGAGTCTTGGCTCGGAAACAATACACGAAAATCAGTTTAACTATTAAAAACTTTAACAACACGGAGACTTGATTAAAAATCGATAAGCTAAAACTGACACTAGAATGCAACAACTGAGGACCTGATCAAAACGAGGTCTTGGGTTCATCGAGCCTGGCCCAATACAGCAATACCGACAACATAAAACCACAATTCAATGACTCTTAATTCAACAACTAATCACAACTCAAACCGGATCAACTATACTAGAAGAACGAAAGGGAAACAAGAACGATACCTAGCAAGCTTAACAACCGAATCTGGTAAACTTTCATCAGCTCCAACACTAAGCCTTGGCTCGGGATAACTACAACCACACAACTGCTGAACCGAGATTTCAGATTAGAAAATATGAACCCGGATACATTATGATCACAACACGGGGTTCGAGGTCACCGGTTATCACCAACAACTCGGAAACCCAAAAGGCGACCACCAACTGCTGGCTGGCGCAACAACAACTCGGGACTGCAGCGAAATCGAGAGTAATCTGAGTCAATCAATTTATAGCAAAGCAATGCAAGAAACCAAGGAACACTTACCGAATGAAATTGACAAAAAGTGAAATCCGGAAGTTCGGTATGAACAGAAACGTTTCTGCTGGACTGTGGGCTGAAACGAACACCATGGCGAGCAGAGGACGAGCTTCAAATACGATCGTGGGGGGTTCTTCTCGATCAGACGGAGCAGA